>CM032447.1:19333017-19610517 GCA_019049505.1 Pachyrhynchus sulphureomaculatus
GGATAGTAGATTGAAAAATCTTGTAAAAGAAACCAGATAAAAAAAAGTATTTCAAACTGTGCATAATACAGCACAGATTACCTCTTCTTTATACAAATATTTCCACCTCCTCAAGCCCGAGGTTAGGAAACAAAAAAGTCATTTGAGAAAAAAATCCGGTAAACACGATGGGTGAGGAACGATTTCGAATCCCAGATCTGAAGGAGACTTTTTTATGCGCTAATCTTGGTCACTTCTGCTTACGTTGCGTAATTAAGAGCCAGTAGCTGTTTTAGCGTTTTAAAAATAGTCAGTCATCATGATACCCTGTGAGTTCCACTTTGCCAACCCACTATTTTGACTGCCGGTTTGTCCCCGAGGTGTAATGGTGGATTCACGTTTTATCTACAGGCACAAAACGACGCCAGAGGTATTTTCTTTTTCCAAACACAATTTTGAAATGTCCTTCCTCTACGTTATTTGTCTGGAGTCAACGAACGTGGCATTCATCTCGCACTCAGCTTTTCCATTTTTAGAACTTCATGCAGGATATAATGTACCCGTTCATATAAGAAGTATACCATCTAAACAATCCCACGAAGCTTAAGGGGTTACATCTACCTAACAGGCAGGAAAAATAGTCTCTTTTTGGGATTTTTTTAAACTCTACTATACAAGCAACAAAAAAATCTGTTTTGTGGTTTTAATATATGCATATTAAAATGTACAAAGTAATTTTTTATTTTATGGTAGCAGAACAGCGGCATCCGTTTTAGGAGGTGTTCGGCGGTCGGCAGTAGAACAATTTTAATTCTCCATCTAGAGCAAACAAACAAATGTATTTATTATTTATATTAGTTTTGCTAGAGAAGTACACACGATTATTGAAAAATATCAGTCATCAAAAAATTGTGGAAATTTGAAAAAAGTTTTTATTTTGTCCTAAAAAAGTAATTGATTAATCCTAAAAATAGTGCGTACTTCCCTAAAGAATCTTATTAAAAGACTGTAGTTAAAAGGTCAAATTAATCGGATGTAAATTTAAAAAACGTTCGGGAAAAACGCGTGTAAAATTTCAGAATGTTTTCTCTATGAAATTTTAAAAATTTTGGGATACAAATTTTTTTACCTTGATTCTGCAATCCCAGGACCATAAAGCAGTCCTTCCATGTCCAAATTTTGGTCCTCAGCCTCTTTCTTGGACGATCATAATTGAAAAATGCACCAACGCAACCTAGCTAACACGCCTTTACCGGCCAGCGCGGCGTTCAACTTTTTGTTTAAGCTACACAGCCGTACCGGTCCCTTTGTGTGTCTCGGCATTTGTATATCATTATCTTTTGTTTTGCATTATGCATCGCGAGTCAGGTTAGTTCAGGTTAGCCAAATCACTCCAACAGGCAACGCCTTTTCGTGCGCTACGACTTGTTTCACAAATTAAGTACTAAAAGCTAGAAAAAAAATTTTCAATTTAAAATAAGTTTTTTAGGCCTATAATATGTCATTTAAGCAAAAAAAGTCGATTTTTTGAAAAATTGCAGGTAGATAAAACCCCTTAGTGCGATGACTTTCAATCACGTTCAAGTCAGAGTCGATACGGCTATCTCTGACGTTAAGGCCATCAGAGCCGGACACCCCCAAGGCTCCGTCCTCTCCCCCCACCTCTTTAACATCTTCGCAGCCGACATTCCCAAAACGGATCAGACCAACCTCCTCCTTTATGTTGATGGCACTGCCATAATCACTCTTTTAGAACTGTTACTAGTAAAAAAATCACTTTTTAATAAGTTTATAAATGGTAAATGAACTACTAACTTGAGCCTTGTTTCCAATAACCCTTCTACCTCTATACCAAGTTTTTGTAACTCTTAATGCACTTAACTTTCTTTATTATTTATATTGACCCTTTCAGATGTAATTTCGAACAGAAATACAAATTCCATTAAAAGACCAAAAGAGAAACAGGTCAGTCATACCAACTAAAATTAAAAGTGTAATTTCGCTGAAGTTAGACAAAAACCCATACCTGTGCATTTGCCCAGCTGAAAATGATATAGAATGGCTACTCAATATTATAGTTTATTTTGATTCTAAACAATATGAGTCGTAACATAGCATGCAATAGAGATAGTAAAAGAAAATCCGTTGCAACTGATGGCTATAAAGGTAATAAATGTTGTATTTTTATGTTTTCCAGTAGCTCTTATACCAATAAGACAGATTTCATCGGCCACACGTTATTTTTTTATGGACACCTTTCGTAAAATCAGTTTAATTATTGTAAGGGCCTCCCACCTTGGTCAATTCGTCGGCTGGAACTTTTTGTAACATTTTTAAAATAATATAGACTGAGAGCGACCCGAAATTTTGACCTGTCGACTAACCGTCTACCCAGTTGTTCATTCTGTCGGGCGAGTCGAATAAAAGCTTTTAATGTTGATTTTGCGGCACCTGTGCTCTGGAATGCCCAGATAGAGCCCAAAATGCTACATCCAAAAAGTACCATAACATTTGTTGACACTAAAAAAGTCGAGCACACGAAAGCGAAGACGTCGCCGAGACCGGACCCAGCTTTAGGGCCCATTTAACCATATAAAATCAATAAATTTAGTTTGTTCTTGATAAAATAAGAGTCAATTTGCAAAAGGCAGACTCCGCCAATACCGGAGGATGAAGCTGGATCCGTTTTTTCAACAAAAAAAAAAAAAAAAACGGTCGGTTTTCAAGTTTTTGAATAAATAAGACCGTAAGCCCCAAGTTTTGGGTCCTTCGCGTCTGCTCAAGTTATTTTTGGAAAATTTAGGCCTTAATTAATAAAATATCACGAAGGCAGACGCCTCGCTTGTACCCGAACAAGCCAAAGTTCAAAAAATAAATCGAAATTCTGATAGTTTTAGGTTCTACATAAAATTCGTATCGGATGACTGAAATTGTTATATTTTTTTTTATGCTTTTCGACCCTTAGAATCCGAATTTGCTATTCCCGAAGCCCCATAATGTTTGGGCCTTTAGCCATGGGCCCGTAAAAGCCTTTTTTTACGCAATTTCTGGGACAGCCTATCTATTGAGAGGGTAAATTGCTCATTTTCATATGTAATAGAATTCGTGGAATTCGGAACAACTATTCTTAATGAACAACATCATTTGAGTCTATTGCTGTGGGCCCAATTAGGCCCAAATCGGTATTTGTGCTTTTGGCATCAAAATGAAAATTTCCGGATTCTTCAGGTATAATTATGTTCTTATATTTGTATAAAATATTATGCCGATAGTCGCAAGAAATTCATACGATAAGTACTTTTAATTTTTTTTTTTGCATTTTTATTATGGAAGATGTGCTGGAATATATTTCTTTTTTTAAAACACTGTAAAAAAAAACCTTTAGATAAATTTTAAAGTATTTACTTAAAATTAAGTGTTTGCTAGATTTTTTAAGCGTTTATTAGAACACACGCTCTCTTTGTCTAATACCTTCATAAATAAGTTTTTAATTTGACTCTGTTAAATTAGTGAGTTGCTTAAAACTGTGGATGCAGAATGATTGCTTACTTCCCCTACTAAAGAGAAAAAGGTCGCCTTCCGAGATTTTTTGCATTTCTTCACGTTGTAGCTCGCCTAAATGGCGACAAATAGGGTTTTTCTTCTTTTTTTTTTTGGATACCATTACTTTCTATTTTACTAACCATCCATCATAACTCTGACAAGCTCATAGAATTTAGATTTTTAACGTCAGACATGTAGCTATTCTTAACTTAATGCTATATCATATAGTTTGTGTCTTCCAGATAAATTTAATCTCAATTTCATGGCCCCAATTTAGCCGAGCGTTATGGAAACAGTCCAATTGCTTATTTACGGTCCTCCCTCCTCATATTCCTTCGGATTCATATATGAGATTCTAAAACGGGGACGACGAAAATTGTATGTTGCTGTCTTTGGTGCTACAGAGTTCCTACAAGGAGTAAACCAAATAGAGTGCTTATTGTGAAAAGTCAAATATTTAAGATTAAATGTCAATTTTTTTTTTCCGTCTTCTTCAAACTTTTTTTTATGGACATAGCACACGCGCGGTGGAAAATACAGTCCTTGACCTGTACTGGCTAAAAGAATGAGTCTCCATATGAAAGACTGATTGAAAAGGATCGTACGAGGAGTGACGATCTGAACCTCATACGGCTGTCCAGTATTAATGCCATGTATATTCCTAGCTTCCAGCTTTTGACAGCTCTCTTTGCTACGCGTGCAACATGTTGATGTCAAGACATACCTGCTCCCGAATTACCGCCCAGCAAATTGAGTTACGATGCTAGAGGAATGGAGTGCAGCTGCCGCCTGGGTTAAATTCTTCTTGGTTACTGTCAACCCAAGATAGAATTTCTGCCAGGTCTTTGTTAAATTGGATCACTTCCTATTGTCTGCGGATATTTGCATGAGTAGCCGATATTCGAGCTTTTAAAGTGAATCAAAAGAACCACAGAAAATTTGGCACTATATGAAGTTGCTCGCTTTAGGCGTTGGAGAGGGGTGATCAGGTCGATGTTATCTACACTGACTTCTCCAAAGCCTTTGACAGAGTTAACTTTAAGATCTTATTGAGTAAGCTTCTTTCCCTGGGATTCTCTGAGCAGATCATAGCTTGGTTAAAGAGTTTTCTCTTGGGCCGTACCCAGACTGTGAGAATGAATGGTTTGTCATCCAGTATTATTCATGTTACATCGGGCGTCCCCTAGAGTTCGCACTGCGCTCCTCTGCTCTTTATTTTGTTTGTAAATGATCTGTTATCGGCATTGCATCGCTCAACGGGGCTTATGTTTGCAGATGATTTGAAGATCTATCGGCGGGTTGGTAGTGTTGAGGACGTTGTAACGCTTCAAGATGACCTTGAGCTGGTTTGGCAGTGGACCCAGTCCAATTATCTATGTTTAAATGAAAGCAAATATTTTACTATTAGCTTCTATAGAGGGAAACACAGAGTCCCATCCTCATACACGATTGAAGGTGTTCAAGTTCCTTACAGGAGTTCAGCAAAGGACCTTGGGGTTGTTTTCGATGAAAGACTTACTTTTTCAAAGCATATATCTGCACTGCGCTCCTCTGCTCTTTATTTTGTTTGTAAATGATCTGTTATCGGCATTGCATCGCTCAACGGGGCTTATGTTTGCAGATGATTTGAAGATCTATCGGCGGGTTGGTAGTGTTTGAGGACGTTGTAACGCTTCAAGATGATCTTGAGCTGGTTTGGCAGTGGACCCAGTCCAATTATCTATGTTTAAATGTAAGCAAATATTTTACTATTAGCTTCTATAGAGGGAAACACAGAGTCCCATCCTCATACACGATTGAAGGTGTTCAAGTCCTTACAGGAGTTCAGCAAAGGACCTTGGGGTTGTTTTCGATGAAAGACTTACTTTTTCAAGGCATATATCTGCCGTTAGCCAGAAAGGGCTAAGCATGCTGGGTTTTGTTTTGAGAAATTGCGGGCAGTTCTCTATGACTGTTTTGAGAGTGTTGTATTGTGCTCTTGTGGGAGCAAACTTGGAATATGCGACGGTAATTTGGTCTCCATTTTATGAGTTGCATAAAGGAACAATCGAAAGAGTGCAAAATAAATTTTTGAGATTTTCCGCACTCAAGTGCAACGGTACACTTGTGAATTATCATAAGACTGTCATGCGGAGGACCTTAGGGTTACATACTTTGGAAATGAGAAGATCCCTTTATGATGCATGTTTTTTATTTTCAAACTTATTAATGGAATCACTGACTGTCCTCAGCTACTCGCTAAAATAAATTTTAATATACCCAGAGGCAATCTTCGCCATCATGATCTCTTCTGCATCCCCTTCCATAGCACGAATTATGGGAGGCACTCTCCCATTCATAGAGCTTTGAGGACTTGGAATTCATTGGATAGCCGGCTCGATATGTTTAACAGCTCCATCTCGGGATTTAGGTCCCAGCTGCTGAGGGCTCTGTAGAGGTTCTACTTGATCAGTGTTTACTATTGTTAATACTATTATTGTTTTTATATTTCTGAGGTTAGTTCTTTCATTACCTGTATCTATTTTATATATTTTGTTATTGAGGATGTTTATGTGTTTGTTGAATATTTTTATTTAGACATAGTCTTTGTCACGTGTTTGTCTTTTTAATTTTTAATATTTTTGTATATGTTTTAAAATTGTACTACAATGGGGTTTCCCGGAAAATTTGTATAAATAAAAAAAAAAAAGATAAGTGTACTGTCACGCAGTCAGATGAAGTACTACTAACTTGGACAAAATTCTGTTTGCCCTTTAATTTTCATCGTTTTCTAATAATTTTTTTTTTTAATGCTCGTAATGAATATTACTTTGAAATGTACTTGCAAATTTTTTAATTTTTTTATTTATTTTTGATAAAAACCGATTTTTTATAAAAAAAATTATGAATTTTCCGTAAAATAAATATTTGGATAGTTACGGATCCTGTACATTTACGTGGACATGAAATTGGGAAATGGGTTAAATTCTTCTTGATTACTGTCACCCCAAGATAGAATTTCTTCCAGGTCTGTGTTAAGTTGGATGACTTTCTGCTGTCTGCGGATATTTGAATGAGTAGCCGATATTCGAGCTTTTAAAGTGAATCAAAAGATAAGCGTATTGTCACGCAGTCAGATGAAGTACTACCAACTTGGACAAAATTCTGTTTGCCCTTTAATTTTCATCGTTTTGTAATAATTTTTTTTTTAATTCTCGTAATAAATAGTCCTTTGAAATGTACTTGCAAATTTTTTTATTTTTTTTTTTTTTTTTTTGATAAAAACCGATTTTTTATAAAAAAAAAAACTATGAATTTTCTGTAAAATAAATATTTGGATAGTTACAGATCCTGTACATTTACGTGGACATGAAAGTGGGAAATGGGTTAAATTCTTCTTGATTACGGTCACCCCCAGATAGAATTTCTTCCAGGTCTTTGTTGAGTTGGATGACTTTCTGCTGTCTGCGGATATTTGCATGAGTAGCCGATATTCGAGCTTTTAAAGTGAATCAAAAGATAAGCGTATTGTCACGCAGTCGGATGAAGTACTACTAACTTGGACATTATGTATGCCTTTTAATTTTCATCGTTTTGTAATAATTTTTTTTAAATGCTCATAATGAAATGTACCTGCAAGTTTTTCTTTTATTTATTTTTTGATAACCACCTACTTTTTATAAAAAAATATAAATTTTCCGTAAAATAAACAATTGGATAGTTACGGATGCTGTATATTTACGTACACATAAAAACTTTGCAGCGTTACAATATGTTTTTGGGGTCTCAGATTACGATAAAAATAACCGTTTTTTTTTTAATTTGCGATTTCAAATATTTATCAATTTTGGCCATTTTTCTCCTTTTCGAGATTGTTTAGTGAATATGAGAATGAACCTTATATTTGAGATGTTTGACAATTATTTAAAGTTTAAAACCAACTCCACCATAAACGTAAACTCAGAATGGTCGAACATGAAGAAATTGACCAAATTTGAGTTTTTCTAGTGAATATATGAATTTACTCTACTTTTAGCTATTCCCACATCATCTCAAGAATGTTGACCCGAAATAGTCTAACCTGAAAAATCAGCCCAATTTCGGCCATTTCCCACCTTCATCTACTGCTAAGTTCTAGTCAATACATGCAAATTTCGCATTATTTTTGTAATATTGGAAAAGTATTTAAATTTAAAATTATCTTTTGAACGAACATAATTAAAAAAGTAAGACACAAACTTAAAAATAAAAATATTAAAACCTACGTAAAATTGCCTGAAAAAAGGACAGCATGCAAAAAAATTGTTCAAATTTTCTCAGAAAACTACTGCTTCTACTATCACGGATCTCAAAAATACATACTATTGATGGAAAAGTCCCTAAAATTTTAATAAAATTAATAATAAAAAAAAAATTGAAAAAACTTTCAACAAATGTTGATTTGTGAACTTTAAAGAAGTATATATATATATATATATATATATATATATATATATATATATATATATATATATATATATATATATATATATATATATATATATACATTGGACTTCTTGGTGTAAAGTTCTTAGTGTCAGGTTTAGAGATCTTGATGTAAAGTTGTCAGGATTAGGTTCTGACATATTTATGGCAAGTTCTTAGGATTAGATCATATGTGGTTTGGAGTTCTTGGTGCAAAGTTCCTCCATTAGGTTATATTAGGTTGGAGGTAATTGAAATGAGTCATCCATAAGATCATTTTATATTTACCATAAATATTTTTCGAATATCAAAAAAGTAATGCAAAATTTGCATATATCGATTAGAACGTAGCAGTAGAAAAAGGTGGAAAATGGCTTGATTTTTTTCAGATTAAACCATTTCGGTAACCATTCTTGTTACATTTTTGGTTTACATTCTTGAGATGATATGGAAATAGCTAAAAAATAGAGTCCAAATTTGGTCAATTTGATGATTTTTAAACTTCAAGTAATTGTCAAACATCTCAGATATAATGTTCATTCTCATATTCACTAAACAATCTCGAAAAATGGCCAAAATTGGTAATATTTGAAAATCTTACACATTTAAAAAAAAACGATTATTTTTATCGTAATCTACGATTCCAAAAACCTATTATAACGTTGGAAAATTTCAGGTCCACGTAAATGTACAGGATCCGTAACTATCCAAATATCTATTTTACAGAAAATATATAATTTCTTCAGAAAAAAATCGGTTTTTATTAAAAATAAATAAAAAATCAGAAAAGTTGCAGATACATTTTAAAGTACTGTTCATTACAGGCAATTTAAAAAATATTACAAAACAATGAAAATTAAACGATAGACAGAATTTTGTCCAAGTTAGTAGTACTTCATCCTACTGTGTGTCATCTGCAAAGCTGTAGATTGGATTTCTGGTCCTTCCCAGCAGATCATTAATGCAAATGAGAAAGAGAGTAGGAGACAGTATGGAGCCTTGGGGCACACCTGCGTTTATAGTTAAGGTATTAGAAAGGAATCCGTTGACTGTCACTCGTAAACAACGGTCTCTGAGGAAACACGAAAGCCATAAATAAAACTTTCAGGCGTACCATAACAGCGTAACTTAGCCAACAGTCCTTCATGCCAAACACGGTCGAATACTTTGCAACCGCTTGCGATTCTCCAAAGTGTTAATTGCTTTGTTCCAAATATGTGTTACATAAATTAGAAGATCTCCTGTCGATCTTTGCTTACGAAAGCAATATTGTTGGTCACTAATAATATTGGTCGGTATTTTAGGTAATTTTTACTACCAGAAACGTCTCTAAAAATATTTATCGTACAATATACGCTTTCTATATATTTACTGTAGTAAAACTTTATTATTATGTAGCAACGTTCATTTTGAAAAGAAACTGACATTAAATGACGAGCATCCGGAATTTCTCGACCGTAACTATAAACAAGAATCGGTGGTTATATATTACTGGTATTACTATATAGGTGAATTCCTACATGTTACGTTAGTGAATGAATGGATAATACTTTATTACCATAAATATGTTTTTTGTTTTTAATTTTTAATTAGAAATAATATACGTGGATTTTAAAAGGAAATTAAATAAAAATTTTAACTTGTAATTTCATTTAGAAACAGAAATGAAATATAAAAAACAGAAATATATAGTCTACGTGATTTCCAGACATGAATATAGCAAGCACGAGTACATGCCAGCTCATGATTAAATAAGGAGATTAATAAGCCAGAAAAAAAATATATATCGGAGAAAAAATCACAAAAATCAATTCGTGACTGGGGTATCAAAGAAGTACAGAAAGATGGAGAATAAGAAAATCAATACGACCAAAAACCCTCATCCCAATAATTCCACAACAATGGGAAGAACATTTTAAAAAAAACTATTAACTAAAGACAGGAGTTGACAAAATACTAAGCTGAAAGAAGTGTTTACACCGTTACTAGGAACATAATAAAAACAAATAATATTAGTTCAAAGGAATTCGTCACAACTGCAGGTGTGCGACAGGGAGGAGTATTAAGCCCACTGCTGTTCATTACACTGGTCAACACAAGTCTTGTTTCCTGAATTTTTTTTTCTGTTATTGGGTATTTCTATAGCCCTGACTATGAAAAAAAATACTGGGAGATTGCTAACAGCTTTACCTTTTGAAATATACAGTTTTATTATTTTGCCAAAAAAATACAAAAAAATAATACATTATGTTAACAAAATTTCTATTGAACACTAGCAAATGATCTTTTATAAGATTTCCTTGAATGAACGACTTTAGGTAGATCTCGTTGCAAACTCCAGCAGTAGTCTGCCATCATATGTGAGTCCCACCGCCCCTGATAACGCTCTTCCATTGTCCGAAGATCCTGATGAAATTTTTCACCCTGCTCCTCACTAAAATTACCCAGATTTTGTGGAAATCGGTCTAAATGTGAGTGCAGGAAGTGGATTTTTATGCTCATGTTGCACCCTAGCTCTTGCAAGTTCGATAGCATGCACTCAACAAGCTCGACATGGTGGTCAGATTTCTTTTTGCCTAGGAAGCTACTCATAATCAAAACAAATGAATTCCAAGCTTTGGATTCGACAGTCATTGATTTGACAAAATTAGGATCTTTCACGAGTTGCCTAATCTGTGGCCCATCAAAAATATCAGCTTTCAATTTTTCTGAACTTATTCCTAGAAACTTGCGTGAAAGAAAATTAAAACATTCGCCACTTTTGTCAAGCGCCTTCACAAACTGTTTCTTTATGCCGAGTTTAATATGAAGTGGTGGAAGTATGATGCGGTCTCGGCTAACTAAAGGCACGTTTATAACATTTTTTGTGCCAACTTTTAGCTCTTCCCGCACTGGCCAAACTTTTTGTGACCAATGGTGTTGTTTGTCACGACTATCCCAGAGACACATGAAACAAGGGAACTTTGTGTACCCCCCTTGTTGACCTAAAAGAAAGTTAACCATTTTCAGATCAACACAAATGGCCCATTTGTGGTCTTGATACTTAATTTTTTCCATAACCTTAGAAACATTTACGTATTCTTCTTTTTAAAGTCGTCGAATGTGCAATAGGTATAGATCCGTACTTGTTACCGTTATGAAGAAAACACAGTTTAAACTTCTTTTACTGCTGTCTATGAAAATACGCCAATCACTAGGTTGGTACTGTTTTAATCACATCTGCTGCAAAATACCACCAACATCGTTACAAAAAACTAAATCCTTCTCTTGAGAAAAATACGGTAACAGATTTTTTCTCGGGTACGATAAAATGTAATGTTGGTTTCCGGAGTAAGCAAATTTTTTTCTTTTAAACGAGATGCTAAAATTTCAGAAGCTTCTTTTGGTAAGTTCAGATCTCTTACTAAGTCATTTAGTTCTTTCTGATTAAATGGTTGAGGTTCTGAAAGGATACATTTGTAGTCTGAATCAGAGTCTTCACTTGATGTATTTCGTTCGGGTTAACAGAGATTTGGATCATCAGAAGATTTTGATGTGCTGGGTTGTACCTCTTGTGATTTTAATTGAGGTCGTTGAGCAGAAGATAAGTTAGGATATGACCACTTACTTCGATTTCCAGGGTTAATTCCGTTTATTTTCACAACGCAGAAGTAGCAATCGTCATGATGGTTTCGAGGTTCTCGCCAAATCATGGTGGGTGTTACGAACATTATTGCATCTCTTTTTCCACTGGACCATAACCGTAGACATACCACACATTTCTGGCATACAATATGAGGAACCCATGGCTTGTCCTGATTACACAATTTTATTTTAAAGTATTGATGATACACAGTTTTCACAAAGTCCGACATAGGTTTTCGATATTTTGCAAATATATATTCACCACAAATATAGCAAAAACAATCGGGATTAAGCACACAACATCTTCTTGACGAAGCCATATCTAAAACAACAACAAAACATATTTTAGTGAGGGTAGTTAGCTATAACTCAAAAACAAAAGCTGTTAGAGAAAAATTGTTGTCATATTTAAAAAATACGCGTCAATTTGAGATAGAAACAAAAAAAAATCACAGGAAACAAGCAATTTTCTTTTTTTTGTTGATCAGTGTTATCCTACTGGATGCTATGAACAAAAAATGTGGCCAAGAATTAAAAGTGTCTACAAGCTCCATACAAGTGTACGTGTCTGAAATGTTATATGCTGATGACCTAGTAATTGTTGCAAATAATATGGAGAATCTACAAAGGAATCTGCTGATATCGAACCGGGAATTGACGAGTAACAACATGAGTATTAATACAGATAGAACAGAAGTAATGCTAATAAGTAAAATAAAGGAGCAAATGCGCATAACTCTGAATGGCGATACAGTGAAACAACTCAAAGATTTCAAATACTTGGGCTCAGTACTGAATTCAAGAGGAAATATGGAATCAGAAATTAACAACCCCATAACAAACGCCACTAAACCCTATTATGCATTAAGTAAGACTTTCATAAGGAAAAAGGAAATAAGTATTTCCACCAAAGCAAAAATATATAAAGGTATATATATACGAGGCTGGTTTGAAAAGTCTGTGCAAAAATAAAAACTACTTATGTGTTTGGGGTAAACCTTTTTTATTTTTCGACATAGTCTCCTTTTAGGCTTATACACTTCGTCCAACGATGTTTTAGTTTGTTGATCCCTTCCGAATAATAGGATTTGTCCAAGTCTGCAAAATATCCATTAGTGTCTGCAATCACCTCCTCGTTTGAATAAAATCTTTGTCCCGCCAGCCATTTCTTCAACTGCTGAGGTGTGTGCTGGTGCGTTGTCGTGATGGAAAAGGACTTTCTTGTGGGCCAATCGCGGGCGTTTTTCTTGCAGCTCGGTTTTCAAACGGTCCAATAACGATGAATAATATTCACCTGTAATAGTTTTACCCTTTTCTAGATAGTCGATGAGGATTATCCCTTGTGAATGCCAAAAGACAGTCGCCATAACCTTTCCGGCCGAAGAAACGGTCTTCGCCTTTTTTGGTGCAGATTCCCCCTTGGTAACCCATTGTTTAGATTGTTGTTTGGTCTCACGAGTATAGTAAAGTATCCATGTTTCATCCGCAGTGACGAAAGGACGCTTAAAGTCCTCCGGATTCTTCTGGAACAACTGCAAACCATCCTTGCAACACTTCACACGATTCCGTTTTTGGTCAAGCGTGAGCAATCGCGGCACCCATCTTGCGGATAGCTTTCTCGTGTCCAAATGTTTATGCAAAATATTATGTACCCGTTCAGTCGAGATGCCGACAGCACTAGCAATCCCACGCCCTTAACTCTTCTGTCATCCATCACCATACCATGGATTTGACCAATGATTTCTGGAGTCGTAACCTCCACAGGCCGTCCAGAACGTTCAGCGTCACTTGTGCCCATATGGCCAGTCCGAAAATTTAGAAACCACTTATAAACTGTTCTAGTCAAAGGTGCAGAGTCACCATAATGTTTATCAAGCTTCTCTTTAGTCTCCTGAGGCGTTTTGCCTTTCATAAAGTAATGTTTAATCACCACACGAAATTTTTTTTCGTCCATTTCTTGAAGATCACTCGACTTCCTTGATTCACACGAATGCCAAACACAAAGAAATAGACCAATATGGCTGAAACTTGGTGTGCGTTCATTCAAGAGATGCTACTAACTAAACATGACCTCGATACGCGCCGGTAGTGCCATCTCTCGGACTTTGCACGGACTTTTCAAACCAGCCTCGTATATATATAGGTATATATAGAAGCTAACTAATATAGAAGCGAAACAGGCTTTGAGCAGCAGAGACAAGAGCAGAATTCAGGCTTGTGAAATGCGATACCTTAGAGCAGCGGCGGGTAGTGCGTGACTGATTTAAAGTGAATTCTCTACTGTCAACAATAGAAAAAGTCGGTTAATGTGGTTCGGACATATGGTTCGAATGAGAGACAACAGAAACGCTAAAGTTGTTTGGAAGACTGTAGTGGATAAGAGGAGAAAAAAAGGCCGGCCCAAAAATAGCTGGAACAGAAGTATTCAAAACGCTTCAAAGAAGAGGAATCGAGTTGAGACATGCAGAGAGGATGGCTACAGATCGTCGCGTATGGAAAAACTTCTGCCGTGACACCTCAACACCGTAAGGTAGAAGAGGATAGCTTATGTATGTATCTATGTATGTATGTATTAACTGAAGACAGAATTTACACTAACCCTAGAAGAAGTTACAGAAGTCTCTTAAAAATGGCAGAACTGTTGGCCCTGAGAATATACATTCTCCTCTTGAAGTGCCATATTCCATACGGACGTAGGCGACCCTCTCGCCTTTACCTGTGGTTGGGGCCTTTTTTAAGTATGCTACAGACAGAGGAGATCTACAGTTTTAATGCCGGTTCTGAACGGCCGAAGTAGGGGGCCTTACTAGCCATGCTACTACTGGTGGTTTTTCATTGCCTTCCCGAGAGAGTCGACCGTCACCACTCAGATTTCCGGCGTAGAAGGCAGACACCTTACCTCTTACGGTATGGCCGCCTCCGAACATACCTTCGGAATTCATGTAGTGAGAGATTATACCCACATAACTATATGAGGAAAAATGGCACCTATGGAACGAGCCTAGAGATACTTGCCCTCTCGGAAACCCAGAATAGCAACTTTCATATCTTCTCAAAACAACGAAAAACAAGAGATACAAAAATAACTTTTAGGGACAAGCCAACAATAATAACCACAAGAAAACACACCGAAACTATTTACCTTCTACTAACAGGCAACCCAATGTCGGGACACTTTGAGCTTCTGACACCACAAAACACTAAAAACATCCCAAACAACAGTAGACCAATAAAAGAAGCATCGGGCGAGCGACGTAACGGTCGAGGACGTCGCGGGAAATGGCAGCTCGACCAACACGATGAAGACCGGGCAACTGACAATGGACCGGCCAAAAGTGTTGTGCCGGCGAGTAAGCCGACACCCACCAAGGCGGGAAAATCGAGGCAACGCATGAGTTATACTACAGGAACAAACGAACACACCATGCGTTGCTTTGATAAAAGCACAAGTCCTGACAAAGAAACCACTGAGAAGGGAATCACTCGCCGCCTAGACCCACCACCATCAATCCCAAACGTAACCGACGAAGTATTTAATCAAAAACTCCCGCAACGAGAAAGAAATCCCAACAGCACAAAACCAAAATTCAAACGGGAAATAAGAATTGAAAACCAAATCAACAACATCAGGAGATATCTAGGACACCTTACCCAGTTTATCAACGGGAACATGTCCAAACGAGTCACACAGAGTATAAACAAGATCAAGTCCGGGTCTCCCAACAGAACACTGCCAGAAATCCTGGATACTCTGAAACAAAAATTATCCGTATATGCCGCAAGACTTCGTAGATACAAAGAACCAAACGAGAGGAAAGATACCAACAACCTCTTCCGAAGAAGCCAAACACAGTTCTACCGGAAAACTATGCACAGCAAACAGACAGCAGTGACCGAACCACCAAACAAACAAGAACTCACAGATCATTGGAAAAGTATCTGGTCAGAACCCAAACTACCCAATAATAACACCCCCTGGATCAAAGCCAAAGAAGGCAAAGATAAACATGTGATAGAACAGGAAAATTCCACATTAACTACTGTGGGACCAAAGAGCATGATGAGGCGCCTGGATGCAAGAAGTTCCGGAGGTAGAATGGCCCCCCCGTTCGGATCTCCGGGTGGGGGCTGGTTCGGAGGCGTCGACTTGCAGACATCAAAATTCTAAGATAGATTTTTGCAACATACGAGGTATAAACTCGAACATAAATTCAGTGCATCAACACCTGCAATCAGATAAACCTCATGTACTCGCTCTATGTGAAACCAAGGTCAGTCCATCGACCAGCACGGTCAACTATCTTTATCCTGGGTACGACTTCTGTTCCCGATTTAGGCGTAACTTTTTGTCAGAAGCGACCTCTCTTGTCAACGAAAAGAAGATCTGGAGCCCCCAAACTTTGATGTTATGTGGTTAAAAATAACGACTCAACAAACCACAAGGTTTATCTGTATCCTGTATCGACCACCAAGTGATACCAATTTTCGAACACTTTTCGCTTCTCTTGCAGACACCATCGATCATTTACAAAGTAACTATCCAAGTGCCGAAATTGCCATCCTGGGCGACTTTAATGTCCACAATATCAACTGGCTCAAATATCAAATACTACCGACGAACAAGGTCGTGAAGCTGAATCATTCTCAATCAGTTATGGCTTAACTCAGCTTATTGACGAACCAACACGGATCCCTGATCGAGACGGAGAGTTCGCCAGTCTTCTTGATCTGTTTTTAACCACCAATCCGGAAATTTACACGGTCACCGTAAATCCGCCGTTAGGTTCTTCCGACCATAAACTGCCTTCGACATCGAGTATCCTGCCAATCAGTGACAGAGAGGCGCCTAGGCCGCGCAAGATTTGGCACTACAAATCTGCTAAATGGGAAGATCTCATGGAATACTTTCGAACTTTCCTTGGATGGACGTTTGTTTTCGATTCGATAACCCATCTGACTGCGCCAGGGAGGTCTCCGATGTTATTTTGGCTGGTATGGAATCTTACATCCCTTTTTCGAAGAAATGCTCCTCCAACGGCAAGCCTTGGTTCGACCGAAAATGCAAAAAAGCTGTTGCTTCTAAACATATTGCCTACCGACAATGGCGTGAAAATCCTAACACCGTAAATCGAAACATCTTTGTTCATGCCCGGAACAGATGCAAGGGAATTATCGATGAAAGCAAGGAGGCACATAATCAACGAATTAGAAACAAACTTCTCGCTTGTCCCAACAATTCCTTTTGGGCAGTCGCTAAGGCAGTTAGTCAAAATTTTACCAAATCCACCATACCACCACTCACACGGCCAGATAATTCCATTGCAACCACACCTGTTGAGAGAGCGAACTTGTTGGCTGAACTTTTTGCTTCACATTCTACTGTCGATTTCCAAGGAAAAACACCACCTACTATTCCCATATTGCAGTCAAGGATGCCCGATGTTGTCTTCAGACAGCGCATCATAAAGCGTATTTTAATGAAGCTAGACACCAAGAAGGCTTCTGGCGCTGACGGAATACCTGCCATAGTTCTCAAAAGTTGTGCAAGGGAACTAACACCAGTTTTCTGTAGACTTTTTAACCTATCCTACAGAAAGGGAATATTTCCGTCCTGCTGGAAATGTGCTACGGTTCAGCCGATACCTAAAAAAGGTAAGAAGACCTTGCCAAATAACTACCGACCAGTTGCACTGCTTTCAATAATATCGAAAGTCATGGAAAAGGTTATCAATGAGCATCTTCTAAAATATCTTGAACGATTCAATATTATTAGTGATCACCAATATGGTTTTCGTAAACATAGATCAACAGGAGATCTTCTGACTTATGTAACACATGTTTGGAACAACGCAATTGAACACTTTGGAGAATCTCGAGTGGTTGCTCTTGACATATCCAAGGCATTCGACCGTGTTTGGCACGATGGACTGTTGGCTAACTTGCGCTCTTATGGTATGTCTGAAAGGTTCTGTTTGTGGCTCTCATGTTTCCTCAGAGAGCGTTCTTTACGAGTGGCGGTCGACGGATTTCTTTCTAACACCCTCACTATCAACGCTGGTGTGCCCCAGGGCTCCATACTGTCTCCTACTCTCTTTCTCATTTACATTAACGATCTGCTGGAAAAGACCGGGAATCCAATCTATAGTTTTGCAGATGACAGTACGCTTGTCTCTTCATTCACCTTGAACGCTCGGACATCGGCTGCTCAGGCGAATATCCGCAGACAGCAATAGGTCGTTCAACTCAACAAAGACCTGGAAGAAATTCTATCTTGGGGTGACAGTAACCAAGTGGAATTTAACGCTACAAAAACCCAAGCGGCAGTTTTTTCTAAAAAAGTTAACGTTGCTGAACCCGACATAGTTATGTCGGGGCACTCCATTCCCCTAGCATCGTCGCTCAATTTGTTGGGCGTTAGTTTGGGAGCAAATATGTCTTGGCATGAACATGTTGCAGGCATAGCAAGCAGAGCTTCTCAAAAGTTGGGAATATTATTTAGAACCAGAAAGCTTTACACCCCACAACAACTGTTAATTCTTTACAAAGCCCAAATTCGATCAACTATGGAATACTGCTCCCACGTTTGGGGCTCCACTCCCAAACATACACTGCATTTGTTGGATTCTGTTCAGAGAAGAGCGGTCCGTCTGATTGGGGACCCGGAATTGACCGGCGGCCTTGATTCGCTGGAACATCGAAGAACGGTTGGCGACTTGAGTCTGTTCTACAAGTATTTTCATGGAAAGTGTTCGACGGATGTAGCCCGCTTAATTCCTCCCAAAGCGGTGCATGTTAGAAATACACGTCGCGCTGGTGCTTCGCATCCGTATGAGGTTCAGCTTGTTACTCCGCGTACAACGCTTTTCAAGCAATCTTTTATATGGAGAACGTCATCCCTTTGGAATCAATTGCCCAGCGCTGTGTTTCCCACCGAGTACAATTTACAGCGATTCAAGAACAACGTGAATCGCTTTTTCCGCACTCGTGCCGCTCCTGGAGCGCTTTAGGGACTTCCCTGCAGCACGTGTGCTAGACCAATAAAAAAAAAAAAAAAAAAAAAAAAATTTGGAAAATCCTCTCCTAAAATATAAGAGTATCAGAACAATGGAATATTTCATACATATCCACTACTTAAGTTCCTTAAAAGCTATGCTTTTAACTAACTCCATTGGAATGGAAAAGGCATAAACATCGATGGCGAATACCTAAATCACCGGCGCTTTGCTGATGATATTGTCATAATAGCCGACAATCTAGGTGATGCCTAACAAATGCTTACCGAATTGCAAATAACATCAGCAAATATTGATCTAAATATTAATTTTCAGAAAGTTCAGAAGTTTATGACTAATCTAGTTACGAACAGTAATATGAAATTTAACTAAAGCAAGGTGGAACACGCCCAAAATTACAAGTATTTGGGTCATGTATTACAAATTGGCAAGGATAACCAAACCCGTGCGTGTGGGTTTGGGATGGACGGCTTTTAGGAAGCTGAGAAATACGCTGCAAGGTAATTTGCCAGTGTGCTTAAAAAGAAATTTTATGAACAATGCGTTCTGCCGGTAATGACATATGGCGCCGAGACACTCACATTAACAAAACAGTCAGCAAACAAACTGAGAGTATCGCAACCGGCAATGGAGAGAGCTGTGTTGGATATCACAAGGAAGGATAGAATAACAAACATAACTACAGACAACGAACAAAAGTAATAGATATTATCCAAAAAATTACGCAATCTAAATGGAGATGGGCAGGCCACGTAGCCCGAAGGGATGATAACCGATGATGAAGACTAACAGAATGGAGACCCAGACAAGACAAAAGGAACAGAGGTAGTCCACCAACAAGATGAAGCGATGACATCAAAAGAGTGGCAGAAAATTGGATCAATGGAAGTTCTTAGGGGAGGCCTATATCCAAGAGTGGATGAGGACGGCTGTTGTATGATCCACTATTGATACAAAAGATCAGAGATACAGTTCTGGTAATTACCGGGGAATCTCAGTAACCAGCTGGAACGGTAAAATCTATGGAAAAATTAAAAAAAAAACAAAATTGCATGTGAATATAAAGATTTGTAAGCGGAGAAGCACGTTGGATTCAGAGCGGTTAGGTGAACAGTAGACCATCTATTTGTGGTTACACAAATAATCGAAAAGGAACGAGCTTTGAAGCAGGAACTATATTCGCTTTATGTGGATTTACTGAAGGCGTACGATAGTGTACCTTCGATATTAGAACACTGAGCGGTTCAGAGTACCGAATACATCATTGTCGATTGCTATGGACAGCTAATTATATTGAAAATTAACAGGTTTTTTCTACTTTTAGGTGAAATACAAGAATCAATTGTACGAAAATACGTCAACTAAAATATGCAGCACTAAACAACTTTATTGCGTAATACTTGCTTACTTCGACAATAAGCCAAAAATGCCCTTGCCAACCCAGGTGCTTTAAAATATATTTCTACTTAGACTTGCTCATCTTTAGTCTTTTCGAGGGATTTTTTTTTATTTTTCGGAAGTATAATTATATCTGTGTGTTTGAAAATACGGGCACGTGTTTGTGTCTTTCATACACGTGTTTCATGTAAAAAGCGCAAATATTCTCTTATTTTTCCTAAGCACGTTACATTCCCTGCAGCTGTCTTTAGATTGATATTAATATTAAATTTTTCGAAGCATAAATTTTCCCTATGTAGAAATATGTTTTTTAATTTTACTGCAACCGGCCATATTATGCAGTAGCTGTTTCATAACATTTTATACAGTATATTCCCTTACGATTTTACGATATTATTTACGTATTTTTATTTATTTATTTATCTACCACATTCTACCGTAGTTATTACAAAATGGAAAATTACATAATATAATGTAATGAACACATTTAGAATCAATCAATCAATCAAGAATCAGCTTATTTTAAAACTGCATTCGTTTTATTGCAGATGCGCTGCAGTTAAAAATATGTTTGGGTTCTTGGTTCTGCATTCGGTTATATTTCTGACAAATTTCAAAGAGAGGGGAAAATTTTAGGACATTGATTCTTGATGTTGGTAGATTAAAAGTTAGTAAATTACGTCTAAACAGTGTAGTAACAGTGTTAGTGAATGTGATAAATAAAAAATCTAAAGAAATTACACATGTAAATAATATAACTAATATAAAAAGATAAACCTGTATAAACGCTATTAAATAAATACATGTAAAGTAGTGAAACATAGGAATGAGAGAGAGGGATAGTGAAACAGAGGAATGAAAAAGAGGGAGAGAAAGAGCGATGGATGCAAGAAGAAGGCTAGAACGAGATTAGAACATGAGAAATAAAAATTAAACTTTAAATATGCTACTCAAGTACGAGACTACGTCAAACTGGGTTTTTTTGCGCTGTAATTTTTTCCAGTAAACCTTTTCAAAAGCATACTCTAAATAAATAATAATTTCCTAAAAACACATATCTAAAAAAGACAAATTCGTAAAAGTCATGAAAGACAAAGTCGGAGATGACTAAAACTCAATACATAACACGTATAAGTATGTTGGAAATGTGGAATCTTTGGCACAAAGACACTACTTAGTATATATCACCACTGCGAGCGATGATTGACTGTCAGTCTATCGCTCCTGATGAAGCTCACATGGTTAGCAAAACGCGCGTCGAGTGCAAAAATAAAGGGTTTAGTGTAGTGGTGATATATATTGAGTAGTATATACACAAGATTTAACTACTAGGCAAATCATCCGCCAGCCCTAGGGCACATTTTATAAATAAGTGTACTTATTAGAGTAGACTGTATTTGTAAAACTTAGTTGTAAGAAAATCTTGTTTCACCAGAAGTGTAATAATAAATATATTTTGAATTTAAATTTGATTTGATAAATTACGTGCGGTAGATCGAGGCACATGAAAAGACAGACACTGCAGGTGGTTGTTTGTACTAATTTTCTTAGATATTATCTTATGTAAAAATATTTGTGTTATTTCGCAGTGCCTCTAGACTTTCTAATGAAAATCTAGGCAAGAGACTTTCATAAAGATAACGTATTTCGGGATATACACCATTAAATTTAAAACTTGCGTATTTCAAAAAAACGTTTTTTAATTTTCTAAATACAGTGAAGTCTGCTTATAATGAACCCGTTTATAGCGAATTTCCGGTTAAAACGAACTATTTCATAATGCACGAAAAAACTTCCATAAGACCAATGCAAATTTTTATCGGTTATAACGAACCCGGTTATAAGGAACCAAATTTAGATGTTTTGTGTCCATTTATAACGAACTCTCCACTCTCTGTTCTCGATGTCGTGCGACTTGATCTAGGGAATTCATCGAAACTCGCTGGGAAGCCCTATTCTACTTGTTTCCGCCGTGTCGCTAGTTCGAACAGTATTATTTTCAATTCACTTGTGTTATGCGGTTCTAATGCATATTTGATCAAAGTAGCAAAGTGAATGTTTAAGTTTTTATTTTAAAATGAGTACACAAAAACGTAAAGCGTTTACTTTAAAAGACAAACACGATATTATAAGGAAAATAGAAAATGGAGTTAAACAAAGTGATGTCTGCAAACAGCTGAACTTAACTAAATCTACGGTTTCTACCATGTGGAACAAGAGGCAAGTAATCTTATCAATCTATTATAAAAGAAATTTCACTTGTAAAAAAGTAAGAAAATCTACACATGACGAAGTCGATGAAGGACTCCTTAAATGGTTTAGTCAAAAACGACATGAACATGTTCCTATTACCGGCTATACTTTGAATTGGGAAACAAAATAGAGCATACCGACTTTAACTGTTCTAGAAGTTAGATTGAAGGATTTAAAAAGCGACATAATATTAGTGGGGGTAAGATAGTAGGAGAAACTGCAGGAGTGGATGTGACTGTTGTTGATCGGTGGTTGGCCAATGTGTGGCCGGAAATTCGAGAAAGTTACGAATATGTTAACATTTTTAATGCGGATGAAACGGGTTTGTTTTAATGACGCCTGATAAGACTTTAAAGTTTTTCGGAGAGAATTGTGTTGGTGGAAAATTTTCAGAAGTAAGGATTACTGTGTTGGTAACTGCAAATATGTCTGGAACAGAGAAAAGAAAATTGTTGGTGATAGGAGAGTCCGCCAATCCCAGGTGTTTTAAAAACAAACATTTACCAGCAAAGTACAAATCAAACAGTAAAGCCTGGATGACCTCAGAAATTTTTAAAAACGAACTGATCGAATGGCACAAAGAATTAAAATTTACAATCAGAAAAATTGATTGACTTTTGATTGACAACTGTCCAGCTCACCCTGAAGTTGATCTACAGTAAAACATGGTGGAGGTTCAGTAATGGTTCGGGGTTGTTTTGGCAACGGTAAAGTTGGAAAAATCTTTAGGATAGAAGGAATCATGCGAAAAGGACAGTATCAAGAAATTTTGCTAACTCTAATGCTTCCTTCTGGAAGAGATATTTTTCAGGGGAAATTTATTTTTCAGCATGACAACGACCCTAAACATTCAGCTAAACAAATTAGAAAACTTTTGGACGAATGGAAATCCGATGATGACCTGGAAGTGATGACTTGGCCTTCACAATCGAATTGGTGTGGGACCATTTGGACAGGTGTGTTCAAAAACTCAATCCAACATCAGAAAATCACTTGTGGGACCTTTTGCAAGCAGAACGGGTTAAAATAGCCGAAGAAACTCTGAAGGAACTACTGGATAGAATGGTAATGGCGGTAATTAAAAACAAAGAAGGTCACATACCAGGTGTACAAGTATGAAATGCGGATTTCAGACAACAGATGGTGCACCAGTGCCGTTTGTGCTATAAAGATTTGACACTGCGCCATTTTGTTGTGTCATCAACAAGTGTCAGATGCGCACGAGTGATAAATTGGAAAAGTGTCTGCATAGCGTTGTGTTGTTGTGTTCAATATGTCGAAATTTATACCGAACAAAGAGCATTCGCGGACAGAATTAATTTTTTGTTTTCATTTGAAGAAAACTGCTGTTGAATCATACCAATTACTTCGAGAAGCTTATGGTGAACATACTCCATCACAAGATACGTGTGAACGATAGTTTCGGCGTTTCAAAAGTGGTGACTTCGATGTTGCAGACAAGGAACGTGGAAAACCGCCAAAAAAATGCGAAGATGTGGAATTGCAAGCATTGTTGGACGAAGATGATTCGTAAACACAAAAATAAAACTCGCCGAGCAATTGGGCGTTAGTCAACACACTTTTTCAAATCGGCTACGAGAGATGGAAAAGATTCAGAAGACCGGTAGATGGGTACCACATGAGTTGAACGACAGGCAAATGAAAAAGCGCAAAAACACGTGTGACATTTTGCTCGCTCGTTACAAAAGGAAGTCGTTTTTGCATCGTATAGTTAGAAGGGATGAAAAGTGGATTTATTTTGAGAATCCCAAGCGCAAATAATCATGGGTAGACCGAGGCGCACTATCCACATCGACTGCAAGACCGAATCGCTTTGGCAGAAAGACGATGCTCTGTGTTTGGTGGGACCAGAGAGGCGTGGTCTATTATGAGCTGTTAAAACCTGGGGAAACGGTTAATACTAACGTTACCAACAACAATTGACCGATTTGAACCGTTCGCTGCTTGAAAAAAGGCCAGAATACCGAAAGAGGCAACACAAAGTAATTTTTCTTCATGACAATGCTCCATCACATACGGCAAAACCAGTTCGCGACACGTTGGAAGCACTCAGCTGGGAAGTTCTACCCCATGCGGCTTACTCACCAGACTTGGCTCCTTCCGATTACCACTTGTTTGCATCGATGGGTCACGCACTTGCCGAGCAGCGCTTTGGTTCGTACGAAGATGTGAAAAAATGACTCGATGAATGGTTCGCAGCAAAAGGGGATGATTTTTACTGGCGTGGTATTCACAAATTGCCCGAAAGATGGGAAAAAAATGTATAACAAGCGATGGAGCATACTTTGAATAAAGCACTTTTTATCATTCTTCTGAATTCAACATGTTTTTTTAGAAAAAAAATCCGCATTTAATACTTGTACACCTGGTAGATGAGAAAAATCCTGAAAAATTATGAATATTTTTCAGATTTTCTAGACTATAAATAATGTGAAAATAAATAATAATTTATTACAATTAAAAAAAATATATTATCTGGGTTTTTGTTGTCTTAGGACTGAAATAACTAGGTGGGCAAATACTTTCTGATGGTGTATATATATATATATATATATATATATATATATATATATATATAATGCATATATATAATGTATATGTGTAAGCGTCTGTGTGTGTATATATATAAATACTATAACTATGAAAACATTGCCCAAACATTTAATTTCTGTGAAAATTAAAACAAATTATTATGGAATTAATTCATATATTCAAAATCACAAAATTAATTCAACATTTATTCAAAATGTCCCCCTCTTGCTTTAACACAATCCTTCATTCCTCTATTGGACTACGTACTTGATCCAACTTGTCCATCCCTTTTGTTAAAGCTCATTTTAAAGAGTCAAGTCTTTTAGATCAACCCATACCCTCTAAGAGGGACCATAGTTTATAATGTAAAGGATTTAGGTCAAGACTTGCAGAAGGCCAATCTTCTGTAGTAATAAATGAAGGCACATTTTGTTGAAGCCATGCTGTGTTGTTTTAGCTTTGTGTCCTGGAGCAGGATCTTGCTGGAAGACCCAATTTTTTTGAAAAGAGTATGGTTTAGGTGTTTCACAGCGTTCTCTAGAATAGTGGCTTTATATATTTTAGCCGAGGTTTTTATACCAAAAATGAATACTGACGTCTCTGAACTTTTGGAACAAGTTCAGACGCTTCCTTAGAAGATCTGGCATAAATCCTATCATTTTGCTTATTGAACGATTGTTCCACGGAGAAAAACTTTTCGTCGGTAAACAAAATTTTTCTGTGTTTGTCATTAGCGTATTCCTTCAACAAACTTCTTATTTTTACCACCATTCTCGCTTTAAATCTTCCATTAGCAAATGGCCAGTGTGTCTCTTATAAGCACCAAGTTTTAGGTCTTCTTTAATAATACGTTAGATAGATAGAATTTTTCGAAATTTTCATCTCTCGAGATAAAATTTTTTGTTTGCGGAGAGGATTCGCGCTATTACAGTGGCTTTCGAACTGTTTGTGGTCTTGTTGAACGTTGCCTGTCTTTTATGGCTTCCGTCTCAGTAAATAATTTTATCGTCAGGATTTAAGGTCCTTAAAATCTCGCTTTTTTCCATACCTCACTTAAGTAAAACTACAAGACCACTCCTAATTCTCGATCACCCACTGCATTGTTTAAAGAATTCAAATTGTAAATATGTTTACACACAATAACTCTATAACATAATCTATAAATAATTTCACCAAATGATTGAGTGAGTGGTGTGTGAATGTTAATAGAGGAAGTTTGTAGCAGTATTTATAGGAGAGGAGTACTACGTAGTGTATATATATATATATATATATATATATATATACTTATACGTAAGGATTTTTATTTTGAGATATTCTAAACCTTACCAATATATATTAACTTGAAACTCGATTTTATACGCCAAATTAAATATTCATGTAACGCTCTGACGTACATGTGACGCTTCAATCTTGCACGTATCTCATAAGAAGAACGAAAATAACGCAATTTTTCTGTCACTTTTTGCGGCGATATTAAATTACCTTCAGGTAGTATCCGAAAAGGCGTTCGCTTACTTAGGATAACAGGGCACGAACTTGCGCCACTTGCAAGAATATTTTTATTTAAATTCGTCGTATTATTCTTGCTTTTGGATATTTATCTTTGGCTTATATAAAACGTTATGTTAAAAAGAACAGAGGAACATTGATTTACTTATTTTTAGCCATTTCATTTTTTTTTTTGTAAATCATGAGGGATTTTAGTGTTTACGAGGGTGTTTTTTTAAGTTAAGATATCTACTTATCTTGTGGAGAAAAATTCGCAGAGCTTCAAAAATACTAATAAAGTAGTTTCGGATACTCAAACTTCTTTAGCAACCACTGGGCTCTCCATTCGCCATTCTAATATTTTTTATTTAGAGAAAAACTGTTCCATATACTTACATGGGGACAAAGTCCCGAAAGTTACCCAGAGATGGTAGCACAAACAAAAAAAAATATATAACTTTCAGTTAGTGTCAACTCTCAGATGATTCGTGTAAAAAAGGAGTTTTTGCGTCAATTCGTAACCATGGACTAAATATGAATCCACCACTACACGCATGAGTCCAACAGGCTGTCCTTAGAGTGGCTGGAGCTGCATGAAAGCGAACCGAAGCGTCCAAAAACACGAATGTCAGCTGGAAAGGTTTTGGGAAGTATTTTTTGGGATGCGCATGGAATAATACTGTTCGACTATCTTAAGAAGGGGGGCGAATCACCAACCATTTGAATGATGAAATCAAGAAAAAAAAAGGCCGCATTTAGAGAAGAAAAAAATGTTGTTTCACCTATATAATGCGCCAGCTCACAACTCTATAAAGTCGATGGTGAAATTGGACCAATTGGGCTATAAATTGTTTCCTCATCCGCTGTACTTACCAGATCTGGCCCCCAGCGATTATTAGTTATTAATTTTAAAAGGTGGCTCTTTGGGAAAGAGATTTTTTAGAGAACTCAACAAATCGTATTATATGAAAGGTATCCAAATTTATTTTATATTAATAAAGTTGGCAAGCCGTGTTAGGCTGTTATTTTTTACGATAAGTGTTAGAAAAGCTTTATCGTATAACAAGGGTTGAAAGATATGTGTGTTAGATTATATAAAATGGTGAGATTGCTTCACTAAATAACGATGAATTATTTTGAACATCGTATCTTATCAATTTTCCAATGCTCCGCATGTTTACATCACCACACGATCGCATATCTAAGCTGACCGAAAAGATGGCTGATTCGATACCATGCGAACGGATCGGTCAAATGTCCAGTGTTGTCATACTTTCAAAATTTACAAAAATCCCCTGTCATTCTCAAGATCAATAAAACTCCGATCTAATGAAAAGCTAGCTATTAGAGTTAAAAGTAACCAACATTATATTTACCACAAGCAGCTGAATATCTTTTAAATTTGTACTTTAATAAGTTATATGTGACCACATATAAAGCTATTAAAATTAACAAATATAAGTGGCAACGCCGATACGTATTTACAGCCGGTTTTACTAGCGAAACACCTACTGTCACTCAGGATTTTAGCTCCGTTACACAGACGCGGGATACTGTAATTTTTTCCATAAGACCGGGCTGTGCATTTAAAAGAATTAATTGATTTTCTCAATGTTATTAAAAGTCCAAGCTAATGAAATGCATACTTTTAGCTAATAGAGAAGAAAGTAAATAACGTTATGTTCCTAAGAAGCAGTTGATTATTTTCTAAATTTGTACTTTGATAACATAACCAGCTATTGAAATTAACAAACATACTTACAAAGGTAGGCATCCCCAGCAGGTTTTACTGTCAGATCAGGAGCATTCAGATATTTAGTGGCATTGCACGGTAGCTGATAAAGGTAATCTTTTTCATAAGACAGAGTTAGAATTTTGTCTAGTGTTTTTAATGGATTTCGATTTGGCGGGAAACGACGTTGTGAAAGAGATACTTCGTCTACTGGTAGAATATTTTTCCCATTTTCCCTTAATATTTTAGACAAAATAGGTTTCGTGATATATTTATATCAAGTTACCCAATTGTTTATTGTGTGATTTCACAGTAAATTAAACAACTTTATCATTTTTTGTTTTGCTATTCCTCTTTTGTCCGCGCTTTTAATGAATAAAAACAGTCGAATTGTCCTTCCGAAAGAAAAGAAAAATATAAACGTCGCGCAACTCAATTTAAGACAGGCCTTAAGAAATATTGCAGAAGATTTAATATTTCCCAGATTTATTATATCCTTGCAAACACAATTCTTAAAATTATCTGTCTCATAAGCCCAATTGAAAGACGAGGACTTGAGCGTTTATTTTTGTTATATATATTTTTGCCATTTTATACCGTCTTTTCTTGACATTGTCCTGGCAATTTGTTAAATTTTATTTTCGCTTTTTTTTCATTTATATTGTAACAGTTTTTTTTTGCTTTGTGTTCATAAAATATTCCTTAAAGAGTACGGGATATTATTCTGTAAGAATCGTAAATTGAATCAAAAAAAATATTTTATTTTTTAAGGATAAGGATGTTATTCTGTACACGTTTTATTACCTTTCTCCTTCCAACTGTAACTGGCCAAGACGGACTTGCGCAATTAGTGTTCTGTACGTTGATTACTTTAAAATAAAAAATTTTGTTACGGAGGTATAAAATGATCAATGATTTCACAAAACACATCCCAAATGAGTTTTCAAGTTTTTTTCCTATCTTTACTAAAAACTGATGACCTTGAATTTTTTTTTTTAAATGTATCAGATAAATTATTAAAAGTGATAATTTTTGTTCAATCTACACCTTGTGGAGAATATTCCAGAGTTTTTTCAAAATTTTTTGATCAGTACTTTTCAAGATAAAGGGGGGACAGCGAGTTTTCGCAATTTGTTAAAAATAATACAAAGAAAAGTGTGCGCAAGTATTACATTATATATATTTTTGAACTCCTGTTTTTACAAGCTTTCATTTGACAACACACTCGATGACCTGGAATTTTTTTTTTATTTCCGATTTCACCCTCCAAAACCAACCCGTTAACTCAAAATTTAACTTTCAAATCTACACGGCTCTGATGAGGCCATCAATTCCTATATTACTGTCTATGTCAAATAGTTTCGGAGAAAATCGGGTGTGACAGACGGACAGACAGACGGACAGACAGACAGACGGGCGGACGGACAGACGGACGGACAGACAGACAGACAAACAGACAGACCAACAGACAGATAGACAGATGGACAGACAGACAGATGGACAGACATCGAAGTGATACATATGTATATATTTATACATGCGATGATTGACTAAAGCTAAACTACAAATCTACCCTATTTATACTTAGCCTAACTCTTGAATTACTCAGGCGGAACTAATGGCATAGGGTAGGCCATCAGTTCCGGTCAAGTAACCACTAGAGCGGACTATAAGGAATAGGCCCTCTGTCTTTATTTAAACTACTTTTACATTTTATAACTTCCATACTTTCGTATGCGTTCAACAATCTCCAATCAAATACATTTTTTATTAATCTTAGATTATCTAATGTTACAATATGATCAGCTTCAAGGGCATGTTCGGCAATGCTAGACTTTTCTGTTCTACTATATTTTAAGTGTGCTAAATCTTCTTTAAATCGTGTTTTAATTGACCTTTTAGTTTGCCCAACATACTTTTTGTCACAATCATTACAACTAATTTCATAAATTTCACTTTTCTCACAATTAGGAATCTTATCTTTGGGATTTCCTAAGATATTCCTCAGATTGCGTGATGACTTATAGACTAAGGTGAGGCCTACCTTATTAACTACCTTATTGAGTCCCTTGCTATATTTCGGATTATATGGTATGGAGACATACTTGGTCTTATTTTCTTCACCTGTAAAAAAGGTGGAATTCTGAATATTAAACTTAAACTTATGTCTATTTATTAGCTTATTTACTAAGTCATCGTCATAACCATTAATTCTAGTTATATTTTTAATACGATTCCTTTCTTTATTAAAATTTACTCTGTTCAGAGGGAAAGTGACCAAACGATGAACTAAAAAATATAATGAGGCTAATTTGTGTTGTTTACAATGAAATGAATCATTAGGAATATATCTATCTGTTACTGTGTCCTTCCTATAGATATCAAATTCTAGTCTATTATTATTTTTAATAATTCTAAATTAAATAGCCGGTATGATTCCATTAAATTCACTTACGAAGTTGAGAACAAAGGACAGGCCTTTTCTAGATATTTTAATTATTAAAAATAATAATAGATTAGAATTTGATATCTATAGGAAGGACACAGTAACAGATAAATATATTCCTAATGATTCATTTCATTGCAAACAACACAAATTAGCCTCATTACATTTTTTAGTTCATCGTTTGGTCACTTTCCCTCTGAATAGAGTAAACTTTAATAAAGAAAGGAATCGTATTAGAAATATAACTAGAGTTAATGGTTATGACGATGACTTAGTAAATAAGCTAATAAATAGACATAAGTTTAGCTTTAATATTCAGAATTCCACCTTTTTTACACGCGAAGAAAATAACATACAAGTATGTCTCCATACCATATAATCCGAAATATAGTAAGGGACTCAATAAGGTATTTAATAGGGTAGGCCTCACCTTAGTCTATAAGTCATCAGACAATCTGAGGCCCAAACAGCGCTCAGAATCATCAACACGTTGTTGTTTTTGGTCTGTGAGCAAACGCGGTACCCATTTCGAACAGAGCTTTTTCATGCCTAAATGTTCATGCAAAATATGACCGACACGTTCTTTTGATATCTTTAGGGTGTCAGCTATCTCACGCAATTTCACTTTACGGTCATCCAAAACAATTTTGTGGATTTTTTTTATGTTTTTCGGTGTAACCACCTCATTTGGGCGTCCAGAGCGTTCAATGTCTGTACGATCGCGTTTAAATTCAACATACCAGTAAATGATGAGTGATTTTCCAGGGACATAGTCCCCGTAACACTTATCAAGTCTTTGCTTTGCTTGAACGGTTTTTTTTCCATCAAAAAACAGTATTTAATCAACAGACGAAATTCGATTTTTTCACTGTTTTGAAAATATCAAAAACTAGCCGTGCCCGCGGCTCCGCTCGCATGGACTTGATTCACTTCTATCATCACTGCTTATTCCTTATGTTACCTAACGTAATAAAATATCTGTCATTATTTCCACTTATCTCCTATTATTTCTCCTTATCTCCCATTTTTTCTACATAATTTCCATTATCTAGGCTTATCTCTGCTCATCTCCCATTATTTCTCCTTAACTCCCATTATTTCTACCATTATCTCACCTTATCTGCCATTATCTCACCTTATCTCCCATTATCTCACCTTATCTCTCATTATCTAGGCTTATCTCGACTTATCTGGCAATATTTCTCCTTATCTCCCATTATTTCTCCTTACCTTCCATTATCTCACCATAACTCCCATTATCCAGACTTATCTCTGCTTATCTCCCATTATTTCTCCTTATCTCTCATTATTTATACCCATCTCCCATTATCTCCCAATATCTAGGCTTATATCGAATTATATAGAACATATGTATAAATTTATAAAAACGCGTAAATTGGATAAGTGATTCTCAAGTGATAAGCGCACTAACGGACAGACAGACAGACAGAGAGACGTTGTATTTTATATATTATATTCTTTGCAACATGATATTGTTCCATATTTAATGGTTTAGGCAGTGTATTGCAAGAGAACGCGCTAACGGTAACCTTTTTTCCGACTTGATTCACTATTATCGTCACTGCTTATTCTTTATGTTACCTAACGCAATAAAATATATCCTATAACCTGGCCAGAGTATTTATGTATGTTTAAAAAAAAAGCACGTAACGCACTAACGGACAGACAGACAGACAAAGAGACGCTGCATTTTATATATTATAGATATAGATATTATTATTATTATATAACCTGGCCAAAGAATATATGTATGAATTTAAAAAAAGACACGTAAATCGGATAAGTGGTTCTCGCGTGATAAACGCACTAATGGACAGACAGACAGACAGAGAGACATTGCATTTTATATATATTATAGATTATAGATATTCTCGGCTATATAATATTGTTCCATATTTAATGGTTTAGGCTGTGTATTGCAAGGGAACGCGCTACCGGCAAACTTTTTTCCGACTTCATTCACTATTATCGTCAATGCTCATTCCTTACGCTACCTATCGTAATAAAATATAGCCTATAACCTGGCCAGAGAATATATGTATGTTTTTAAAAAAAAAGTACGTAATTCGGATAAGTGGTTCTCCAGTGATAAGCGCACTAACGGACAGACAGACAGACAGAGAGACGTTGCATTTTATATATATTATAGATAACGTCACTAAAACCACTGTGACTTGTAAACTAATCGTCGAGATGTCATGAAATTTTGACACGTATCGTTTGAAGGATGGTGCTTCACTTTTCAGCCTACGTGTTATAATATTTGACTTTAGGATGGAATTTTCAGTTTTTGAGCAATAGCGGTTTAGGGGAAGGGGTGTGTGAAAACAGTGAGAAGTGAGAATTTTTCTTTATTTTCTTCAGATAATTAACAAATCTTAAGCATAATTATTTATAGTCAAATATACAGTCTGTCAAGTAAGACGTGACCACACATATTTTTGAAAAAATGTATTTCTCTAACAAATTTTTTGCGATCAACGACGCAGTTAGTAAGTTGTCCAATCAGTCAAATACCTTCTGCATCAATAATCGCCTGACATCTTCGAGGCATGCTGTCGACACGATTTTTCGAATCTCGTGAGATAACTGGAAAGGTTTCTTCAACTTGCTTCGAAATTTGATATCATAAGCACAAAGATGTTGTCGAATGGTCTCATGGGATACATTGAAACCCGATTTTCTTAATTTTGCCGCTCCTTGACTCAACGTCAATTTCGGGGCCTGTAAAAACAAGGACAGATTCGTTTTTCGACTTTCGGAGTGACTTTACCTACTGAGCCACGTTTTGGCAAGTCGTTGGCATTTTTCGTCTCTTTAAAATGATTTACCATCTTCTTCACAAACGACACCGACTTTTGTAATATATTTGATGGCCGCGGAATGTGTCATTATAAGCCCCTTTGGATGGAAACAAAGAAAGACTGCCTCGAACTGACGCGCAAACAAGTGACTTCTTTTGGATTTTATGTGATTTCGACGAAACACCGGAATCGACTGATACCAAAATTCGGCGTAGATAAAAGTTCCTTCCCTCTACCGATTTTTTGTTGAATCGCTAGAATCGCATTTACCAAAAATGAATTATCGAGGACACGTTCTTAGTTGAAAGACTGTATATGGATTTAAACAGGTAAGGGAGGGTGTGAGAGGGATTGTTTTGTATATTTCATGTTACATGTACTTTTTAAAGGTCTTGGAGTCGAGGAATCTGGAAACCGCTTAAGAAGATTTTTATCATTAAAAATATAAACTGCCTGATTTACTAAAAATATTTGACGTAAAGATTAAAATTGGTTTAATTTGGCTGTTATGCGCTTGAATTAACAAGGATACTACTAAGTGAACTAAAGTCATGACGCTGCGTAGTACAAGACCCTAAGATTAAACTGATAGAAAAAATTTAATTATAGAACTTTCCTACCTTTTACCATATGAAATATAACAACGCACTGTGGTCCAGGAATTGAATTATCTACAGATCTTAAATTCCAACCGATTTGGATATTTTTTACTCGTAACTAAATTTCCAAAAAATCTCTCGAAGTCGATTTTTGAATTACGGCCAGTTTGTGGTTATTTTTCTACCATTTTTAGTAAATTTCCGAAATTTGCAATATTTAAATGAACAAATCAAAACAATTTCTGTTTCTCGATCCACATAATCTGAAATTTGTTGTTTCAAGACCTAAAGGTCGCAAGCTGAATTAACATAGCCATTTTTCGGCGATTTTTTGAACATATTCTGACTATTTATCATCATTTTAGCCACATTTACAATATTAATTAGAACAAACCAAATCGATTTATGTTTGAGAAATGGCCATGTCGATTCACTTTGCGGCTTTTAGATCTTGAAACAACAAATTTCAGATTATGTGGATCGAAAAACATAAATTGCTTTGGTATGTTCATTCAAATATCCCAAACTTCGAAATAATTACTACAAAAATCGGCTTCGAGAGATTTTTTGGGGATTTATTTACGAGTATTTAAAAAAAAATGTCCAGATCGGTTGGAAATTAAGACCTGTAGATAATTTTGAACGAAAAATTAAATTCCTGGACCACAGTGCAACGTCAAAAGCAAAGGATAACTAGACAATTAGAAGTTTTAAATTCTATAACAATTAAATCGAGTCTAAGTTTCCGGCCCTTGCAGTGAATCTGACTAATAAAAACATTTTTTATTTTACTCTGTGAGTAAAAAAGAAAAAAAAAAGATTAACTTTAGTTGTAATAGATCCTCTCGTGTGCAGAAACAAAAGCGGCAAATTTAGCAAGCAGCCGGTTTAATTTAGTGAGCAGCGCCCTCCTAACTCCAAACTTTTTATTTAAATGTATACATTGTTTACAAGTCAGCTGTAACTAGCATCTGGAGAAAACATTATACGATTTTAAAACAACCGAAACGTCACAGAATTTCTCTCGCACACTCACTGACCTCTCTCGGCTCCGGCTTTGACACAACCCATAAACTTTGAAACACTTGTCTGAGTTAATGATAATTATGGGCTAATTTGCATAAAGCTCCGATTTCGCTGCTGTGGAGCATTTTCGCTCTACGCTTGTTGTCTCTTTTTATTGATTTTATACGAGGATCTTATAAAAAGTTTATAACTTAACCCGCTCAATAATTACAATCGCGATTAGTTCAGGTCAGAGAGAAATGGATATTATCTATTTAAGGTGGGTTACAAGGTTATTAAGTGAATAATACAAAAGAATAGCTATTACAGTAGAACCCTGGTTATCCGAGGTAACTGGGGGGCATCCTCCTCGGATAACTGAAAACTCGGATAATCCGGATTTGTTTTTTATTCATTCAAAAAACACCAATACTTTAAACCGATGTATTAACGTTTTTAACATATATTATAAAACATTATAAAACAGTGAAATAGGTATCTATGCGCTTCTGTTTCATATTGCATCTTCTTTTTCTCGCTACAATGTTTCTCCATCTATTAAGAAGAAGCAAATCCGCTGGGGTTGCCTCTGGTTGTTGTTTGGTATACCTTAAAGCTTTTTCCAAAGAAGCAAAACCTTCTTGATGAGAGATTTTAGTGGGAGACTGTTCATCCACTGCCGCTTTGTCATCGTCATCTGATTTTTCGGTTTCCTGAAAGGCATTCGTTATTTCTTCAATACTCATTTCTTCTTCTAAATCATCTGCTATAATCCATTCAACAACATCTTCTCTTGTCACATTTTCGCAACCTTTTAATTTTTGCCTTATTTCAAATAAACTTTTTTCTTTTTCTTCTATCTCGCTGTCAAAATTTGAACAGGACATTCCTCCATGGCTTCTCAATTTCAAAGCTAATTCATTTAATGGAGTATCATCTTTACTGTCATTATAGTGCTCAAAATCAATAACTTTTGACCAAATTTTTGAATAGTGGTAATACGCACAGAATTCCAAGCTTGACTTACCCAGTAAATAACATTTTTCAGTGTAACCTTTCTCATCCCATTGATAATATCCTCCTTCTCTATGTATTCTAACAGATGTTCAGGTTAGGATGCCTTGATCCATTGGTTGCATTATGCTGGTTATATTTGGAGGAAAAAATTTTACAACAATTTCGCTCACATGAAATCCTTCTCCAGGATGAGAGGGGGCATTATCCATTAACAAAATTGCTTTAATAGGAAGACGGTTTCTGTTCAAAAATTTAGTCACAGATGGCACGAACTCTTCTTCAAACCAGTTAGTAAATAAGGTCGCATCCATCCATGCGCTCTTCTGACTTTTGTAATAGACTGGTAGGGCTTTGGGTGAGATGTCTTTTAAAGCTCTTGGACGTGCAGACTTGCCAATCACCATCAGTGGGATTTTGTGCTTGCCAGCTGCATTGGAACATACCATTATAGTTAATCTTTCCTTACTTCGTTTGTGCCCAGGAGCTGATTTTTCCTGTCGAGATGCCAATGTTTTTAATGAAAGCATTTTATAATTCAGACCAGTTTCGTCACAGTTATAAATTTGATCACATGTGTATCCACAATCTTCGATTTGCTTTTTAAAGTTCTTCTTAAACTTCTCAATTGATGACATATCAGCAGAAAGTTTTTCACCCCATACAGTCAGTTGTCGTACACCGTACCGTTTTTTCCAGCGGTCAAGCCATCCAGAACTGGCGGTAAACTGATCTATCTCGGGGAATTGCCTACTAATCATTATTGCTTTCTGTTGTAAAATTGTACCTGACAGAGGCACACCTTTTGATCTCTGTTGGTTAAACCACATGAATCAAGCTTCGTTAACCCTTTCCTAGTCGCCGGTTTTCATTGATTTTCTTCCTGAGGACGAGGAGGCTTGATTTATACACCACTCTTCTATTTTTGTGCGGTTTCTTTTCCAATCTCCAACTGTTACCTCACTTACTCCATAATCTCGTGCAACAACTTTAACTGTCTCTCCTGTTTCAATTCTTCTGATGGCTTTTAATTTTTCTTCAATAGGAACGACGATTCTTTTACGCTTGTTTTGCTCCATTATAATACGACAAACAAAAATTCAAACAAAGCAGTTCGTATTAATTACAGTTAACTACCAGAACTCCAACCAAAAAAATTATGTGAGTATACTCGTACTTCTCCGTAGTAAATGCTATAACGCACTGCATTCACGCAAATTTACTTGCTGAAAGAGTCCAAAAACATAAATAGGGGAACCCCTCACACGGGCCACGGGGATTCCCCGAAGGCCCCGACGATTTTAAATGGAAATATGTCGATACATATTTTAGAAGCTCGGTTAATACGCAGCATAGACGCGCGTACCTCGGATAATCAGGTTCTTAGATTGGCTCGGTTAATCCAGAGCTCGGATAATCGCGACTCGGTTAATCGGGGTTCTACTGTATATATTTTTATTGAACTTTAAATTACAACAAATTTTTTTTTAAATATGTTTTAGGTGTTAACATTATTTTTTATCCGGTTAAACCATTAATGAAAACTATGGCACATCTTTGTATGCAGGATAACTTCACAAAAAATAATTCAATCTGCAAAAATAAAAATTAATCTTGTAAAATTGTCGAAGGGTTTTTTTGTCAAAAATAACAAATTTACGGTGTTTCAAACTTTAGTATGCAATTTTCGACCAAAAAATTTATATTTAATTATATATAAGAAGTTGTCTTAAAAAATTAAAAAAAATCTTTCGATATTTTGTAGAAAAGGTAATTATTAAGATTTTCAAAAAAAAAGTTAAAAAAAGATCAAAAATTGACTTAGTAATATTGCAGACAATGTCTAAAAACAGGTAACGGTCCCAATCCGACGCCAGGTCACATTTAATGCTATAACTCTGTAATGGAACGGAATTTTCTTATATATATATTTTTTAATAATTCTTAGAATATAGAGAATAAAAATCCGTAAAAAAATCAAAGTTTTGAACATTCCAGGTGTATGTAACTTCTTGGGCACCACCTATTGATTTTACTTATTGATTTTGACCTAGTTTGAACATAGAAAAATCTAGATCTTGTAGTTGTAGAATTTCCATGAGATAAGTTGTTTTATATATATGTTATTTACTGTACAGATGTTGTTAGAAAAAAATTGACAAAGTACGAACCATATGAGTCTTCCATTGATTACTTCATTAGAACAGTGCAGAAAGGACTATTTGGTGCCAAGCTGTTTTCAAGAAAAAGTAGCTTCGAGAAAAACGCACTTAAAGTTTTAAGTTTGAAAAATCAGGTTAAAAAACAGTAACACAAAAATAAATTCATTTCTGTAAACGAATAATCGACTTCAGGGCCATATGCTGAATCTTCATCAGCTATTTGAGTTTCGAGAATACTAATTTGTTCTTGTCTATGGCGCATTCTAGCTTCCTTTGTACTTTGTAGCGATTTTCGCTCAGCCAGGTCACCTCGTTGTTCGTCCACTTCAGCTGCATAGTAATGTGCATTTCGGCCACAACGAACTCCCACAACTGTCATTAATTTAAGCCAGTCAAAATATAAACTTTAATAACTGCTACTGACTTGCTACGAGTGACTCGTACAACGATTCTGAACAAACTTTCAGTCTCGGATATAGAACCTTCAAATAGCAAATGTGAATGCCTTGTTCCTTCTGAGAAGGACAATTTAAAGAATCTCTTCGTATTATATTATAAAAAAGAAAGTTTAAAATCCATTAAAATCGAGTTAAGTTCGGCGAAGGCTGACCCGAGAGCACCGGATCGCTACCTGCTCCGAAAGCTCTGCGCAACTGCACTTCTTTTAAATTGCTATAACTTCGTAAAATTTTAACCGATTCTTATGAAACTTACAGAAAATATTCTTAAGATATCATACTAAAAGAAAATGTAGAAAAGTCCAAAAATTGAATTTTTTGACCCAGATGACTAGGTATATCCCCTTAAGATATTTCATGAGGTATTCCTAACTTAAAATTAAACTTTTTCTAGTTGAATTGTTAGAGATCCTAAGGGAGGTGATCTGAAGGTCTAGGATAACGAGTTACACTTGTAAGTTTGTCAATCTAAACATTTAATTACCAAATTGAACTAGTCAAATCAGGTAGTGAATGAATCAGATATAGTTTTAGTATCATTTCACTGAACCCCTGTAATATAATTTTGTTATTCAACGTAACAAATCTTCCTCGTTTTATGCTCGCTACTTTAAAAGCGGACGGACACTTGTGTCGCGTCGAGTCTGTAATGCCATCGAATAAATACGATTGTTCTTTTAATTAACTGCCGTTAAACATTAGGCTTCCGATACGCTCGTTGCCAGAGAGGCTGTTTATTTTATGGCTCTTTTTGCTTTAATTAAGAGAAGAATTTTCTTTTTTTTTATCTGGTAATCTAATTATTGGGCGGTATTTGTGTTGCTGAAATGATTTTTATTCAATGGTTAATGGCAAGGGTAGTCATGAGTATGAAGAAACATATAGGAAAACTAGTCCTGCTATTGATTTACACAGAAAGAAGTCGCAGAGCACTAAATCAGGGCTATAGGTTTCTTGTTGTTACTCGGTGAATTAAGCTTGCGGTAGTGGCTTGAACTGCGTGAGCTTTGTAGACAGTTATCGTACAATAAGCAAAGTTTTGGTTGTCCATGAATTTGGACGTTTTTCTCTGCTTTAGGTTTTAGAACATCCTTCCGCAAACCTTATTAATTGCGGACCCTTTTTCCGCGTACTCAATCAACAAAAGTCTTCGTCAGTCCTAAATAACCGGCCAAGTACAAGTCGAAGTTCCGCAATTAGTGTTCCGTACGTTGATTGCTTTTGAAATAAAAATGTTTGTTAGGAGGTGTAAAATGATCAATGACTTCATAAAACACACCCCCAACTGAGTTTTCAAAAAAGTTTTTTTTTTCCTGATCTTTACTGAAAACTGATGACCTTGAAATTTTTGTTCTCGTGATAATTTTCGTTCAATCTACATCCTGTGGAAATATTCCAGGATTTTTTCAAAATTTTTTGATCAGTACTTTTCAAAATAAGGGGGGCAGCGATTTTTTTCGCGATTTTTTAAAAATAATACAAAGAAAAGTATTACATTACATATATTTTGGCACTCGTGTTTTTACAAGTTTTCGCTTGATACCGCATTCGATCACCTGGTAATTTTTTTTTCTCTTTCGATTTCACCCTCCAAAAGTCCATATTTAACTTTCAAAACTACACGGCTTTGATGAGGGTATCAATCCTATATTAGTGCCAAATTTCAACTTTCTATGTCTAGTTTCGGAGAAAATCGAGTGTGACAGACAGGCAGACGGGCAGATAGACGTCATCAAACAATCTGAGGAATATCTTAGGAAATCCCAAAAATAAGATTCCTAATTGTAAGAAAAGTGGAATTTACGAAATTAGTTGTAATGATGGCGACAAAAAGTATGTATAACTACAAGGTCAAATAAAACATGATTTAAAGAACATTTAGCACATTTAAAATATAGTAGAACAAAAAAATCTAGTATTGCCGAACATGCCCTTGAAGCTGATCATACTGTAACATCATATAATCTAAGATTAATTAAAAATGTATCTGACAGGAAATTGTTGAATGCATACGAAAGTATGGAAATTATAAATTGTAAAAGTAGTTTAAATAAAGACAGAAGGCTTATTCCTTATAGTCCCCTCTACTGGTTACTTGACCGGAACTGATGGCCTGGCCTATGCCATTAGTTCCGCCTTAGTAATTTAGGTGTAAGACTAAGTATAAATAGGGTAGATTTGTAGTTTAGCTTTAGTCAGTCATTGCTCCTGACGAAGCTAACATGGTTAGAGAAACGCGCGTCGAGTGCAAGAATAAAGTATTTGGTGTAGTGGTGACATATACTGAGTAGTGTCATTGTGCCAAAGATTCCACATTCCCAACATAATACATTTTTGGTTGAAAATTGCATAATAAAGTTTGAAACACTGTAAATTTTTTATTTTTGAAAAAACGAACCCTTCGACAATTTTTAACTACTAGGTTATTTTACAAGATTAATTTTTATTTTTGCAGATTTGATTATTTTTTGTGAAGTTATCCTGTGGACAAGGAGGCGCTATAGTTTTCATCAGTGGTTCATTTAACCCATTTAAAAATAATTTTCTTATAATTTAAAATACAATACAAATATATAAACGCCATTCTTTTGTATTATTCACTTAATAACCTTTAAAATATTTTTTAGTGTTCCATAAGGAACACTTATACATCTGTCCGTCCGTTGGTCACACCCGATTTTCTCCGAAACTGTTTGATATAGAAAGTTGAAATTTGGTACTAATATAGGAATTGATGGCCTCACCAGATCCGTGTAGTTTTGAAAGTTAAATTTTAAGGGGTTACTTTTAGGGGGTAAAATCGAAAGTGGAAAAAAAAAATTTACTTGGTCATCGAGTGAGTGTTCAAAAATATATATAATGTAATAATGGTGCACACTTGTCTTTGTATTATTTTTAAAAAATCGCAAAAAAATATTGATTAAAAAATTTTGAAAAAATTCTGGAATATCCTCTACAGGATGTAAATTGAACGAAAATTATCACGAGGTCATTAACCTTTATGGTAATAATTTATCTGGTATATAAAAAAAAATTTCAAGATCATCAGTTTTCAGTAAAGATCGGAAACAAACTTTGTTGAAAACTCATTTTTGCTGTGTTTTGTGAAGTCACTGATCATTTTATACCTCTGTAACAAAAAAATTTATTTTAAAAGCAATCAACGTACGGAAGTTCAGCTTGCACTTGACCGGTTATTTTTTAATATACATACTTTTTGCAGCATCCAGGTGTATGTAACCCCTTAACAATACACCGATAGAACGAGTTCTTGATTTAAATATTTGGGAAGTATGATTACAGGCAACATGGATACCGAGATAGAGATAAAATACAGAATCGAAGCAACTCGTATTAGCTTTAGGAAAATTAAAACTCTTCTTTGCAATGATCAAATGATACATTTGGTCAGTGCTGCTGTATGGAGTAGAGTGGTGGACCATAAAAATAAGCAAGTTCATTCGACGGGAGGCATTTGAAATCTGGATTTACCACATGATGCTTCGAATACCGTAGACTGACTAAAATTCTAAAAGATTACTGGTCACCACTATAAAATGTCGCAAAATTGCTTATTTTGGTCATATACTGCGTGGAGAAAAATACCATCTCCTCCAGTTAATCATGAAGGGAGAGATTGAAGGGAGACGTGGAGTTGGTAGAAGTCCTGGCTGATGAATATCAGAGAATTGGCAGCTATACAGAAAGCTGAGAATCTCTTTAAACTAGCTGAAAACAGAAAAGCACTCTCCATAGTGATCGCCAATGTCCGGGGGACCGGATATGGCACATAAAAAAGCTTCTTTAGCCAGCACAGGGAGCTTCAGACGTCGATCTAACAGCAACAAATGCTCAACAAGCCTGAGAGTTTCCTCAGTTTTTGCCTCAACTGGTCTGCCTGATCAAAGGTCATCTTGAAAGGAGTCTCAACGAAACTGAGATCAAAATTTTATTTGAAAGAGACGCGCCATAAGCTTACACCTGGGATATTCTTTCATGAATAACTTCTGGTCTTTTTGGTGAGAAACCTTATCACTGTCCGACACTCCAAATTAGGTTCGCTTATTTTTCGGAAGGACAAAAATCAAAAAAATTGCAAGACGCCACGAACTCGTGGCGTGACCTTTTTTACACTGAAAACTTTTTTCTTTTCACTTAAATTCAACTTCACCTTATTGTCGGTCCGTTTATTTCAACGGACACTTTGATGAAGACCTTCGGGCACGCAGTCGATTTACTGGCCCCCGGGGAATTGGAGCGTCTTCCACTTTTGATGACATGTTTCAGTCACTCTTTCTTTTACGACTAATGACAGCTCGGGTGTGAGATATTTATGTTATATACTTGGAACGATGCGTGTGGATGTGTGTGATACGATTGACGAAAGGGTTTATATGTCCTGTCAGTTATTAAAATAGAACAAGGGTTTTTTTTTGGAAAAAGTCAAAACTGGATTATTGTTATTGTTATGGTTCAGAAGAGTTTTATAATACGAGGGGAGGTTCAAAAGTTCGTCCGTAATGAAGGGGTCGGGTGAGAGTAGGAATACTTGCTTGGTACCATACTAATTGGAGACACAATATAAGTATGTATGTATATATATATATATATATATATATATATATATATATATATATATATATATATATATATATATATATATATATATATATGTATATATATATATGATATGCAAAAAAAAATCACGATTCTGCATCAATTTACTACTTTATTATTATAGCCCTTGCATGTTGATCTTTCTCATACCTTTGTGTGTGTAATTGTTTTGGCACAGGCTACAATCAACTGGCCAGCTTTTCTATTTTTTTTAGACGAAACAAGAATTTTTGTTTTTACTATTCCCTCATTGTATTCAAGTATATTTTTTTGTCTAATTGATTTCTTTTTTTTCTTATTTTTTTCTCTTGTATTTGTTTTTTCTTTCCTCTTCGTTCCTTTTTCCTTATTTTTTGTATGTTTTTTTTTTAAACCTTAATGTTAGAGTCAACACATGCTGATAGATAATTATATTTATTTAAACTTAATTGATGTTGCAGATTAATCGGCAATTGAGCCTGTGATTTAATTTTACTGAATAATTTTACATTATTTTCATATCTGTATAAATCTAAAATGGGAGCCGATTATGGAGATCAATGCCCTCATAAAACAATGTTTTACAAGTGGCATGGTGTATTTAAACATGGCCGAGAATCGATTGAAGACATCCTCCGTCCTAGACGGCCGGTTGAGGCCACCACGTCAGACATTATCAGAAAAGTTGAAAAATTAATGCTGGAAGATCCCCGTTTAAAAAAACAAACAGTATCTGCATTAGTTAGAGTATACGGATACCACTATTTTGAGGATTCTACATGATCATCTTGGCATGAAAAAAGTCAGTGCAAGATGGGTGCCGAGAATAAACACGCCACCTTAAGAGCAATAGTGAATCTAGGTCTCTAAGCACTTTTTGGAGCTTGTTTCCGTGCTTTATAACTGTCTAATTTGTTAGTTAATACGTATGTTATGTTTCTAGAGAGGATATATATATATATATATATATATATATATATATATATATATATATATATATATATATATATATATAGTCGACACTGTTTATAGTGAAACTCTATATAGTGAAAAACTCTTTATAGTGCAATTTTTTCAAGACCTAGAATATCTTACATACATAGCAATATATACGGATTTTCTGTTTATATAGTGAAAAACTCTCTATAGTGAAATTTCGGTCAACATTTTGGTCTTTCACTGTATATATTTATATATTTATATATTTATATATATATATATATATATATATATATATATATATATATATATATATATATATATATATATATATATATATACAGTAATACCCCGCTTTACGCGAGGGATACGTTCCGAAAAAAATCGCGTTAACTGAAATTCGCGTATATCGAGGTTTATGATTAAACATACTCAAAATTTAATACAAAAAAATACAAATCATTTTAATCAATCACTTTAATTCTAAGAACACTTTATGCAATACATACTCTTATTTTTTTACGGAAAAAATACATCTATTGTCTTTTGGGTAACGTTTTGTTTACGTTCTTGTAAAATACGTTCATAACACCCAACACTGTTTTTTAATTGTTTGACACACGGTCAAGACACGGTCATCATTATTGTCTATACTCTGCAATATGTCCAAACCTGAATAAATTTTTGAAAGTGCATTTTGTATTTCCCCTGAAGATAAAACTTTCTCTTCTACTTGTTCTTCCTCATCGTAGATAGGATTATTCTGTAACTCGATCAGATCTTCATTGCTAATAGGATCGTCGTGCGTTGCTACAAGTTCTACGAGATCTTCTACCGTGACATCTTCAAGTTCAGACCCCTCAATCATTGCAGCAATGTCTTCAAGCACTTGTCTCTGCATCTGGACAATTCTTCTAGGTGCTTCCACTACATCTGGCCAAAGATTACGCCACACCCCATTCATACAACTCATTTTAACTTCCTTCCAAGCCTCTTCTATGTTGTGAATAGACTTCATAATGTTGTATGACTTCCACCACTCTCGCATAGACTGTCTTCCTTCCCCGTCAGTTTCATGAATTAGTTGGCTAAAAGTGCGGCGATGGTAATAAGCTTTGAAGTTTGCTATTGCTCCCTGGTCCATAGGTTGTAATATTGACGTAGTGTTTGGTGGAAGGAACCTTACGTACACTTTTAAGTCTCTGGGCGTATCAAGTGAGGTTGGATGTCCTGGGGCATTGTCTAAGAGTAATATAACTTTAGGTTCAAGCCCATTTCTGTCACAGTATGATTTGACTGATGGGCAAAAACTATTAGAATACCATTCTTGAAAAATTTCCCGTGTAACCCACGCCTTTCTGTTTGATCGCCACACAACTGGTAGACTTGTCTTGTCTGTGCCTCGCATTGCACGGGGTGTTTCTGAATGGTACACTAGTAAAGGTTTCAGTTTGAAATCACCAGTAGCATTACCACCCAGCAGAAGTGTTAGTCGATCTTTCGCAGCTTTGAAACCACTGGCTTGACGTTCTTCCTTAGAAATGAATGTTCGAGATGGCATTTTTTTCCAGTAAAGTGCGGTCTCATCAACATTGAAGATGAGACAAGCAGGAATTTTCTCTCGTCTAACGAAGTCTTGAAACTTGTCTGGAAACTCAGCTGCAGCTTGAATGTCCGCGCTGGCCGCCTCGCCTGTTATGTGGATATTGTGAAGATTAGAACGCTGCTTGAACCGATGGAACCAGCCTCTGCTGGCAGCAAAAGTCGGAGTGGCACTCCCTTCTCCTTCTTTTGTTTTCAGCATCTCATACAAAGATTTTGCTTTTGTGCATATGAGATCTTGACTTAGTGGTGTGTTCTTCTTATTCAAATCTTCGATCCAGACTGACAGTAATTTCTCCATTCTTTCTAAGATAGATGATCTCGAACGAGAAAGTTTTGTTGCACTTATAGGTGTTGAACCTTCGCTGGAGATTTTAATTTTTTTCCCGATTTTTATAAATCGTTCTCACAGTCGATTCTGAGAGTCCAAAATCTCTCCCAACAATTGTTGCTTTGCCTCCATTTTCCATTCTTCTTAACACTTTCATCTTCAATTCCAAAGTGACGCTTTTACGCTCTTTTTTCTTTACAGGCGGCATTTTTAACGTAGGGTTAAATTTATGTATGTATGTATCTCCAATAAATATTAAAACAAAACTGCCAGCCGACCGAACTAACATTACGGAACAAATGAACACACGAAACGAACGAGGAAATCCCCATAGAACAAAGTCGAAGGACAGGGAATTCCCAATTCTTCAAAGAGAATATTCAGAGAAAGCGGGGATCCCCCCGCGACCATAGAGAAGTTAATGACTACATGAGCGCGAAATTTGAAATTCGCGTTATAGTGAAACCGCGCGTAACGGGGTCGCGCTAAGCGGGGTATTACTGTATATATATAAATATATATATATATATATATATATATATATATATATATATATATATATATATATATATATATAATGAACATAGTATCCCCCAAGGTGTTATCTCCCAAATTCTTAACGAAGTTCCGACTTCGGAGGAAAAGATAAAAGAGTTCGAACTACATCCGCCGGATGGACAATAAAAACAGGTCTTAACGATAGAAAGAGGGGATGTAGTTGCTGTCATTTTAAGTGTTCTTATTTAATCTGTTTTAACGTTATTTCAATTCTTTAATTATTTATACAATCATTTTAAATTATTTATTTTCTTTTAATTTTCAGCAATCATATAAAACTTAACCACCCGACTTTTTACTACTATTTTATTGTATGTCGTTGTTATTATTTACTTATTTGACTATACTTCTACTTTACTGCATTTAAAATACACTAAATATAGCTCAGAAATATTGTTTGATTGATAAGATTATGTTACCTTATGTAGGGTTTCTCAGGCAAAAGTAACCAGAACACTTCTTTATTAGAAAAAACTGGTCAAGTGCAAGTTGAACTTGCGCAATTAGTGTTCCGTACGTTGATTGCTTTTAAAATAAAAAATTTTGTTACAAATGTATAAAATGATCAGTGACTTCACAAAATACACCCCAAATGAGTTTTCAACAAAGTTTGTTTCCAATCTTTACTGAAATCTGATGACCTTGAATTTGTTTTTTTTTTAAATACCAGAAAAATTATTAAAGGTAATGCACTCGTGATAATGTTCGTTCAATCTACACCCCGTGGAGAATATTCCGGAATTTTTTCAAAATTTTTTAATAAGTTCTTTTCGCGATTTTTTAAAAATAATACAAAGAAAAGTGCGTGCAAGTATTACATTATATATACATTTTTTACTCGTGTTTTCACAAGCTTTCATTTGACACCACACTCGATGACCTAGTAAAAAATTTTTTTTTCACCCCCCCCAAAACTAACCCTTTAAGTCAAAATTTAACTCTTAAAACTACATGGCTCTAATGAGGCCATCAATTCCTATATTATTACCAAATTTCAACTTTCTATGTCAAATAGTTTCGGAGAAAATCGGGTGTGACAGACAGACAGACACCGAAGTGATCTTATAAGTGTTCCGTACGGAACACTAAAAAGAAAGACAAACACGACGCATTGATTGTCAAAAAATCATAAACGATCGCCAATCAAACGCTACCGGATTAACTACCTCTTGAGAAATGAAATTAAGATTGAATAAACAGGAGATTCAATTGCAAAAATTGAAAAGGTACTTGCGGAAGAATAATGTAAAATATGTCATCTTCTAACGATCTTTGATATGTTTTCGAATTTTGTGTTTGATGGATCTAGCTCGCTTAATTCCGTACAGAGCGGTGCATGCTAGGAATACAAGTCGCGTCAATACATTACATCTACATGAAGTTTAATTTGTCACTCCTCGTTCCACCGTTTCAAGAATTTCCAGGATTGGGTTTCCCACCGAAAACCATTTGCAGTGATTCAATACCACCGTGAGTCGTTTTTTCCATTTTTTCCACACACGCGCCATTCCAGTAGCGCTTTACGAACCAAATATTTGAATAACAGCCAATAACATTAATAGGTGCTGAAAATAAGTGACTATGTCTTTCGTGATCTAGAAACCCAAAAACCTAAACGAATTTGCTTTTGAACAGTAACTAAAGGGACCTATAGCTTTAGCTCAAGAAAGGTTTATGAGATTGTTTCAAAATTTGGCCTACTTTTCGACACAATCCCCTCCAACGATAATACACTTGTCCCACCTTTCTGCTAGCTTCGTGATTCCCGTGGTAAAGAATTATTTCAGTTGATGTCGAAGCCCCTCTTGCACTTTTTCCTTCACTTCTTCAATGTAGGTTTCCACATAGGGCATCTTTGAGATCCGAACAGGTAAAAATCACACGGAGCCAGGTCTTTGTTGTATGCGGAATGAGGCAAGCTTCTGTAAGCTGCCTGGGAACACATCTGGCACCCATTTTTCAGTACTGTAAATGGTTCTGAATAATGTTGTGAATAGTTCCAACACTTACCCTAACCTCCTGAGCTATCATTTCAACAGTAATTCTTCTGTTATCACAAATAAGTCCGCCAATCTTCGATTCCTAGGAGGGACCGGAAATTTCGACTTCTTCTTCGCTGCACACTTTTGTTCGGCCACTTTTGAACTGATCTATCAACTGTAGTAACATTCTAGAAGGAATTTCACTTGGCTTAACACCTTCTGCTACTAAGAATCTGATGAGAGAACGCTGCTCTTCTAAAGTGCTATCTTCCAACGTACTCGCCATGGTAAACTGGATATTTTGAGGTTATGTTTACATTCCATGATCGAACAGTTGATTAAAACTCATTACAAGGTTGCCAACTTGCACTCCTACAAGTACAGAGCAGTTTCGTTGAATGGGTTTAAGCCAATTGTCTTTTTACTTATTGAATGACCCTCGTAATAATCTCCATATTCCCTTGATTTATCGGCGTCCTCTATATTTCTCTAAAAAAAAACCGTTAAGTAGTTTTACATTTAACATTTATTTTCTGCATGGAACAGCCGGCGGTCGAATTTCTTTTTTTATTGTGTTGGTCACTGCGATCGTATTTGTGAAATTCGCCTGGTGACCACTGGGGTCGACGTTTTGTTGTTTCCATGCGAGGAATTCCGTAATTATCGGTCTTTCGGGAGTTTGTTGTTCCGGGACATGTGACAGCACTTTTAAAAGGAATTCGTATAGTCATATTAAAATTTCGGAAGTAGTAAGTTTTTTATTGTGCCAGTTGTATGTAATAGTTGGGTCCAATAAAACTGCAATTTGTTACATCAACCTATGTTGTATTTAGTGTCAGTTTGTCTTTATTCCAAGTCAAAATAAATTTTTTAGAGGCACGGATTTTTAGCCGGTTAAAATCCTAAAAAATTTATAACATTAGTATATATTAAAGTTTGATGTTATTAGTAAATGTTAATATAATAAAACTATCATCGTATTGAGAAATAGCCCAGTCGCGGGTAATTTTCAGGTCACAATAATTTCAAAGTCAGAGATTTTTGTTGTAATGGGTAGTATCTTTAGAGTAAAAGAAGGCAAAAAATTGTTCTGCACACTAGCTAATCCGGAAAATATTAGAAAATCACCAGAAAAATCGAAAAAAGCATTCTTTTTTAATATCTCTTAAGGGGATGAAAATTTCGAATATATATATATATATATATATATATATATATATATATATATATATATATATATGTATATATATATATATATATATATATATATATATATATATATATATATATATATATATATATATATATACAGTCGACACTTTATATAGTGAAAGACCAAAATGTTGACCGAAATTTCACTATAGAAAGTTTTTCACTATATAAAGAAAAAATCCGTATATATCGCTATGTATGTATTTTATATTGGTAATCATTTACTTGTATTTTATAAGGTACAAGGAACAAAAATTGCAAAATTGAATTATTAGAAAAGATTTTATTAAACATTTGAAAGTTTAAATAGTACATAGCATGTACAAGGCTAAATACATACATAAAGTCCGTACGTTATATCTTTACCCGTGCGTCATAGTTTTCAGGCCATATAACAGACGACTATTATATTATTTGTCTCTTTTCACCAATAAATCGTAGGTATTGGTAAAAAGAGACAAAAAATATAATAGTCGTCTGGGATACTGCCTGAAAACTATGACGCACGTGTAAAGATATAACGTACGGACTTTATGTATGTATGTACTACATACGAAATAAAAAGAATAATACAAAATCTGTTAATACATATGTACATACTACATACATACGTACTAGGAAAAATAATCAGTTATTTTCTTTTGAACATTACTTTTGAAAAATAATTGTTGCTCAACAAAATTCTCGCATTTATTCAAATGCATAAAGATTTGATCAGGTACACTTTCCTGGCCTCTGAGAGAAGTTCGCACAATGGCAAATGCATTTCTTATTTCATTTTCACTAAATTTAGCAGGACATTCCCCGGTTTCAGTTTCTTCTTCATGATCTTCTATACTTTTTATATCGTCAATTATGTCTTGGTCAGTTGGGACATCTGTCGTGCCAACATAATTGTCGATTTCTAAGAAATCTTCAAGTAAAAAATCTGCGTCGACGGTAGCAGTTTTTTGTAGAATACCCCGTTGCCTTTTTAAGGTAGCGAGATCCATTTCGTCTTCTTCTTCCCATTCGTCAATTTTTTCAGTAAAACCTGCTTTAGAAAAGCAGTTTTTGATAGTTTTCTGAGAAACATTTTCACTCCATACTTTAGCGACTTCGGTTATACACTCTTTAAGGGTAATCAATTTTTGGACTGGAAGGTTGTTATCAATCGCATTAACAATTTTGTGAACAATTCTGTTTCGGTAATGATGTTTTTTGTTTTTTATAATACCCTGGTCCATAGGTTGCAATTTGGAGGTCATGTTTGGTGGAAAAAAGATCAATTCAATATTCCTTCATTTTGGATGTGCAGGTGTGATGTCTATAAACATCACAATCTTTCGCTTTTGGCTTTTCATTTTCGTGTCCAGTTCTTTGATCCATCTTTCGAAAATCTCAGAAGTCATCCATGCCTTTTTATTATTGGCGTAATCTAACTCCAGAGATTTAACTCCTTTTAAACAACGGGGATTTTTGCTTTTACCTATGAGCAGTAATTTCAGTTTTTCTGAGCCATCCATGTTTGCTCCAACCATAAGTGTCACCCTTTCTTTACTTGTTTTAACACCAAAACATTTATCACTTTTAAAAGCAAAAGTTTTATTTGGCAAACATGTAATAAACAAACCGGTTTCATCACAATTGAAAACGTTTTTTTGGCTCGTACTTTTTCAGTGCACTTTTTAAAACAGTTTCAGTTCAAATGTCACAGTCCTCCTGACTAACGCTTACACTCTCGCCAGACACCGTCTTGAAAACAATTGAATTGCGAGTCTTCCAGGCACTCAACCACCCTTCACTAGCTTGAAAATTAACCCAGTTAAATTTTTTAGCAAACTGTAGAGCCTTTTGCTTTATTAAATTTCCCGATATTGGTACGTTTTGATGCGTACGGGCCACTTGAAACCATCGTAAAACTGCTTCATTTACATCCTCGTAAGTACTCACCCGTACTTGTTTTCGACTGCTTGGAACACTAGGTTTCTTGATGATACTGTCGCGACTTTTTATTATCAGAGAGACGCAACTTGGAGAAACACCAAATTTTGCAGCAACATCAATTTTTTTGCAGCCTTTATCAACTTCCTCCAAAACTTTAATTTTCTCAGCTAAACTTAAACACACTCGCTTGGACATCTTATTTGATTCTTAAACAAAAAGAAACTGAACCTGAATTTGCGAATTACTAGACCTCGACTATAAAATGGGTTTTTTCCCCCGGGTTTCTATAAAATGGGTTATTCCCCGGGTTTCTCACAGAAATCTACCTGATTTATTGCCAACCATTAGGCGTTATAAACGCGTTAAGAACCTTTTCAAAAGAATGCGTCATAAAAATAGAATTCGTGCTAATGTTAGATAAAAATGGGAAACCCGAAATGGCCAAGATCTCAATAAATGCATAAAAATTTATACATAAAATTCCGGTAAAAATTTTATTATATTACAGATTCACTATATGCAGGGCTTTTTACATGAAATTTCATTAAAATATTCTAGGTCTTGAAAAAATTGCACTATAAAGAGTTTTTCACTATATAGAGTTTCACTATAAACAGTGTCGACTGTATATATATATATATATATATATATATATATATATATATATATATATATATATATATATATATATATATGTGTATGTGTGTGTATACATGTGGCGAACAGAAGTATGGAAACATTTAAATTCCCATCTCTAGTCTTAACAATTAAACGGTTTACAATTACAATATTTATTTATTTATCGTGTACATGCTAACAAACATTTTGACTACTAAAACAGTTATTGTTTATTAGAAATGTGCTTAGTTTTTAACGTAACGAAATTATGCACAAACAAAAGTATGGAAACATTTTTGTTATAAAATAAAAATTCCACTAAGACGACTAAGATGTCGAAAATATTTAATATTTAGTGGGATATCCTTTTGCGTCAATCACTGCGTGACATCTTCTGCCTATAGAGTCAATAAGCCTAGCACAAAAATCGGGTGGTATTTTTTTCCCATTCTTGTTTTAATGCGATCCAAAGTTCATCCCGGTTTTTTTATATTTCTTTTCCTAATTTGTTTATCCATATAGTGCCAAAGATTCTCTGTCGGGTTCAAATCAGGCGATTGGGAAGGCCAGCCCACCACCCGAATTCTTTGTTCAGAAAACCAATTCTTGGCCAAGCGAGATGTGTGTTTTGGGTCATTGTCTTGTTGTAAAATCCATGACAGTGGCAAATCTTTTCCATAAGGAATCAAATTATTTTCCATCTCAAGATACATTTAAGCATCTATTCTGCCATTTATATTTGCCAATGGCCCCGTACCAAATCGTCGAAAACAACCCCATACCATGATATTTCGACCGCCATGTTTGACAGTAGGTATAAGGTACTTTGGGTCATATCTTAGACCGCCGTCTTTGTACGGAACCAGTTTCTCGTAGTCTTCGATAAGTTCCATCAAATACGCTAACATCAGGTACACGACGAGTAGGATATCGCAGTATGTATTCATCACGTGCACGCGACGACACTCCTTCGCAAAATCCGTAACACATTAGGATGTCAGCATATTCCTCGTTGGTATACGTTGCCATATTCACAAGCAGAGGTCAAAATCCAGTTACGAGCCAATTCACACAGTCAGAAGATGAAACACAGATATTTTTGAAAAGCACGATATAGCACATCTACCACGGACGAATCGCATGAGCAGACTAAAAATCATTCAATAATGTTTAGTGAACAGAAAATGTCACTCGCACAGAGAGTACCCCGACCGGAAAAAAATGCTTACCCAACCCTTTTTATTGTTTGAAGGTTCAGGTAGTAAACCGGTAATTGGTAGTATCTAAATTCTATTTCATTAGAATTTTCAATAGATCCAGTAGATATTATACCGTTTTAGATGGCTAAAAAGACGTAAAAGTTTTTAAAATAATTTGCAGAATAACTTCCATACATTTTTTTTTCTCTTTATTGATTTAAAGTAGGAAACACTTGGTAAAAATTCGTAATTTAGAAACATTAACAAGCCGCCATTTGAAACTTTTAGTAACTAGTTCAAATTTTTTTTGATGATTTTTGATACTTGACATACAGACTAACTAAAAATAACCAAAAAATCGCACTCGAGAACCTCTAATAAAAAAAGTCGATATAAAAGCAAAAAAACATGTTTTTTTTAGAAAATCTTTAAATTTCAATATCTCGAAAACGGTTAAGTTTAGGACATCATGTCATAGAGTCAAATCGGTCAGAAACTACCTAAACTATAACGTTCTTAATTATCTAGGACGACTTTCCCTGTATATGTATATATATATATATATATATATATATATATATATATATATATATATATATATATATATATATATATATATATATATATGTGTGTGTGTATATAAACAAAGTTGTTTAACTCTTGTTAAAAAAATTTACAGATCTATAAATTTATTTAACAAGAGGTTAGTCGCGGACATAAAAGAAAATCACGGTTGTCAAAGTGTAAAAAAATTATTTAATTTTTCGGATGGATCTGGTGCCCAATACAAAAATAAATTCAATTTTTCTAATTTGTTAAAGTTAAATTTTAATGTAGAAGTGGAGAGTGGCTTTTTTTGCTATTTCGCACGGTAAAGATGCGTGTGACGGTATAGGTGGTACCGTCAAACGCCAAGCATATTTTGCAAGTTTACGTGAAATTAATGGTGCGAAAATTTTCAATGCTGAAGATCTGTATATTTGGGCTCGAAAGTTTTTTAATAATTTAAAATTTGATTATTGTACAAAACTGCAATATGAAACTTAGCTAAATTCCTGAAAACTCGTTTTAAGCTAGCACAATCAATTCCAAACACACGTCAATTCCATAATTACGTGCCAATTATTGAAAAGACGTTGTGTTATAAAATTTATTCGAAAATAATAAAATTATTAGTTATGATGTACCCATTACGACAAAGTTTCTCAATTACTAGATTTTTTTGTTGAAGGTTTCCTAAAAAGTGTATTTTCCCATGAGAATTAAACGATTTCTAATTAAAGAATTACTACGTTTGTTAACTCTTAATATTTATATAACCATGCGATTATCTTGAATTATATGTGCGTCTAATAACACTACCTTGCGCCACGTCGCTTCGCACTGCGCCACGTCGCTTCGCACTGCGCCACGTCGCTTCGCACTGCGCCACGCCACGCTCATAAAAACTTACGCCATTTTAAGGTCAAATGAGGGCCGAAAGATGTTTTTTTTTCAATGGCTTATCTACGGAATCAAACCTATTGGTGGTGATGAAGTAATTTTTTTGTCATTAAAAAAAAATTTTCATTGTGCATTTCTTTTTCTAAAATTCATAATGTTTCTGGTCATTTTTGTCTCAACTAGAATTTTGATAAAAAAAAAATGAGTTTCCAAGTTTAGAATTTTGAAAAAAAGTTTTCCTAAAACTTGTATTGTTTATAACAATTATAATAATCATCATCTGAAAATATTTCAGAGCTTTTCGTTACCTATATGTAATACGAGGCTGGTTTGAAAAGTCCGTGCAAAAATAAAAACTACTTATGTGTTTGGGGTAAACCTTTTTTATTTTTCGACATAGTCCCCCTTTAGGCTTATACACTTCGTCTAACGATGTTCTAGTTTGTTGATCCCTTCCGAATAATAGGATTTGTCCAAGTCTACAAAATATCCATTAGTGTCTGCAATCACCTCCTCGTTTGAATAAAATCTTTGTCCCGCCAGCTATTTCTTCAAATTGGGGAACAAATAGTAGTCCGAGGGAGCCCAGTCTGGAAAATAGGGGGGATGTGAAACGAGTTGGAATCCTCCATTAATTTTGCGACCACAACTGCTGAGGTGTGTGCTGGTGCGTTGTCGTGATGGAAAAGGACTTTCTTGTGGGCCAATCGCGGGCGTTTTTCTTGCAGCTCGGTTTTTAAACGGTCCAATAACGATGAATAATATTCACCTGTAATAGTTTTACCCTTTTCCAGATAGTCAATGAGGATTATCCCTTGCGAACCCCAAAAGACAGTCGCCATAACCTATCCGGCCGAAGGAACGGTCTTCGCCTTTTTTGGTGCAGATTCCCCCTTGGTAACCCATTGTTTAGATTGTTGTTTGGTCTCAGGAGTATAGTAATGTATCCATGTTTCATCCACAGTGACGAAACGACGCTTAAAGTCCTCCGGATTCTCCTGGAACAGCTGCAAACCATCCTTGCAACACTTCACACGATTCCGTTTTTGGTCAAGCGTGAGCAATCGCGGCACCCATCTTGCCGATAGCTTTCTCATGTCCAAATGTTTATGCAAAATATTATGTACCCGTTCAGTCGAGATGCCCACAGCACTAGCAATCTCACGCACCTTAACTCTTCTGTCATCCATAACCATATCATGGATTTGATCAATGATTTCTGGAGTCGTAACCTCCACAGGCCGCCCAGAACGTTCAGCGTCACTTGTGCCCATATGGCCAGTCCGAAAATTTTAAAACCACTTATAAACTGTTCTAATCGAAGGTGCAGAGTCACCATAATGTTTATCAAGCTTCTCTTTAGTCTCCTGAGGCGTTTTGCCTTTCATAAAGTAATGTTTAATCACCACACGAAATTCTTTTTCGTCCATTTCTTGAAAATCACTCGACTTCCTTGATTCACACGAATGCCAAACACAAAGAAATAGACCAATATGGCTGAAACTTGGTGTGCGTTCATTCAAGAGATGCTACTAACTAAACATGACCTCGATACGCGCCGGTGGTGCCATCTCTCGGACTTTGCACGGACTTTTCAAACCAGCCTCGTATTAAAATAAATCATTGTTTTTGGATTTCCTAAAAGTCGGGTCGGAGGTGTTTCGTTTCACGAATTCTTACCCATATTTCAGTTACTTGTCTTGAAATATCAAACAGCCAGCTTCAAAGTAAATGTCCGAGTTGTAAGTTGTTTTGTGTATTTAATTTCCCCTGTCTATTACCGATTCTATTGTTTAGTGAACTACGAAAAATTCCGCATTGTAAACAGAAGTAATAAAGAATGCATCAATAGGGATAAGAGAGGCAATAAAATAGGTAGCCACAGTCAGTCACTAGTGTATATCTCGTGTTTAGTACTAGTTTGGTCATCAAAATAGTCGTTAAAAGGGTTGAAGACTCTAATAAAACAGTGTGTATTACAAAAGAAAGTTTTTGATTAGTGACCATAAAATGGAAATTTTATTGTCGTATCGCGTCTTCGAGACGCACCGTTTAGATTTGCTTTCGTAATCCAACATGAATATGTATTTTGTTTGATTAACTGAAGGTAATTAAAGTTCAGATACTTAGTATTTTATAATATATTTTGTATACAGTAAAAAACTATGTTACTAGTATTATATTGTTGTTAGTTATCTACCTAGCTATGCGGGAAAGCTCGCAGAATATATATATATATATATATATATATATATATATATATATATATATATATATATATATATATATATATATATATATACAGTCAGTACAATCCCGATTATCCGAATCGCGATTATCTGATATCCGGCTTAGACGAAACAAACTGTTAAAAAGCAAATTGTATTCCCATTAAACGAAAAAATCCCCATTATTCGAAACAGACGATGAGTGGTTTTCTTAACGTCTAGAATTTCACCGCTGTCTATGTTTTGGTTAGTCGACGAGTGTTATAAGTTACTCATTACGTCTGTTATTATCGCAGAGGTAATAGTTTTGTTTTAATAGATATTTTACAAAATGGAGCGTCATAATAATAAGCGTAAACGTGTTGTTATTACCTTAAAAGAGAAACTTGAAGCAATTCAACGTTTAGATAATGGTGAACTTCTTAAAAATATAGCGGAGGATTTAGGTGTAACCCAGAGTACTGTTTTCAGAGTGGAGAAAAAATCGTGAAAGAGTATGAAAAGCGGTGAGTACCAAAAAGTGGATGATTCTTTAGTTTTATGGTTTACACAGAATCGAGAACGTGGAATATCAATTTCAGGAACAATTTTAAAATATAAGGCAGTGAGTTTAAGTGAAGAATTGCCGGTTATTGAAGCGCCTGTAAATTTTTTCTCCAAGTGATGGATGGCTAGACAGGTGGAAAAAAAAGACATGGTGTATGTCAACTAAAAGTTTGTGGAAAAAGATTGTCGGCTGATGTATCTGCTGCAAAAAAATTTGCAGAGAATTTTGAGCAGCTTGTGAAAGAACATGGTTTACAACCAGACCAAATCTATAATTTTGATAAAACAGACTTGAACTACAAAATGTGGCCGTCAAATACCTTAGCTTCAAAAACGGAAGCTGGAGCACCTGGTTACAAACGTAGCAAAGAACGTATTACTGTTCTAGCACGCATTAATGCTTCTGAAAGGCACAAACTCCCATTATTATGTATTGCTAAGTCAGCAAATCCACTAACCTTTAAGAATATTCGTCGCAATGCTTTTCCTGTTTTGTATAAAAATCAAAACAATGCCTGGATAAACGCGACACTATTTAAAGACTGTTTTTTTTGGAGATTTTTTTCCCAAAGTGGAAGTTTTCTTAAAAGAACATGGATATCCTAGAAAATATATTCTGTTACTAGATAACGCCCCCACTCACCCAAGTGCGGAGCAACTTGAAAGTGGGGAAATAAAAGCAATGTTTTTGCCTCCTGCTGTAACTTCTCTCATTCAGCCTATGGATCAGGGTGTACTGGAAAATTTAAAACGCAGTTACAGGCGTTTGTTATTGGAGCATATTTTAGAAGAAGTAGATGAAGGTGATTGTCTAAAAAAAATAAATTTGAAAAATGTTATATATTGGATAGCTTCAGCCTGGAATCAAGTAAAGATTAGTACTCTTGTATATATATATATATATATATATATATATATATATATATATATATATATATATATATATATAGATTTATATATTATAATAAAGTAAGAAACTGGCTATTTGGTATCCACCAACGCCATAGAACACACAAAAAAAAGCCACTGCCTGTCCATTGCAGGAGATAGGCCTCTTCGAGTTTCTTCCAATTGTCTCTATCCTGTGCAAGATCTACTGCCTACTATCAACCTGATATCATCAGTCCATCTTTTCATTGGTCTTCCGACACGTCGTCAGCTCTCTCAAGGTCTCCATTTAAATAAGTTTGTTGTCCATCTACTATTATTCGTTCAAGCCACATGCCTTGCTCATTACCACCTTAATTTTGCCACTCTTTCATCTGATATCCTCGTTTTTAATGTGTTCTAGTAAACTAACACCTAACCTCTTTCTTTCCATGGCCCGTTGAGTACGTTGGAGTCGACAAAGACTATTTTTTGTAAGGGTCATGGTTTCCAGCCCATACGTACTTATTGGAACTATGCAGCTCTCGTACACTTTTATTTTTAAAGTCGTGGGGATATGTCTGTTTTTTAGAATGAATTCCAGTTTTTGAAATGCAGTCCAGCTGTGACCAATTTGGCTTGGTATTTCCGCTGTTTGATTGTCCTTTTCTAATCTGATCTTTTGTCTCAAGTATACATGCTCTTCCACTCTCTCGATCTCTTCCGTGCCGATCTTAATTTTTGTGTTTTGTTGTTGGCTTAAAAGTTTTATTTTCTTGATGTTCATTTCGAGTCCAACTTTCTGTAAAGCTTGATTAAGTTGTTCTTCTAGATTTTCGCTAATCAGTAGTACATTATTTGCGAGTCGCAAGTGATATAAATATATGCCATCCCCTTTTAATTCCCTTTTCTTCTCACTCAAGACCTTTAAATACATCCTTCAAGGCCAGGGTAAACAATTTTGCCCTGCCTAACACCCTACTTAATCTTTATGGGTTCTGTTTTTCGATCTTCATCTAATTTAATCGTTAATGTCACATTTCTATATATGAAGGAGTTCGATATATCTTGAGTTTATTCTGGCTTGAGCTAAGGACTTTATAATTACTCAATGTTCCAGGGAGTCGAAAGCCTTCTAATAATCGATGAAAGCTAGGTGCAGCTTAATATTATATTCGGTCGCATATGATCTGTTGTTCTGTTCCTCCAAATTCCTTGCGAAAGCCCGCCTGTTCGACTGGTTAGTAGTCATCGAACTTTTTGTTAGACGGTTTGTAACAATTTTATTAAGAAGTTTGTACAAATACGATAACAAGCTGATGGGGCGCTGATATGCGAAATTTTGTGCTCTTCAAGACAGTTAGAACGAAAATAAGTAATATATAAAAAAATATCTTATTTTTAAATTTTTTCGTTACGAAAACTTCAATTTTTTTCACTTTTGCTGTAGAAAAGGTCTGATTCATTCTCTTTATTTCTATTCAATATTTTATTTTAAATATAACATGAAAAAGTGATTTTAAAACAGATACCACCTATTTTATAATAAAATTATGATTTAGATAATAGTTTCCTACGACCTTTTGCCCACAAGAAAAAAAAAATCCATAATAAGGTTTGCACTAAAATGCAAATTTTGACCAATCCTCCTAATATTTTTTTAAAAAATTTGGCACGTTCTTCTTTATTATATATAAAATGCAACGTCTCTCTGTCTGTCTGTCTGTCCGTTAGTGCGTCTATCACTGAAGAACCACATATTCGATTTACGTACTTTTTTTTTTAAAACATACATATGTTCTCTGGCCAGGTTATAGGCTATATTTTATTACGATAGGTAGCATAAGGAATGAGCAGTGACGTAAAGTAGTGAATGATGTCGGAAATAAGTTTGCCGCTAGCGCGTGCCTTTGCAATACACAGCCTAAACCATTAAATATGGAACAATATTATGTAGCAAAGAATATCTGTAATGTATAATCTATATTATTTATAAAATGCAATGTCTCTCTGTCTGTCTGTCTGTCCATTAGTGCGTTTATTACGCGGGAACCACTTATCCGATTTACCTGTCTTTTTTTTAAATTCATACATATATTCTTTGGCCAGGTTATATTATAATAATAATAATCTATATCTATAATATATATAATGCAGTGTTTGTCTGTCTGGCTGTCTGTCCGTTAATGCGCTTATCCCTCGAGAACCACTTATCCGATTTACGTGATTTTTTAAATTCATACATATGTTCTCTGACCAGGTTATAGGTATATATTTTATTACATCTATAATATATATAAAAAGCAACGTATCCCTGTCTGTCTGTCTGTCCGTTAGTGCGCTTATCACTGGAGAACCACTTATCCGATTTTCGTACTTTTTTTTTTAAAAACATACATATGTTCTCCGGCCAGGTTATAGGCTGTATTTTATTACGATAGATAGCATGAGGAATGAGCAGTGACAATAATAGTAAATGAAGTCGGATAAAGTTTGCCGCTAGCGCGTTCTGTTGCAATACACAGTTCAAACCATTAAATATGGAACAATATTATGTAGCAGAGAATATCTATAATATATATAAAATGCAATGTCTCTCTGTCCGTCTGTCTGTCCGTCCGTTAGTGTGCTTATCACTGGAGAACCACTTATCCGATTTACGTGCTTTTTTTTTTAAACATACGTATGTTCTCTGGCCAGGTTATAGGATATATTTTATTAGGTGACATAAGGAATAAGCAGTGACGATAATAGTAAATCAAGTCGGAAAAAAGGTTACCGTTAGCGCGTTCTCTTGCAATACACTGCCTAAACCATTAAATATGGAACAATATCATGTTGCAAAGAATATAATATATACAAAATGCAACGTCTCTCTGTCTGTCTGTCTGTCCGTTAGTGCGCTTATCACTTGAGAACCACTTATCCGATTTACGTATTTTTATAAATTTATACATATGTTCTATATAAGTAGATATAAGCCTAGATAATGGGAGATAAGGTGACATAATGGGAGATAAGGAGAAATAATGGGGGATAAGTCGAGATAAGCCTCGATAATGGGAGATAAGGTGAGATATTTTGAGATAAGTATAAATAATGGGAGATAAGGAGAGATAATGGGAGATAAGTAGAGATAAATCTAGATAATGGGAGTTATGGTGAGATAATGGGAGATAAGGAGAAATAATGGGAGATAAGAAGAAATAATGGGAGATAAGTCGAGATAAGCCTAGATAATGGGAAATAAGGTGAGATAATGGGACATAAGGAGAAATAATGGGAGGTAAGGAGAAATAATGGGAGATGAGCAGAGATAAGCCTAGATAATGGAAATTATGTAGAGACAATGGGAAATAGGATAAATATTGGGAGATAAGGAGAAATAATGGGAGATATTTTATTACGTTGGGTAACATAGGGTATAAGCAGTGACGATAGTAGTGAATCAAGTCCACGCGAGCGGAGCCGCGGGCCCGGCTAGTTTCTTAATATAAAAGCTATATTTTCCTATAATTTGAAGCCGTAATATCTAATTGAACGGAAGTTACCTGTAAAAAAACATTTTTCAATTTGCCGTAGTAAATCATTTTTTAGGGTATGTACTTAATATTTTTAATGCAATCTACGCAGTTTTCTAGACAATTTTATGACGAGTAAAATGAGTTTTTTTCTGTCGCATAACAACGAGCAGAACCTGAAATATTTAAGAAATAGTGAGCTGAAAGCGTCAAAATGTGAAAAAATGGACTAAAATAGAAGAAAAGTGACCTCGCGGTTAAAATTAGGCTGAGAAAACTCGTTTACACTATGTTGGAACTATTTCAAAGTAGTTAAATCGATTTCCAAGCTGTACCCAAAAATTTCCGACGGAAAGCAACTACATACATTTGTTAATATTATTTTTAGAATTTATAACTAGCAAATACAAAAAAAGAATTGTTTTGAGCTGTTAGATCCGTTAAGCCGTTTTGATGGTAACATATTCTGCATGTTTATTTCATTGTGCATTATATCAGGCGGTTTTATTCAAGACAAATATATCGTTCTTGTATACTATAATATTTATAGAATTATGGTCTAAAAAAAGTCCAAAGTGCTTGAATAAATCCCTCAAGAAAACCTATTTAAAAAAGACCACTTTGCGAGCCTGCCTTTCTGTTCTTAAAACGAAATCGATATATTTATTTGTATAAAATAGTCATTCTTTTGCAGAATTTAGCAGGCTCATCAATACAAACTAGGCCTCATCCAATCTTTATAAATGTATATGATGGTTTGAGAACGGCATCAAAGTGATTCTCTAAAAAACTGGATAAAACTGGATATCTTATTTCCTTTAAAAATTGTGAAGAGGGTTGCTTCTATGATTTATTTTGCTATTTTTTTTTTTCCCTGGTTGGTTTGGTTACTTTACTTTTCTTAACATTATCGATCATACCTGTCCTAAAAAGTTCGTTACTTTAAAAGCCGTATGTATAGATACAGTATGTCAAGTAAGAACGTGATTGCTTGTATTCTTGAAAAAATGTGTTTCGAGAAAAAATTTTTCCATCAATATGTTCTTTGGTGTGCTGATAACGGCGCAATTGCCTTAGTAAGTTGTCCAATCGCTTCGTGCATCAATAATCGCCTGGCATCTTCGAGGCATGCTGTCGACGAGATTTTCTGCATACTCGGGCTATGATCTCCAAACTTTTCGAGTCTCACGAGACAACTTAGTCAAAGTCCTCATAGTCTTTTCTCTAAGCTTTCTCTTTACAGTGGACCAAACGTTTTCAATAGGGTTGACGTTCGGCGATTGTGAGGGCCACTCTAGGATCTTATCGTGGGCCCAAGCGAGCCGTTTCGCGACGTGATTTTCGCCCAGCAAAGGTTTCTTCAACGTGCTTCGGAATTTGACATTATGAGCTCGTAGATGTTGTCGAATCATCACGTACACTTTAGAGCAGCAAACATCGTATTCGACGTCCTAAAAATGACCTGTAGGCCAAAATGCAGCCTGTTATTTTATGTTTAAATCGTTAAATAATGGTAACACAAAATCTAAAAATTCTAAAAATAGCAATGTAGTGGGAGCTTGAAGTTTCTGTAATATCTTTTCTGCAGCTAAAAGGTAATTATTAGATATTTGGTCTGTGAAAAATAGTTTTAGAGCAGAAAATTGTTCCAATACTCTTTTTACTGCTGCATGTACTGACAACCAGGGTGTCTGAGAGGGGTGAAGTATTTTATGTACTTTCAAGCCACAAAAAATTTGGTAGTCTTTAAACTCTGCAACTCTTTTTGGACTAGAGGAAAAATAATTGTAAATGTCCCTTATAAGAGCCTCTATAAAGCTGGCAGTTTGGTACAAGCATATGACACGGAAAGATAAAACGAATGGCATGTGCACTTAAGTATAGAAATATTGAGAATTTTGTTTTGCAGCAATGTCACAACAGAATTATTACGCCCCATTATTACGTTTGCCCCATCAGATTAGCTCAGGGGATCCCCTAAAAACGTCGAGTTACGAGTTGTAGGACACAAGGGTATTCCCCAAAAGATATTGGGAACATTCTGCAATAACTACTTATCATACAATCGAAGGATTCCTTGTAAAAACATAAACGAAAAGGGTCGCTAACTTGGAAATGTAAAATCGGTAAAAAAATCGGAAGAATTTCCTTGTATTCTCAGAAATCGTGGAAAAATCGTTAAATTTCCTTATTTCGGTAGGACAGACCCCATATCGGTAGAAATACCGCAAAATCGGTAGGTAACGGCGCACAGTGTCTCGACTATTACAAGCCAGCGGGACAATATTATTTCTTCATTTATTTCAATTGTTTATGTATATTCCAGGTATCTTAAGCTATTTTAAGAAAAAAAAGTTGAAAAATGTGTACCGTATGTGTATTAATCGAAATATGTAGCTGCAAGACGGAAGTGGTTTACTAATGTGTCTCATTTGTTCACTATTGTTGCTAATTGTTCTTTAATTAGCTACATACGTCTACCTACTCATTATGTGTGAAAAGCACAATCATGTTTGTTTACAAAGAAATTTCTAGGAAAAAAATAAAAATCATAATGATAGTACCCACATTTATTAATTTACAAAATATTATTTCTTTTACAATAAATTAGTACAATAACAGTATCTATATATCAATTACTTACAACAACAAGGTGTATAAGTAAAAGAAATATAATATTAAATAACTTATATACTAAGACATGAATTATAAGCAACTACAACACACAATAAAATAAGAATAATAATTACAATAAGAAAATACTTAAACCTACTAATCACCATCAGATGAGTCGTCATCACCGCTCTCCCATTCAATAGAATATTCAGAGAGTAAATAATCCTCCTCATTTAATTCGTGATGATGACTTACTGATGGTGTTTCGCATGGCAATGAAGGTGGGATAATCAACTGCAGAACCTCCGATGGCAAATTTCTTCGCGGTAATTCTCTATACGAGTTGATAACAGGATCAGACGTAATTAAAAGCATTCTCAAAAGATCTGTATTTGTGGCAATACGTGACCGCTTCCTGGTGTGCCGTTCACGGAATCTACGACAGTCTTTATTTCTTGCCTCCTGGGCTTCTTCGGAGAGTTGTCCAATGGGAAGAAGAAAAGACTTTATAACTTCCGCGCTGTGTACAAGAATTTTATGCACAGTAACGGGCATGGAATACCACGAATACAGATCAAGGTATAATTTTCTAGTATCAACACAAAACTTTTCGAATTCTATATAATTTATGTCATATCCCGATGACAAAGTTCTTAAAATTACATGAAATCTACGAATAAGGTTTACGTCTAATCCTGTAATTTCGCTGCTCAATTCAGCTTTGGAAAAAAATCTACGTGCTGTGTTTCCATCGTTTGTGTTACCATACCCAGGTTTTGGTTTATCTACAATGAGACCCATACGATCTTTAAAACACTTTTTGTATCTCTTGTGAGCGTTGCTTCACAATAGCTTTGTCGTTATCTCCCCTGACTTGCCACTTTTTTATTTCTAAACAATAGCTGATGTGAAGCAAACATTCAAACGTGCGGATCCATGCATGTAAAGTAGATAAACCAAATGCAAGGCGTTCTTCGTTGCTGGGATATATTCTTTGACTCCTCGTTCATAGTAGATGGGGTGGCACCGCAAATATAACACTTTTGTGTTGAACTTGTGTCTGTTAAGGCATTGCACACTTTGCCATCAGTCATTGTCAACAACAAATCGTGTTCAACAGAGGTTTGAGATCCAGCAACGTTACATAATGTTGGAAGAAGCTGACTTACTTCATCTAAAATTTTAGAAGTTTCTTCTTTCGTAAACTCTTTTGTCTCCTTGTCAAAAATAAACTTAATAGGACGGCAATATAAAGTAGAGGAAGGTCTTGGATTTTGCCAGATCACAGTTTCGCCATCAAGCAGTCTCAAAGGGACAAACGAGTATACGAACAAAAATTCGTCTGTAGCGTTAGTGTTCTCAAATTTCTGCTTATACGTGCTATGCCCCGAACTCCCATCACAGCCCCATTTGCTTACCAACGTATAATATGAAGGAGGTAACACACTTCTAATGACTTCCGTCTGAGCTTTAACTAATCGTTCAGCCGTTTTATCCAAAATCGCGTGAAGTTTAATTTCAGCTCGAGATTCAGTCATACCTTTATGAGGTGATAAACAAATTAATTCTTGGAATTCGTTAAATGGGGGGGGGGGGTGTTTACAAGTCGTTATCAGTGGTTCCTGGAAATTACGTCATGAATATTGTCCCGCTAGCATGTTCTTGCCGAATCACTGTGCGGCGCCTAGTATCGTTCGAAGCGGGCCGCCGCACAGTGGGGAAAAAACGAAAAAAAAAACGAATCGTGTTTCAAAATTGTCTAGAGCCTTCAATTTTGGTTCGATTTGGACGATTTTTTTTTTAAATTGAAGCTTATTAATTTCCGAACAAAGTTGTCGGAGCCGATTTTTTTCAGTTAAACTTTTGTTTCAAAATGGCGGACGTCTTCAAGATGGCGGTTTCTGATTATATAGCGACTGAGACACAGAAAACGCTTACAGTTTCAAACCAAGTTGTGCTAAAATGCGTGTATGTGTTTTTTTATGTCGCAGATAATATATCTAATATCACAGTTACAAGATTAATAATAATGAACCCAAAATGGCTGCCATGAACAATAAAAGTATTATAAATATGAATAAACGTACCATTATTATTTTATATCCATAACATTTGCATAAATAATTTCTTTAAGGTTGTTAATTATAAATATGTTTCAACAATTGACTTAAAATGACAAATCAAGTATGGCGGATGCCAAAATTGAATCGAGCAAGAAAGTTTCTCTATGGCATTTAGACTGTGGCAGTCAGATCATTCAAGTTTAGTTGCGGGATTTAAATTTTCATGCAGTTATTGCTAGAATATTGCTGCTGTAAATTTTAAGTATCGTAGACAATTTTCTAGCAGATACAAAAAAACAGCGTTACACGCAGAAAAGGACAGCTCACACAGCTAGAAAATGGCTACAACAGCTAACGCTATATAATCAGAAACCAACGTCCGCCATTTTGAAAAAAAGTTTAATTGAAAAATCGGCTCCGACAACTTTGTTCGGAATTTAATAAGCTTCAATTTAAAAAAAAAATCGTCCAAATCGAACCAAAATTGAAGGCTCTAGACAATTTTGAAACACGATTTTTCGTTTTTCCCCACTGTGCGCCGGCCGCTTCTAGCAATGTTGGTTGGGTTTGTTACGAGTGGAAAGAACGAACGGTTGACCTCGCCAGGTGCATTCAGTAGTACCTCTCACGATATCGGAGTGAGACATGCACCCTTCGATCGCGCAACGCGTCATTATTAAATTTCTCACTCGTGAAGGCGTGAAGTCGACCGAAATTCTGCAGAGATTGACTGCACAGTTTGGAGATCAAACACTGTCAAGGCCTCATGTGTTTGCCTAGCATAAGGAGTTCATAGGAGGCCATGAAGATATCGAAAATGAGAGCCATGATCGTCGTCCACGGACGCGGCGTTTTGCACATTGATTTTTTGCACGAACGTCGCCCCATCAATGTGCAACCTTTTGGATGAGGTTAAACTTGCGTCAAAAGATGTAATCAACCGATAAAAGACGTGATTTTTCTCCATGACAACGCTCTCCCCACACTGCAACTCTCACTCGCGAAAAATTGGAGAAAATGTGATGTGATGACCCTCCCTACAACCCTAACCTATCGCTCTGCGATTCTCATCTCTTTGGTTCACTCAAAGAAGCGCTGGAAGACCAACGATTTGATAACGACACCGCGGTGAGGGGCTTTGTGCGCAATTGGTTACTGACACAGCCCCCTTCTTTTTACTGTGACGGTATCAAAAAGCTTCCGATACGCTGGGAAAAGTGCCGTTCCAAAGCAAGAGATTATGTTGAAAACTGATATGTACTTGGTTTATTTGTTATGGTAAATGAAAAAATTCAATATTTGATCTACCCTTCCGAGTGAATTTTCTAATCCATAGAAACATTTTCTGGAGTTGTGCCTATACAGACTTTTGATCGGAAACCCTAGAACTAGAATTTGCATATATTTTTTCATCATCGTGAAGTAAAAATCCTCAAAAATGTTTGGCCCCGTAATACTTGAAATGATGGCAATTTTATAGAAAAATATTGTGGAATTTTAGATACTTTTTTAACAATATAGCCAGGCGTAGTGGGGTGTAATTGAAATTTCAATCATTATGTAACTGATAGAAATGCTGAATAAAAAGCTCTACTTTTTTAAAAAGTTTTCTGTTATATGTTCAAAAACAATAATCTACCAATTTTTAAAGAACGACCCAATCTGCCCAAGATATCAAAGGCTTTTTTGTAAGATGCTAAAGCCATAAATCGGAACGGAAAGTGCAATCCATTGATTCATGCATACAAAATAGAAATTTGTGCCAGCCTGGATTCGAACCACATAAAGGGAATATTTCTGCTGGATAAAAAGATTTAATCGAAATACATTTTAGTCTGAAAAGCACGACAATAGTGCTTTAGTTATTCAGGAAAGAAAATTGTTATTCTTATTTGTAATAATAGATAAACCGGAATGATACTGGCTAATAGCATTGAAATTCCATTAACATATAATGAAAACTTTTATACGATTGATGTTCACCGGACTGTGACTCTGTAAAAATCATTTCACATACTTTGTTACGTTCTAAAACGAATATTATATATATATATATATATATATATATATATATATATATATATATATATATATGTATATATATATATATGTATATATATATATATATATATATATATATATATATATATATATATATACAGTGTATCAAAAAAATGTTTAAATAAAAGTTATAGGGTGTTATATGGCGCACATGCTGACGTTGACAATAAAATATTTTGAACTGTCAGTTCGAAGAAAAATTACTCCATCCTGATTTTTTTTAAAATGGAAAGTCCTGTATATTACAAAAAATTCTAGATATTATTTGTCTAACATACCATATGTCTAAATTGAACTGTTTTGGAATTTTTGTCATTTGAAATTTAAAATAAAAAAAGACAAAAAACTATTAATAAATACTCTAGGTCAGGGGTGCTCAAACGGGGTGCTTTTTGAGTCGATCTCGAGAAAAAAATTCCGATATAGAACTATTCACAGATTTTGTTTTAGGTAACTAAAACAAAATGTAATGAATAAACTACTAAAAATTTATTCGATCCACAATTAGGCCAGAATAACCCCCTCATCACTTTCTTTTATCGTAATAACCCCCTGCTAGCGGCAAAAGGCGGCTTTATCAAAGGAACGCGCGGTACTTGTCAAAGAAAAGCCGCGTTTTTGATTCCCGCCGATTTTTCTAGAAACTTCGGGCGGCGTGTTTGACGGGAACATTCGAGACTTCGTTCGCGCCGATATAAATGTTGCGCCTGCAGGAATAGGAGTCAGTCTGAGTTGTAACTTGAAGGCGATACATCGATACAAAGGTTATTAATAAATAGTCCAAAATGAGTGCGGCGAAGAAAAGTAAAACTTATCATTTTAATAACGATTGGACGGAAGAATTTTTCTTTTGTATGGTAAAGGATAAGTGCATTTGTCTCATTTGCCGTGCGTCAGTTGCAATACCTAAGCGTGGGAACTTAGAGAGGCATCATAAAACGGTTCATAAAAACTATGAAAAGGATTTTCCGTCAGAGTGAATTAAGAAAACGAAAAGTACGTGATTTGATAACTTGTTTGAAAAAAGAACAAACCATGTTCACAAGACCAGCCAAACAATCAAAAGCTGCAACGATCGCATCATTTAAAATATCTCATATATTGGCGAAACACAAGAGACCATTTGATGATGGATTGGTTGTGAAGGAAGCATTTATTGAAGCGGGTGAGACTTTATTTGGAGATGTTAAAAATAAAACAGAGATTATGTCTGCTATTAGAGAACTTCAGTTATCTCGTCCGACTGTCACAAGGCGTGTTGAAGTCATGAGTCAGGACATGGCAGATAAACTAAAACATGATATGTACATGGAATGTACATACTTTTCTTTACAGTTCGACGAATCCACCGATATGACAGACACTGCCCAGCTGTGTATTTTTATTCGAATGGTATTCAATGACATGTCGGCTAAGGAAGAGTTTTTGACAATGATTCCTCTGAAAGGAAAGACCCGTGGCGAAGATATATATGCCGTTTTCTTCAATTTTGTAACAAACTACAAGCTACCAATATATAAACTAGTGTGCATTACAACCGATGGAGCACCAGCAATGACTGGAAACAAAAACGGTTTTGTGGCATTGTGTCGAACTAATGATGATTTCCCTTCATTTTTCTCCTTCCATTGCATTATACATCAACAAGTTTTGTGTTCAAAAGTTCTAAACATGAAGGAGATTATGGGCATTGCAATAAAAATTGTGAATTCTATCCGTGCACGTAGCTTGCAACGACGGCTCTTTAAATTGCAGTTGGAAGATAGTGAGTCAGCTGAACACACTGATTTAATTCTTCACACGGACGTCAGGTGGTTGAGCCGCGGAAAATTCCTAGAAAGGTTTCAAGAATTATTGCCCGAAATAACAGCTTTTCTGGACGAAAGAGGTGACGACACTCAGATGCTGAAAAAACGGAAAATGGCTGACTGATTTGGCATTTTTGACAGACATCACAATGCATGTAAACACCATTAATTTGGAGCTTCAAGGTAAAGGAAAAACTATTATTGAGATGATTAGCGCAATAAACGCATTCAAAAGTAAATTGCAACTTATGATAGGTCAACTGAAAAGAAAGGATCTGAAAAATTTTCCGTCTTTGAAAGCAAGGATTCCTTAGTTGAATTATGATATTTATGAGGCAGAATTATCAAACATTTTGGGCCAATTCGAAATACGTTTTTTATGATTTCAGTAAATTGGCAAATATCGCATCATTTATGAGTTATCCTTTTTCGTGTAAAAACATTGAGGAATTAGCTACTGAAATAGCAAGTCAGTTTAACATTGACTCATGTTCTGTTGAAAATGAGTTAGTACATATTATATCAGATATACATCTCAAAGCCACAGCATCTGATACAAAATTCTGGTGTTTTATATCTGAAGATAAATATCCGAATCTAAGGCAAATCGCCCTTCAACTGACGGCAATGTTCGGGTCAACTTACTTGGGCGAGTCTGCATTTTCTGAAATGAAGATAATTAAGTCAAAATATCGCAATCGACTAACTGACGAACATATGTCATCATGCTTGCGATTAGCACTCGGTAATTACGTACCATCTTATGAAAAGTATGCTGAGGACATGCAGGGCCACGCTTCAACATCCAAAGTCACTCTTTAGTTAAGTTTAGACACTAGAACTCGTTTGTTTTGTAAGAACCAATAAACTCGCAATTTTGCATAATTATGAGTTTTTTCATTGACATTTTAGAGCAGACCTACACTTACCTTGACTAAAAAAATGCATATTGTGCGGAAAACTAATATCTATGCCACGATATACCCTACCTAGACGACAATCCTGCATCACACTTACTTGCAGCCTCTCAGAGTCGATCAGTCGTAGTCTAACAATATTGAGGTAGATCGCCAGCAGTTCAAGTTTGAGCACCCCTGCTCTAGGTTTACTTTTAAGGTAACAATTGCTCAAAATATCTATCTGTCATAAACAGCCTGAGCAGAGTTTTGCAGAGAATCTGGGGTGATCCGTGCTACTTCATATTGAATTCTTTATTGTAAATCTTCTACATTTTCAGGTCGACTTCGGTAAACTTTGGATTTCAAATGACCCCCATAAAAAAAATCGAGTGGCGTAAGGTCATGTTAAGGGTTGTTCTAAATCTGGTCTTACTTTTTATTAATATTCCCGTTCGGTTTAACCAAGAGTTATTGCATTCTCAGTATAACTAAATACAACCACACACGACTTTGTCGCAGGGGAGTTTCTTTTGTTTGGAATAATTGTTAGTTTTCTTTCAGTAATTCTACCAACAAATATTTGGCATACCCATGGTATCATCGTTTAGTCAAATTTTAGCTCAGACAGTCATATGTTGTCTCTAAACTCTCTTTCAGTGTTCCCTTCCTGTATAAGTTTGTTGACGATGTAGTAAGTGCAATTCCTGCAAATCAAATTTACATCATTTTTCAGACTGTCAACTCAATTAATGATCACATACAGTTTACTATAGAAACGGAAAAGAATAACTCTATTCCATTTTTAGATACCTTAGTACTGAGAACTTATAATATTAGGTTGATATTGAATTGGTATCGGGTGAATTGAGAGTTTAATACTGTGGTAGCCATGAAACATAGAGTTGCCAATATTTCTGATGTAGGTTTTCTAAAGCAGAAGTTGGACAAACTATGTTAAATGTTTTTGAATGGCTATCCCAGAGACACGTTACGTAAACTGATTTATCAGTCTGCGTTTTGGGATGGTCCAACTAAAGATCACGATCACACGAATGTTAAATATAATCCTTATACATGGACTGACAGACAGTATCATAAAGTATTTCAGGCCTTTAAACAATATAAAAAATAGCGAAATACAATACAACGATTGGAAGCCTGTTTACTAAAACCAAAGACAGAACTGCTATCTTATAGACTTGTAATGTTGTGTACAAAATAACTTGTGAACAATGCGATAAATGTTACATAGGCCAAACAACGCAGAATTTAAAAAATCCTATTACTCAGCATAAAAGTGATAGTCAAATAGGTAAAAAATCGTGTGCGTATTCATTTTTAACAGATGGGCTGTAATTTTGATTTAGAAAAAACGTCTATCTTGGAACATGAAAATAACTCTAGGAAATACTGTTTTTGGAAATAGTACATGTACGAGGCTGGTTTGAAAAGTCCGTGCAAAGTCCGAGAGATGGCACCACCGGCGGGTATCGAGGTCATGTTTAGTTAGTAGCATCTCTTGAATGAACGCATACCAAGTTTCAGCCATATTGGTCTATTTCTTTGTGTTTGGCATTCGTGTGAATCAACGAAGTCGAGTGATTTTCAAGAAATGGACGAAAAAGAATTTCGTGTGGTGATTAAACATTACTTTATGAAAGGCAAAACGCCTCAGGAGACGAAAGAGAAGCTTGATAAACATTATGGTGACTCTGCACCTTCGATTAGAACAGTTTATAAGTGGTTTCAAAATTTTCGGACTGGCCATATGGGCACAAGTGACGCTGAATGTTCTGGACGGCCTGTGGAGGTTACGACTCCAGAAATCATTGATCAAATCCATGATATGGTGATGGATGACAGAAGAGTTAAGGTGCGTGAGATTGCTAGTGCTGTGGGCATCTCGACTGAACGGGTACATAATATTTTGCATAAACATTTGGACATGAGAAAGCTATCCGCAAGATGGGTGCTGCGATTGCTCACGCTTGACCAAAAACGGAATCGTGTGAAGTGTTGCAAGGATGGTTTGCAGCTGTTTCAGAAGAATCCGGAAGTCTTTAAGCGTCGTTTCGTCACTGTGGATGAAACATGGATACATTACTGTATTCCGGAGACCAAACAACAATCTAAACAATGGGTTACCAAGGGAGAATCTGCACCAAAAAAGGCGAAGACCGTTCCTTCGGCCGGAAAGGTTATGGCGACTGTCTTTTGGGATTCGCAAGGGATAATCCTCATCGGCTATCTGGAAAAGGGTAAAACTATTACAGGTGAATATTATTCATCGTTATTGGACCGTTTGAAAACCGAGCTGCAAGAAAAAACGCCCGCGATTGGCCCACAAGAAAGTCCTTTTCCATCACGACAACGCACCAGCACACACCTCAGCAGTTGTGGTCGCAAAATTAATGGAAATAGGATTTCAACTCGTTTCACATCCCCCCTGTTCTCCAGACTTGGCTCCCTCGGACTACTATTTGTTCCCCAATTTGAAGAAATGGCTGGTGGGACAAAGATTTTATTCAAACGAGGAGGTGATTGCAGACACTAAAGTGTATAAGCCTAAAAGGAGACTATGTCGAAAAATAAAAAGGTTTACCCCAAACACATAAGTAGTTTTTATTTTTGCACGGACTTTTCAAACCAGCCTCGTAACTAAAGAAAACAAATCAGTAAACTGCAAATCTGATATTAACCAGTTAAGTATCATTTGTTGTAACGTTTTAAAATAAAATGTAAAGTTAAGCCAATTAGTATCATGGAGTCAATTTCTTTATTTTATTGAATAAAATAATAAATATTATTATATTTCCCAGATCTTTAAAAAATATACTTAAATCAAAAAGGGAAAAAGATACCTTAGAGAGAAATGGAGAAAGGTGTATTCACTTTTTACTATGAAAGTGGCAGTGATTTGAATGTTTCATGGTTTTTTTCGTCATGTTTTCCTTTTTTTTTGGGTGGTTTTTATTTTTGTGTTTATTGGTACCCAGAATATTGTTATTTTCTAGCTATTGAAATAGTAGAATAAAAACACAAATGTGGACAGGATGTTGGTTGGTGCGTGATTGTTCTTTGTTTAATTAATACAAGTTTGTTAAATGTAATTAGTTTCTCATATTATGTGTGCCATCGGACAGATTTATTGACTCAACTTGTGTTTTTTTTGTAAATTTTATCTATTATTGTTCATCATTGTGAAACCATAAATAAGTTTAAGCAACTGTTATATCACCATTGTAAGAATATGCCGATCCGATAGTTAAATTAGGTTCTAATGAACCGTAAATAAATAAATAAATAAATAAATTAACATTGTATTTTAGCTTTGTCTCCTGAGGAAGTCATAAATAAATGACGAAATAGAGTTATTAATTACCGAGTTAAAAAACAGACCGCTTTCCGTTTAAGTTTGTACTTTTTTGTTATATAATAATTGACATTTTATATATATATGTATTTATTTATATATATATATATATATATATATATATATATATATATATTTTATTTATATATATATATATATATATATATATATATATATAATATATATATATATATTTATTTATATATATATATATATATATATATATATATATAATATATATATATATATATATATATATATATATATATATATATATATATATATATATATATATAGATATATATATATATATATATATATATATATATATATATATATATATAATCCTAAGTTTAACTGCTGGGAAACGCCCTTATAAGGAGAAGAGATGAGCAATCAAAGATCTAAAGGCTCTAGTATCTGCTTTTTATTTTTATTATCGAGCTTTCGCTGCCTAATGGTAGCTTCTTCTGGATTTTAAAAATGCAAACCAGTTACAGAAAATAAACTAAAACGTTCGTTTTTTAAAACGTGATTAAATGAATTGTACGACTGAATGTGAAATTACTTACAAAAATTTAGCAGTTAGTTCATCTCTGGTGAAGACAATGAAATTTGCATTTTTGTTGGCCAGGTAGTATGCATGATTACACAAAACATGATTAAAAGACACTTAGAGAGTTACACAAATATTGAAAATAAAACTTAGTCAATAAACATTAGTCAATAAACTAAGTTTTATTTTCAATATTTGTGTAACTCTCTAAGTGTCTTTTAATCATGTTTTGTGTAATCATGCATACTACCTGGCCAACAAAAATGCAAATTTCATTGTCTTCACCAGAGATGAACTAACTGCTAAATTTTTGTAAGTAATTTCACATTCAGTCGTACAATTCATTTAATCACGTTTTAAAAAACGAACGTTTTAGTTTATTTTCTGTAACTGGTTTGCATTTTTAGAATCCAGAAGAAGCTACCATTAGGCAGCGAAAGCTCGATAATAAAAATAAAAAGCAGATACTAGAGCCTTTAGATCTTTGATTGCTCATCTCTTCTCCTTATAAGGGCGTTTCCCAGCAGTTAAACTTAGGATTGTTTGTTGCCAGTGCCCTGTTACTGTCCTTCCTCCTTCTATATATATATATATATATATATATATATATATATATATATATATATATATATATATATATATACATACAGTAGCGAACAAAAGTAAAAAAACTAGTCTTGTTTTGTTGACAATTTCTTTAGAGAATTTTATTATTCACTATAAAATCTTTGATTACCTTTTCTGGTAGATAAGGTTTTTAAGAAACTCGTTTTGTCCTTATCGAAAGCATTGAAATAATTTTATCATTCTGCTTTAAGAGTACGTTATTGTTGATACGAAGTAATTTAGTAGCATTGTTTAAGAGTGCGGTTTTTGCCAAAATGCCAAAGTGCAAATAGTACAGTTCAGATCTGAAACATAAAATTATTTCTCTGTATCAAAGTGGAAAGAAGCAAATTGAAATAGCAAAATCTTTAAACATGCGCAGGAGCACTGTCAGCAAAATTGTTAAGAAATACTCGAGAAGGGGCCCTGTTGATCCGGCATTTAAAAGTAGTAGACCTTGAAAAACAAGTAAGAGAGTAGATAAAAGTATAATTCGAAAAGCGAAAAATAATCCCAAGAAAACTGCTGTTGATATTAATAAAGAACTAAGGCAGGAATATCAGGGTGTATTGGTGTCAGACTTCGTAAAAAATACAGTATTTTCTAAAAGCTAATAAACATGGGTAGGTAATACCCGAGAATCACAAGAAGATTGCAAAACAATTGCTGAGTAGTTACATTTGGTTGAATAATATTGAAAGTTATGAAAAAATCTATCAGTATCTTTTAAAATATCTTCAAGGAATTAATATTATTAGCGACCATTAATATGGCTTTCGAAAGCAAGGATCAACAGAAGATCATCTAATTTGTATCGCATATATTTAAAACAACGGAACATTATAGCGTCGTCTCTTTTGCGGCGCTTTTTTGCCCCTTATGTATATCTTAATTTTTGAGAATGGATTGAGTAGACATTAATACTGATAGAGCAAAAATTTAGCTCGTTTTTTTTTTACTGGTGAAGTACATGGAGATCGAGGTAATTTTTGTACGGCTTTTGAAAATAGTCTCTATAGTTGTTTAAAATTTGGTTGTACTGGTTTTGGGCACCATTCATTTTAGAATAAAAAGATTCTAAGTTCAGCTCTAAAAATGAAAAAATACTGAAGAGTTAATTAGTTGTTGAAATAAAAATTGAATTGGGTACAACCGTTGCGTCCTGAAAGAAAGAGCGGGTGGTTCAGTAAAAGGCTGCATTAACACAGGGAAAAGTATATTGACAAAATAAAAATCCTTGCAGATATTACACTTTTAAAATTACATCAACTAAATGAAAACTCCTTAGGCTATGAGAGGGTACACATTTAAACTAGACATCTATGATTTACTGATCCTAAGTGTGTTAGACGTCGTCTGTTATCTAAAAATCTTTATGGTAGGCGTGCTGTAAAAAAGCCACTCCTTACAAAGCGTCACAGAAAAGAAAAATTGAAATTTGCTAAGGAACATAAAGACTGGACTCAACATCAATGGTCTCTAGTAATCTTTAGTGACGAAAGTAGGTTCAGTCTCTTTGGAAGTGATTCTACTGGTTATGTAAGAAGACCAGTTGGTCTAAGATATGACCCAAAGTGCCCTACTGTCAAACATAGCGGTAAAATATCATGGTATGGGGTTGTTTTCGATGGTCTGGTACGGGGCCATTGGCAAAGATAAATGGCAGAATGGATGCTCAAATGTATCTTGAGATATTGGAAAATAATTTATTTGATTCCTTATGAAGAAAATTTGCCACACTGTCATGAATTTTTCACCAAGACAATGACCCAAAACACACATCTCGCTTGGCCAAGAATTAGTTTTCTGAACAAAGGATTCGGATGATTCGCTGGCCTTGACAATCACCTAATTTGAACCCGATCTTTAGCACTATCTGGATAAACAAATTAGGAAAAGAATTATAAAAAACCGGGACGAACTTTGGATCGCATTAAAACAAGAATGGAAGAAAATACCACTCGATTTTTGTGCTAGGCTTATTGACTCTTTGGGTAGAAGATGTCAAGCAGTGACTGACGCAGAAGGATACTAAATATTAAATATTCTCGACATCTTAGTCGTCTTAGTGGAATTTTTATTTTATAACAAAAATGTTTCCATACTTTTGTTTGTGCATAATTTTGTTACGTTAAAAACAAAGCACATTTATAATAAACAATAACTGTTTTAGTCTTCAAAATATGTGTTAGCATGTACACGATTAATAAATAAATATTGTAATTATAAACCGTTTAAATGTTAAGACTAGAGATGGGAGTTTAAATGTTTCCATACTTTTGTTCGCCACTGTATACATATACATATATATATATATATATATATATATATATATATATATATATATATATATATATATATATATATATATATAGAGTGGCGAACAAAAGTATGGAAACATTTAAACTCCCATCTCTAGTCTTAACATTTAAACGGTTTACAATTACAATATTTATTTATTAATCGTGTACATGCTAACACATATTTTGAAGACTAAAACAGTTATTGTTTATTAGAAATGTGCTTACTTTTTATGTATATATATATGGTTCAGTGTAAAACCACTTAAAATGAACAAATACAGCAGTCTACCCACGGTTTCCTCATTTGTCGATCTAACTTGAGACGTGTTTCGCTATATCACCTTTCATCAATCGGGTACAACAAATGAGAGAACAAAACTTTGAGTACCTACTTAATTCCTATACTGATGGAATATCTTAAAACTAAAAACTATAGCTGCCCTCAGTCGGCAGCGTGTTTTGTATGATCCCAAAACAGAGAGACTATAAGTTTACAAATGATCGTTTACACAAAATAGTTGATCGTCGTGGCCGTTACTATGTGGTAATTTATCATTTTAACGGAAATAAATAAAACACTTATTATGTATTATTACCACTATATTGCACAAGTTTTGCGACCGCATAGGTCGAAACTGCAGTCGCAAAACTTGTGCAATATAGTGGTAATAATACATAATAAGTGTTTTATTTCTTTCCGTTAAGATCGTTTACGCCTTTACAATACAATAAATAATACTTGTAAGTATGGATAGTATAATATTTTTAATTATTCTAACAAAATACCAGTTGCGTTAACGATTCAGTAGTCAACGTCAACCCGGTATATATGAAATAAAAAGAAGCAAGAACAGAGCAACACTCTAAAATCCATTTCGTTAATTCCGAGTCTTAAAATAACAAGCAAAACGAACGTCTTCTTTTCCCTTTTCCGGGTGAGTAATGGCCGCACTCCATGGAGCTCCGACGGCGCGGCTTAACTCAGTCAGAATTGTATTTAAAACTGGGCCATCAATTTAGTCGAGAATTGTTGTTCGGCCGTAGGAAATTAAAAAGAAAAAAAATAATGACCAAACGGAAGAATTATTAGGTTTTTCCGGTCACTATAGCACTAACCAGTCCTGTCCTAACGACCTACGACTTCGCTTTTCGTATCTTTTCGAGGTCTGTGGGGCGACAATAAATTACCTGCGGCAAATGAAATATTTTCCTGTTGTTCGTATGTACATAAATATTTAAGAGCGTTAAGAAAAGTTACTAATTTCAATGAGTGATCGTGAACTAATGAATCGTGAGCACCGAATTAATTGTTCGCATCTCTTTAATATATTTCACTAACATGTGTGTGCAGCTTCGTTGTCGTGAACGTATATTGAAAAATGGTCAAAATTCGGACTTTTCCATACCTACGTCAATAATTAATATTTTCTCGGAAACTCCTAACAAGTTATAATCTGATATGAATGAAAACGCACACAGTTATACACACGCACTCAGAGACCCATACAAGTCCCTGCTATATTTCCTTTTATATCAGCGCTATTAATGACGTGATCATCGAAAAACGGTTGGTGACTTGAGCCTATTCTACAAGTATTTTCATGGAAAGTGTTCGAAGGATGTAGCCCGCTTAATTGCTCCCAGAGCGGTGCATGTTAGAAATACACGTCGCGCTAATATTTCACATCCGTATGGGGTTCAGCTTGTTACTCCTCGTACAACGCTTTGCAAGCAGTCTTTTATATGGAGAACATTATCCCTTTGGAATAATTTTCCCGGGGCTGTGTTTCCCACCGAGTACAATTTACAGCGATTCAAGAACAACATGAATTGCTTTTTCCGCACACGTGTCGCTCCTGTAGCGCTTTAGGGACTTCCCTGCAGCACGTGTGCTAGACCCATAAAAAATAACCGGACAAGTGCAAGTTGAACTTCCACAATTAGTGTTCCGTACGTTGATTGCTTTTAAAATAATTTTACGGTGTAAAATGATCAGTGACTTCACAAAACACACTCTAAATGAGTTTTCAACAAAGTTTGTTTCCAATCTTTAATGAAAACTAATGACCTTGAAATTTTTGGTTTTCTTTATATACCAGATAAATTATTAAAGGTAATGCAGTCGTGATAATTTTCTTTCAATCTACACCCCGTTGAGAATATTCCAGAATTTTTTCTAAATTTTTTAATCAGTACTTTTCGAGATAAGGTGGGGGGACAGCGATTTTTCGCTATTTTTTAAAAATAATACAAAGAAAAATGTTTTCACAAGCTTTCATTTGACACCACACTCGATGACCTAGTAAAAAAATTTTTTTTTTCACTTCAGATTTCACCCCCCAAAACTAACCCCTTAAGTCAAAATTTAACTTTCAAAAGTACACGGCTCTGATGAGGCCATCAATTCCTATAATATTAACAAATTTCAACTTTCTATAACAAATAGTTTCGGAGAAAATCGGGTGTGACAGACAGACAGACGGACAGACACCGAAGTCATCTTATAAGTGTTCCGTACGGAACACTAAAAAGAAGGTAATGACGTGCTTATGAGGGTGATGCAATAAGTACCCGTGTTAGGATTGAAGACGCCATTTTTTTTAAAAACAAATTCTTTATTTTTCTGTATAGTCCCATTTTAGGTATACAGTGTGTCCCAAAAAGTTTTATACAATATGGAGAAAAAGTTTATTTTACATATTACAAAAAAATTTATTCTTGACAAAAAGTTCTGCGTCGCATGGAAATCCATAATCAAGCATAAAAAATTTAAGATATTTGATGGTATACAGGGAATATAAAAAAAAAAGATTTATAATGAAGAGTAAAATGTGTTTAAATTTAAATAAGAGCAAAATGTTAATTGAAAATGTTGATAGGAACTAAAAAATCATGCTCTAGGGTTACAGGAGATTATTAAAGTCAACGACGGTCCCATTAAATATTAGTTTAAAAAACGAAGTTGTTTATTTCGGTAAACTCCGTCAAACTATTCTTGGTAATTGTTAAGTGTATGGAGACTTTTTTATAACAATGATGTAACTTCTAAATAAAATGTTCCGTAGTTGTTTTTAATACTAATCCTCGAAGGTTAAATTTCCAATATTAATTTAAACATGTTTTCTCATAGTTGCAATTAATTAGTTAAACATAACAGAAAAATAGTATAGAAAGCAGTATAGAAACTTTTAGGACTGACTGTATGCATTGCACTGATCGGACATTCTTTTAAAATAAAAAAGGCGTGCCTCGCACGCACATTTATTCAGTTATCAATACTTAATAATTGGTTTATTTTTAATAAATAATCTAAAGTATCGTTTTCGTTAATTAATATACATCGATACTAAATAAAAATAAATAACACGTGATTGCGTGCGGCGAGAAGCTACGGTGCCACATTCATTATACCCTGAAAACCAAATTATTTCGCGTCTTTCTCATAATGCTCTCTCTGTCTTCTCGTAAGAAATATCTTAAATACTAACTAATGACAACCTTCCAAATACTTAGAAAATGTTGAGAAGTATCGATCGTTAGTAGTGTTCGATATACTCTTTTTATCTGTTTTAGCTACATGTTAAACTCGAGCAAAATACCGGGATATCCCCTAGAAGTGTGTATTATTCTTCTATATTCCAGACACTTCAACTTAACCGCATCGTCGACATAATTTTCCATGAAAAACCGACACGAGACAACAAGCTATCTCCCCATTTACAGTCCATTAAGGGTTGCTAATCGAATTATATAGCTGACTGCCTCGGATGTGCCACTTGCTTGCTTTTAGCTCGATTATAAATACACTTGAAACGGAAATTCGCACGTTCCGGTTAATTTATCCGACTTTTTATGCTTTTTTTTAGTTAATTTTATCTGGTTGTAATTGTGCGTAGGTAAACAATTATCTATTCAGTAGGGTGTCGAGCATAATATTGGTTTAGTGTCAGTAGGGTACGGTAGGGTAGAATTTTCGGAGATTTTTACTAACTTTGACGTATGTATAGGATCATGGTCGTGTTTAAAATATCACTTGATTTTCTGAACATGAAATATTATGAACGATATTTTGATTAGACTTCTTTGTTTATATTCCTGTCGGTTTAATGTATCGACGTCACTCTTTACGTTGTGAAACACTTCAAGATTACGAAATGCCTCACAGTCTAGGTAAAATCATTTACCTGCAATGATTCTACCTGTCCTTTCCAGCTCCACTTACTTCCATCGCATCGGTGAGATGGCTATTAATCTTCGTTTTAATATTTTTTTTTTACCAAGGTTTCTTTTTCTTTTTAATGACACGAAATTTTTGGGAATTTGGTGTTCAGGGCACAGTTCATTTATTAGTATATCCTCCCAAATATAGGCGCTTCAGAAACGGGGAGTGCTTCTTCTGACCTCAAATACCGTTTACTTGTCAAGTTTTAAGATGTAAGCCACTCCAGGGCCCAGGATAAAAGGCTAATTTCGGGAATCTTTTCCAAGATTATAATAAAAGCAGTCAAAAATGTATTTGACGGACTTTATTAAACAATATTTAAGTGTACAAAAATATATTTTTGTAATCTTTTTATTCCAAAATGGCCGCTTCAAAATCCAAGATGACAAGGCATCTTTTATGCGAGGCTAGAAACGGGCGAAACAGTTACTCCCGTAGATTTAAACCTAGAGCAAAAAACCAAAAAATTTTCATTAACATATGCCATAAACAAGTTGATAACGAACGGAAATTTGAAAATTGCATTTTTTCGAAAAATGGTACACATTTAAAAAAAATTCTTTATAAAAAAGGAAGTTTATAATTTATCGCAAAATCTGGACGTTTTTGTCTTATATTATTGAAAATTTTTTGATTTTTTGTTCTAGGTAGATATCTACAGGAGCAATCGTTTCAGTTAAATATTTGTTTAATAAAGTGCTTCAAATAAATTTTCGACTGCTTTTATGATACTCTTAAAAAAAAATACTGAAATTAACCTTTTTTCCTGGAGCCTTACCCCTTAATCACATAATGATTTACATAGATTGATCTCCACCCTTCTTTGGAATATGAAAGCTACATATAAGTTATACGAGGGTCACACCAAAAGTTCTCGGCCTGACAGATATGGCGCCAAGATGATTATTATATTTGTTAAGTGTTATCAACCAGGTGGCGTGCTGTGAAGTCTCAAATACGTGTGTTTAGTTGTCTTTTTGTAACGATCTTGTGAACAAACAACTTTTAGCGTTTTCTAAAAAATGGGGAAAATTGAAGTGCGAACTTTGTAAAATACTTCGTTTTAAAAGGTTTACCACCTACGTTGGTCGTATATCCATTCGAGGTATTAAATGCTCAAGATGCACGAAAACCTCTACGAGGGATGAGATTGTGATAAAAATGCACGACTGCGTCGTAAATGATCGCTGATTGACGGTATGCTAACTTGCTAACATTGTAAACGTCTCGATAGGTTGTCTCCACCACATTTTATACGATGTTTTGGGTATGAGAAAGTGTTTTGCTCGATGGATGTTGCGTTTGTTAACTATGCATTCGAATGAACATTTCCCAACAGTGTTTAGGTTTGTTTAAACAAAATTCCAATGCATTTATTTTACGTTTCATAACAGTGGATGAAACACGGATTCATCATTTCACGCCAAAGACGAAGGAGCAGTCGAATTAGTGAGCGGGAGCAGGTAAAAGTGCGTCCAAGGAAGCGAAAACGTTCCCTCTGCAGGAAAAGTCATGGTTCCGGTTTTTTGGGAATTTCGTGGCTCATAGAGTACCTGGAGAAAGGTACCATCATCGTGGAGTATTATGCTTCACTACTGGACAAATTAAAGGGTGCTATTGAAGCGAGGAACCAATGTCTCATAAAAAAGACAGTGCTTTTTCATCACGAAAGTGCACCTTAATACACGTATGGGATTGTTGTTGCAAAACTATATGACTTTTGCTTCAAAGTGCTTTCGCATTCATCCTATTTGCCAGATTTGGCTCCCAGCGAGTACTTCTTGCTTCCAAACTTAAAAAAAATGGCTGGCTGGACGAATATTCACCTTAAATTATGCAGTTAAAGGTGAGACGAATATTTTTTGAACATTTATTACGTCATAATAATTAAACGTTAGATAAGTTTAATTAAAAAATTATATTAAAATTATTATTGACTATTTGTTTATGTTTTCACAATAGCTTAAGTGTATTAAAAACAAGGGTAAAAAATTGAAAAATTCAAAATAAATTGAAAACTATTAGAAATACTTATATGACATACTTAATAAAAGTTGGAGGGTTTTGTAAAATCTATCAGAAAAAATAATAATATACAGGGTGTGCCACTTAAAAAATTTGAGATTTTTCAATTTAAAATAGTCGAAATGCATAAATTTATCTTGAACACCCTGTAGCATCTAACACAAATTTCTTTACATATATCTTTTTTATCTCTATAGAACGCTCGTACCAATTATGAGTATTCCACCTTAAGAAACAATGGCGCTACTAGCAATTTTTTACAAAACTGAAAGCTAGTATTTTTTAAAAAAAATTGAAATATTAGAAGAATTACTAGGTTTAGGTATATAAACATTATTAATAAAAAAGTTATAAACTTTTACGCAGAATTTAAAAATAAATTAGAAAATAGGATATTCCATTTAAAAAAACATATGTTATATCGCCAACACTTATTTGACGTACCCTGTATACTCAAAAATAATTTTAAACTGTGCACCTTAATATTCCCTAAAACTATTGTATTTAATATTTTTTTCGTCATTCCCGAAACAAATGAGATATTGAACTTTACTCTATCCTTGACTTACCCTGTACAATATTTTACAAGTATTTTCCCGTTTGATTTATTCAAGTCGGATAAAATGCCAACTGTTAACAGATTTTTGTCCAAAAAATGGCACTTTTCGCACACTGTGCGGCGGTAGCCAGCCGGCTTTGTTTTGCGACTACGTTTTATTCAACGTGTGTACCATATCTTTCTGCAGCAATAGGTCTCTTTTCTGTGCTTTAAGAAATAAACAGACCAACATAGTATATACACACAAACAACTTCGTAATGTCTACAGTTTAACTTCTTACTCTTAAGTTAAAATTAGCTTGATTAATTAACTTTATTACCAAATCAAGTATTACTTTTTCGCCAATAATAATAATAATTGATTTTCCATGCCTTAATTCGTATTCTACTAAGAGGGTAAGATAATCGAATTAACCGCATCCTCCAAGTGCCTTCCTGGCTTTGTTTCTCGAATGGCGGTCGATTTCTTTGAAGTCAATCGACGCCATATTGGCGGTTAATCCGGTTAGTGTGGTTAATTGTGTGGTACAAACGGCGATTAGTCATATCTGAAACATCCGATGATATATAATTAGCCAAGTAATGTCTGGTTTGTGTTAGGGCTTAATCTGAACTAATTGATGGCAACCTTGTTATAGATAACAAATATTTGGGAGTGCCAAACTAGTCAGATGTGAAGGAGTTATGTTCTAGATTACATCTCCTGTTGTTTATGTCTTATCAGTTAGTAATATTACTTAATATATAGTATTTAAAAACAGAATTACAAGTTCTAATCTTTTTTAAAAATATCGGGATAAGAAACAAACAGAGCAATTTTTGAGTCTCAATCGCAGGGGCGAATCTAGGACTTGTCTGGTGGGACGGCTGCGTGCCGTAAAAACTTTATTAAATAGGGATTTATATGTTGTAGGTTCTAAACACTAGGGCTACTCTGCATTACTAAAATAAATATCAGGGAGAGTCAAAATAAATACTTATGATTTTGTATTTTTTTGATACGTTTAATTTCATTAGATATAATATAAAAACAAAAAAAAAAGGTTTTGGTATTCTTATCAGGAGGTAACAACGAGAAATGTCAACAGGACAACCACGCAGATTGTCAATATATTATTTGATATAGAAAATGTATACAAATGCTAGATTCGTTACTGTGGTTACCGAAGATTACATTAAAAACGAAAACAATGATATATAGGGTAATGGTTGAACCTATACTGACTTACGGCTCAGAATGCTGGCAAATGAATACTCGAGATAGAGATAGATTAAAAGCAGCTGAAATGGACTACTTGCGACGATCCTGTGTAGTGTCAAGATTAGATCATATACGTAATGAAGAAATCAGACAAAGAGCAAAGATGACGAGACGGTGATAGATCGAATAGAAAAAGACAGTTGATATGGTACGGTCACGTAATGCGCATAGGAGAAGAACGTTGGCCGAAGAAGGCTGTATGTAGCACGGAATAAAAGAAAAGATTTAAAAGAAAACGAAAGGTGGGACAGAGAGAAATGGTATATGAAGTGCGGGAAGCAGCCAAGGCTGTAGGACCCCCCAGCATATATATATATATATATATATATATATATATATATATATATATATATATATATATATATATATATATATGTATTTGATAAACCTATGTACAAAAACAAAATAAAAAACCAGCCAAGTGCAGTCGGACTTGCACAATTAGTGTTCCTTACCGTGATGGCTTTTAAAATAAAAAATTTTGTTACGGAGGTGTAAAATGAACAAACACACCCCAAATGAGTTTTCGAAAATCAATACCTATCTAAGATTCGGACACTACTTAGTGTATATCACCACTACACTAAACAATTTATTTTTGCACTCGACGCTCCTGATGAAGCTAACATGGTTAGCGAAACGCGTGTCGAGTGCAAAAATAAAGCTTTTTTTTATGGGTCTAGCACACGTGCTACAGGGAAGTCCCTAAAGCGCTCCAGGAGTGATATATGTGCGGAAAAAGCGATTCATGTTGTTCTTGAATCGCTGTAAATTGTACTCGGTGGGAAACACAGCCCTGGGCAAATTATTCCAAAGGGATGAGGTTCTCCATATAAAAGACTTCTTGAAAAGCGTTGTACGCGAAACAACAAGCTGAACCTCACACGGATGTGAAGCATTAGCGCGACGTGCATTTCTAACATGCACCGCTCTGGGAAGAATTAAGCGGGCTGCATCCTTCGAACACTTTCCATGAAAATACTTGTAGAACAGACTCAAGTCGCCAACCATTCTTCGATGTTCCAGCGAATCAAGGCCGCTGGTCAGTTCTGAGTCTCCAATCAGACGATCAGCTCTTTTCTGAACAGAATCCAGTGTTTGGTGTAGTGGTGATATATATTGAGTAGCGTCATTGTGCCAAAGATTCCACATTCCCAATAAAGTAGGATTCGGACACAAACTTGTTTGTGATGGCTAAAAAACTTTCTACAACGTGAACTTCTATATTATTACGAAAATTGCAAAACACATTGTCTATCAAGGTTTTGTCTCTATAGTGCAGTAAAAAAGTATTTGAAATTGCACAGTCTAGATACAGCAATTTTATGATTTTATCCTCTCAAATTGAGTTTTCAAAACGCGTTTTTTGAGCTTAAAATGTGAATAACTAGTCGGATCAAGACAAAAAAGAAACTAAACTTTTCATAATGAAATTTCTAACAACTCCTCGTTGATTTTAAATCGCTCAAATGCGTACATAACCTACAAAATTTAAAAAGACAGGCAAAAAAAACCTTTTTTTTTCATTTTATTGTACAGGTCGACTAAGTGAATCAATCGGCTTGAAATGTTCAGAAAATATGCCTTTTGTTATAATAAAAATATCTTGAAATTTTGATACAGAAATATCGAACCCAGTGGGCACAGTTGAATTTGTTATTTAAAATTTGAATTGCCCGCCATTTTATGCTATTTGGTCCAAAATGGATCTTTTTTTTCAAAATTTTGGTCTCGACGCCAGCAGTAGTATCTTTTATCATTTGTATAAGCCCAATGCTATTCAAATAGCAGACTATTATTAACACATTCCAAAATTATTTTTTTTGAATATCTGATAAATTACACAGGACCACAACATTTTTTTTTGTCAATTTACTTTGAATACAATAAGTCTAGGTTATGTTTTTTTGCTGATCACGAATTCGAGGTCCGTTTTGGTCAATCACATTTAGATTTTCCATAAAATAGCCATAAAACTGGTGAATGGTGAGCTCAAAATGAGATTTTCATCGTTTTAAAGGGCATGGTATCTCGGAATGATCAAATTCGCCATATACCCACAACTTTTGGGGTCTGCAGATATTACTTCAATGTCCCAAATAGGTTTTGATAGCGACTATATGTTCTGCAGCAGTCAAGTGCCAAAATACCTTGACGAAGAGATTCTATCCTGCTATTGGCGATTCTGATCAAGATGAGTCAAGTTTCGTTTTACAACTGTGAAGTTTACTTTGACAGCCGTCACAGAGGGGGCAAGAGTATAAGGAATATTGACCCTTTCGACGATATGAAATTCATTGGAAATCTGTGGAATAAAATATTTTCTTACAATGGAAAAAGAATCCATGCATTCGAAATGTAGTTATACAAACGGATACTCCGAATACCATGGTTCGATCACTAACGGAAGAGGTCATCCGCAGAATGGGATGTCAGCCATAGCTCCTCTATACTATCAGACAGAAGAAGCTCGAATATTTGGGACATATAATGAGAAAACTTGCAAAATACAGATTACTACAATTAAGTATCCAGGGCAAGGTTGACAGTAAGAGAGGTTTCGGCAGAAGAAGGATTTCTAACCTAAGAAAATGGTTTGGAGTCAATTCTACCGAGCTTTTCAGAACAGCAGCCAATAAAATCCGCATTACCATGATGATAGCCAACAACTGGACCGGATAGAACAAAAACGAAAAAAAAGTATATATCATTTAAAAAACCGGTCAAGTGCAAGTTGAACTTGCGCAATTAGTGTGCAGTTGATTGCTTTTAAAATAAAAAATGTAACGGAAGTATAAAATGATCAGTGACTTCATAAAACACATCCCTAATGAGTTATCAACAAAGTTTATTTCCAATCTTTACTGAAAATTGATGACCTTGAAATTTCTGTTTTTTTTTATATACCAGATAAATTATTACAGGTAATGCACTCGTGATAATTTTCGTTCAATCTACACCCCGTGGAGAATATTCCAGAATTTTTTCAAAATTTTTTGATAAGTACTTTTCGAGATAAGGTGGGTGGACAGCGATTTTTCCCGATTTTTTAAAAATAATACAAAGAAAGGTGCGCGCAAGTATCACATTATATATATATATATATATATATATATATATATATATATATATATATATATATATATATATATATATATATATATATATACAGTCAGTCAAAGTGAAACTCGTACACTAGCTTCAATATAATTTTATTTGTAACACAAAAAGCACACTGAAAGAATAACATTTTATCATTTAACTCCCAATTAGTATAACTAAATAACAATGCGAATAGTAAATTATTCCAAATATTTTGACAGAAAAATAAAAATATTATTTTTAAACCTCAAAATGAAACTCGTACAAATGTAAAAAAATGGCTTTCTATACTGTCTAATATTTTGTTGGTAGGCCTTTGTTTCCTATCACATCTCTTAGTCGATTGGGGACCGACCGCACCAATTTTTCACAATATTCTGGCGATATTTTTTCCCATTCTTCCTGTAATACAGCCTTGACTTGATTTTTATTAGAAATTTCATGTTTTCTGATGGCAATTTTCAAATGGCTCCATAAATTTTCAATTACATTAAGGTCTGGACTTTGTGGTGGCGTTTCGAGTACTTTTGGACAGTTGTATAAGAGCCATTGTTTAACTCGTTGTGCTTTATGCTTGGGATCATTATCCTGATAAAATTTGAATGATCCCTGCAATCCAAACTTTTCCGCGCTTTGCTTTAAATTTTGCTTCAATATGTCCAAATACATATTTTGATCCATTATACCCTCTATAAAATGTAAGTTTCCTGGGCCTTTGGCAGACATACACCCCCACACCATAACGGATCCTCCTCCATGCTTAACTGTCGCTCTTAGATTTTTTTTCTTTTAGTGCTTCATTTGCCCTTCTCCATACTCTTAGCTGCCCATCCGATCCCCAAATGTTAAACTTACTCTCATCAGTGAAAATAACTTCTTTCCAGAATTCAAAATCCTTTTCACGGTATTCTTCAGCAAACTGTAGTCTTTTAACTTTATTTACTTTACTAATAAATGGCTTTTTTCTAGCAACCCTGCTATTTAATTTATGTTTTTTTAAAAGATTTCTAATTGTTTGTGGATTAACACTTTTATGCAAATATTTTTCAGCTTCCTTTGCTAGCTTAGGAGCAGAAATTTTTGGATCTTCTTCCACTTTTCGCAAAATCCATCGTTCGTCGTAATAATTAAAAATTTTTCTGGGACTTTTCCTAACTTTATTTTTTATTCTATTTTCATTTTTGTAGCGGTCTACAATGCTTTGAACTGCTGTATGACTTCGGTTCACAATCTTGCCGATTTGACGGTAGGACTTACCCATCTGAAAATGATGGATTATCAATTCCCTTTCGGCAACGCAAGTTTGTCCTCGTTGCCGTCCAATATTTTAAAAACAAAATTAAACGACAGTAAATGTTTGAAACTATTACCAGACACTATAATTTTAGAATAAATTTGTTTCAAGGTATTTTTACAACAATTAGATACTAACTGTACGAGTTTAATTTTGGCGTTCTAAATGCAAATTTATAACAATTTGTTTACATTCCAAATTTTTTTTAGATCACTATATGCTGAGGAATTTGTACTAATACGCAGGTCACACAAAAATGTATTTGCTGTTGTTTATTTTACACTGAGATAAAAATATTTAAAATTTTTATAGTGTACGAGTTTCACTTTGACTGACTGTATATACATATATATTTTACTCGTGTTTTCACAAGCTTTCATTTGACACCACACTCGATTACCTAGTAAAAAATTTTTTTTTTCACTTCCGATTTCACCCCCAAAACTAACTCCTTAAGTCAAAATTTAACTTTCAAAACTAGATGGCTCTGATGAGGTCATCAATTCCTATATTATTACCAAATTTCAACTTTCTAAGACAAATAGTTTCGGAGAAAATCGGGTGTGACAGACGGACAGACAGACAGACGGACAGACAGACACCGAAGTGATCTTATAAGTGTTCCGTACGGAACACTAAAAAGAAAAGAATAAATGCTGATACAAAAATATATATGTGTGATGTTTAAATCCATTTTCACATTTATCCTACGGATCGTACGAAATCCCCTCGGAAGTTTGAAAATAGTTTGAAGTTTCAGTTTAGCCATTGCGTTCTGTACAAAAGGTAGCTTTCTATATATATAACACAAAAGCCTTTTAGCCAAAATTCTCAGCATCCACTTTTAAATAGAGCAGAACAATCCCAACAATAAGCGACGGCGGATTTTCGAGTGGCCACCACATAAAGCGGAACATGATTTCGTGCAAAGTAGCATAATGCACGTTCGCGCCGCCATTCTTGTGTGATAATGCCGTTTCATAATCGTATGTGGTTTTTCTAAATGGCCTTTATTACCGCCCTCGCGATTATACCGCCTTTCATTGTGGAAAAAACTTTAATGGAATTTTTATCTATAAGGGTTTGCTCATCAGTTCTTATCTGAACTTGGCAACTAAACTGAACTAAAAGCCTACGTAATTTATTTTTTAATATTCATTTGGCTATAATACGAGAGAAAATTTAAGCTTGAACAATATTTAAACTTGTATGTAGGCCAATATAGCCCAGTCGTCAGAGGTAAATTTTGACAAAAAGCTCTCATTAGTCTGCACTTTGGCATGCAGGTAGTTTTTTGGACGTAACACATGGACTGAAAAGTCTCGGGCCTAACACATAGATGGCGCTAGTTTTATTGCAGTCACCTTTTTTTCAGTTAATACTAACCTTCAAAAGACAGCTGTTAAAATTTCATGATATTCTATTCATTAGTTTGTGAGTTATTGTGCTAAGAGTGACGCTACTTTTGTTATTTTCAAAACAATGGATCAAAAACAATTTCGTGTTTTAATTTTACACTGCTTCTTGATGGGAAAAAATACCGTTCAAGCGAAGCAATGGCTTGAAAAGTGTTATGGGGACTCCGCTCCATCAGAAACAACAATAAAACGTTGGTTTGCTGACTTCAAACGTGGTCGTAGAGACACCGATGATGCAGAACGCAGTGGACGTCCAAATGAGGCGGTAACACCAGAAAACATCAAAAAAATCCATAAATCGTTTTGAATGATCGAAAAGTGAAGTTGCGTGAGTTAGCTGACATCGTAAAGATATCAAAAGAACGTGTTGGCTTTATATTGCATGAGCATTTGACTATGAGAAAGCTCTGTTCAAAGTGGGTGCCGCGTTTGCTCACTGTTGATCAAAAACAAGAACGTGTTGATGATTCTGAGCAGTGTTTGGCCATGTTTAAACGTAACAAACCGGAATTTTTGCGTCGATATGTGACAATGGATGAAACATGGATCCATCACTTCACTCCGGAATCAAAACGATCGTCATCTGAGTGGACAGCAACTGGTGAACCTCGTCCAAAGCGCCCGAAAGCACAACAATCGGCTGGAAAGGTTATCGCCTCGGTATTTTGGGATGCGCGTGGTGTAATATTCATCGACTATCTTGAGAAAGGAAATACCATCAACAGTGAATATTATATAGCGTTATTGGAGCGTTTGAAGGCCGAAATTGCAAAGAAACGACCGCATATGGCAAAGAAAAAAAATTTTGTTTCATCAAGACAACGCACCGTGTCACAAGTCAATCAAAACAATGGCAAAACTACATGAATTGAACTTCAAATTGCTCCCACATCCACCGTATTCGCCAGATTTGACTCCCAGCGACTACTGGCTGTTCGCAGACCTGAAAAAAATGCTCGCCGGTAAGAAATTTCGCACGAATGAAGAGGTTATCGCTGAAACTGAGGCCTATTTTGAGGCAAAAGATAAATCGTTCTACAAAAGTGGTATTGAAATGTTAGAGCGGCGCTGGAATGATTGCGTTGCTCTTGATGGAGATTATGTTGATGAATAAAGCTAATTTTGAACCAAAAAAAACCGTGTTTTCTTTGTTAGGCCCGGGACTTTTCAGCCCATGTGTTAGAATACGATATAAAAAGTTTGCTGCTTTAAAGTGTAGGTACGCTAAGTCTACAAAATCGAAAATAAAAAGAAAAATTCAGTTTTTTCGCAAATATCTCGAAAAAAAAAAGGTATCGAAAAACTAATAACACTACGTGAAATTTTTTTTTAGTTTTACCGTATTTTAAAAAATTATTTAAAACAAAATGGCTGGTTATTTAAAATAAAATGGCTGGTTGTAGTAGGAATCATGGTTCCAACCTTATTTATGATTAAATTAACGTTTCTGTATACCGCTAAATATTTTGATTGGCTATTAAGAGGTTTTTCGGGGTGCTGATTAGAATCCGATGCCAGATTTGAAAAATTTAAATTAGCGGATCCAATATGACGACCAGAGAGTACGTAATTCATTTAATTTCTTCGAGTGATTTGGACTTTTCAGTACATGTTTTCTTTGTACCTGGATGTTTAATCTATAATATATATAAAATGCAACGTCTCTCTGTCTGTCTGTCTGTCCGTTAGTGCGCTTATCACTGGAGAACCACTAATCCGATTTACGTACTTTTTTTTTAAAAACATACAGATGTTCTCTGGCCAGGTTATAGGCTATATTTTATTACGATAAGTAACATAAGGAATGAGCAGTGACGATAATAGTGAATGAAGTCGGAAAAAAGTTTGCCACTAGCGCGTTCCTCTGCAATACACAGTCTAAACCATTAATTATGGAACAATATTATGTAGCACAGAATATCTACAATCTATTATATATATATAAAATGCAATGTCTTTCTGTCTGTCTGTCTGTCCATTAGTGCGTTTATCACGCGAGAACCACTTATCCGATTTACGTGCTTTTTTTTAAAACATACATATGTACTCTGGCCAGGTTATCTATCTATAATGTATATAAAATGCAACGTCTCTCTGTCTGTTTGTCTACCTGTCTCTCCGTTAGTGCGTTACGTGCTTTTTTTTAAAACATACATATGTTCTCTGGCCAGGTTATTGGATATATTTTATTGCGTTAGGTAACATAAAGAATAAGCAGTGACGATAATAGCGAATCAAGTCAGAAAAAAGGTTACCGTTAGCGCGTTCTCTTGCAATATACTGCCTAAACCATTAAATATGGAACAATATCATGTTGCAAAGAATATAATATATATCTCTGTCTGTCTGTCTGTCTGTCTGTCTGTCTGTCCGTTAGTGCGCTTATCACTTGAGAACCACTTATCCGATTTACGTGTTTTTATAAATTTATACATATGTTCTATATAATTCGATATAAGCCTAGATAATAGGAGATAAGGTGAGATAATCTGAGATAAGGAGAAATAATGGAAGATAAATGGAGATAAGCCTCGATAATGGGAAATAAGGTGAGATAATGGGAGATAAGTATAAATAATGGGAGATAAGGAGAAATAATGGGAGATAAGCAGAGATAAGTCTAGCTAATGGGAACTATGGTGAGATAATAGAAGATAAGGAGAAATAATGAGAGATAAGGAGAAATATTGCGAGATAAGTCCAGATAAGCCTAGATAATGGGAGATAAGGTGAGATAATGCGAGATAAGGAGAAATAATGGGAGATAAGGAGAAATAATGGGAAATGAGCAGAGGTAAGCCTAGATAATAGAAATTATGTAGAGATAATGGGAGATAAGTAGAAATAATGGGAGATATTTTATTACGTTGGGTAACATAAGGAACAAGCAGTGACGATAGTAGTTAATCAAGTCCACGCGAGCGGAGCCGCAGGCTCGGCTAGTTAAATATAAATACCTTATACTTAAAGCTTAGACTTTTCTTTTTCATTTCCCACCTTTAAATATATAATAAGTAAAATATACGTTTATCATGAACGCCTTTTTAAGAGCAAAATTACAAAAAAGGAGAATTTTTTTTTAAAGTTTTTAATGATTTTGTAATATCAAGTTTACTTTTAACTGTAACTAAAAAAAAATTGTCCGACTTTTTTTGACCATTTCGTACTACTTTAAGCGTAAAATTGCCGGCAATGCACTACAGCAGGCAAATTTCATATTTTAAAAATCAGTTTTTAAATAACACAGACAATGTGGGTATTTGTAATTCTTCTTATATTGAAACTTTAATAATGATATTATGAACAAGGATTTTTTTTCAGCACTATATTTTATTAAATATTTGTAATTTACTGTATGTCCGTTAAAATCATGCAAACAAAACTTTCGTTTTAAGTTTTACAAATTATAAAGCAATAAAAATAAAAACTAGTAGTATCATCGGAAAGCTGAAAGTCTCCTCTTCAAAAAGCTATTTTTTTATTTTTTTTTTTTTTCACTTTGAAAACAAGTAATATCGATTAACCTTTGAGCGGTGCACGTAGATTTTCAAATTAACCTGTTTGATACGCTACACTTTTGAATTTTTAGTAAATTTTCATGCTAATAAAAAAAATCTGGAAAAAAAATTATATACTATTTTTATGTAACATTTCCCGCTCGTTCACGTGGCACTATTAGTTTTTTTCGATATCTCTTTTACTTTTCGAGATATTACCGAAAAACCGAATTTTTGATATTATTTTGGATTTTGTGGGCTTAGCGTATATCAAACTTTAGCAAACTTCTTTTTATCGTATTTTACGTCCAAAAAACTACCTATGTGCCAAAATGCAGTCTGTTAACATTTAATGAGGGCTCAAAATCCCTGGCAACTGGGCTAATAGTAATAATAACTGTACAACAGTACTGGACTAAGCAGTACTAAACGTTTGTATGCTACGTTGGGATTTTGAAATCGTTAGCATACAACTACATAACACTTATTCACCACCACTCCAAACACTATGTTTTTGCGCTCGACGCGCGTTTCGCTAACCATGTTAGCATCATCAGGAGCGATGATTGACTTATATGCTGCTTATATATTTTTATTTACACGCAACTTTGTTTGGTGCCCCTGAAAAATATACAGCACAATATTTGGTAGTTTACTAGACAAAGACCATCAGTAAGTTTTTATTTTGCATTGAAAATACCAGAGGTTCTAGAACAATGGATGTGTCATCTATCTATCACCAAACTTGGATATGCTAGATTCCACTCTGATTTAGAGCTTGTTAGCTAGCCAAGGTGAAGATGAGAATGTTCATCTCGCAAGCCCAATTAGGAGAGCAGCAAAGATTTAGGAACTATATTTCTACAGTAGCTAATAAACGTCATTATCATATGGGCCTTAATTCTTCACTCGGAGAAAGTTCGTTATTTTGTCCTGAATGGGAGTAATTTCCTCTTAAATGAAGAGAAATCATTTTAAATATATATTTTAGTAGAAACCTCAATTCTCTAGTAGCACGCAAGATATTTAACCTATAAATCTGGAGTGTAAAATAAAAATACTTGGCGTTTAAATGTTTATTAGAGGATTACTCTACATGTTACGGCTTATTAGACCTTTTTCAAGAGAATGATGCATCTAAATTACAAAGATTTTGTTTAGATACTGAAATGTACTGATATAGGTTAGTCAATAAGTTTTGAAAGCGGAAATGAATGAATTACTGAGTCGAAATACATTTTTCTTCAGTATAACCTCCCTTAAGCTCAATACATTTTCCAATTTATTTACTCCATCTTTGAAGTGGTTTTCCGGAAAAACCTTCAAAATACCCATCTACGGATGCTATCACCTCATCATTTGTTGAAAATTGTAGAAACGTAGAAATATTTTGAGGTCGGGAACAGATGGAAGTGAAACAGAGCCAGATCTGGCTAATAGGGTGGATGTTACAACAATTCGTATTTTAATTCGACGAGCTTTGCCGTTGCCAAAGCACCTCTGTGAGCAGATGCACTGTCATAATAAAAAATGATTTTTTCTTCTGCAAACGGGGCCTTTTTTCACGAATTTTTTTTATCCAGCTAATCCCAAAGGTTGCAATAATACTCTCTTGATATTGTTTTACCGGTTTGAAGGTAATCATTTAACAAAATTCCTTTTGCATCCCAGAAAACTAATGCCATAATTTCTTTCGACGATTTTGATATCTTTGGCTGCTTTGGAGCTGAACAACCGAGCTCAGTCCACTGTGCGGTTTTTATCCAGTTCAGAATCATACTGGTAAACCCAAGTCTCATCCATAGTTACAAATCAACGCACAAAATCAGTTTTATTTTTTGTGAAATTAGCCAAATGTTGTTTAGAAAGTTTCTTTCGATTGCGTTTTTGTTCCGATGTTAGCAAATGAGGCACCTATCTTGTGAATAGCTTTCTCATACTGAAAACATTAGTTAAGATCTCATATACTGATCCATGTGAGATGCCTATAACCTCAACTAAATCATCCACGGTGAATTGACGGTCATCCATTACCATATCTGTACTTGTACAAGAGTTTCTTTAGTTGTTGCAGTTTTTGGACGTCCTGAACGTGGATCATCATTGACGCATGTACGACCACGTTTAAATTCGAGTCCATCTATGAAAAGTTAAAAATACAGGAACAGATTCCTTTAACATTTTCACTAATTATGCATGGATTTCAGTTGCCGATAAATCTTTCAAAATGAAGAATTTTATCAGTGCACGGTATTCGATTTTTTCCCTTTTTAAAAAATACTCAAACACGTCTACTTAACCAGCTGATAAACAATGAATAAGTTGACAGATCGACTTGAAATTTAGGGTGGGTCGATATCACATATGAAGCTTCAAATTGGTGTTCAATATTTGGTTCAAGTGATGCTCCATAGGTGTCGATTTCAAAACTTATTGACTGACCTGATATTTTCCGTTTTTTTTTTCCAGGTTCAAAAAACTATTATCAGGGAATTTTTTGAGAAAGCTGTTTATAATGGGCATACTTTCGAAATTTTGTTGGTCGTTTGTGGTTTTATTAGCTTTTAAAGATTTTGTTATTGCTCACCCATACCTACATTTTTATTTTATAAATCTAACGTGATAAACCAATAAATCCATTCTGACATTCCATAAAAATCCTGCGACGCATCTCTTGGCTAATATTTCACACACGCTGCATAGAACGACGCCGTTGTGTTTCGGTATTTGTCACGGCAACGGCAGCAGCAGCCTGGCGGCGTAATGCAAGATGAGATTCCTCGAAATACAATCAGGACGAGAGATCAGCCATACATCATGCACGATATCGCGTTTTTGGCATTCAGGCTATCGTACTCACAAAGGAAATTGTATTCGAACCGCCGCCGACGGGTCTTCAACAGTTGAAACATAGAAACAGCGCTGTATGTATAGAAACTTTCGGGATATTACTATGTCGGATGGAGATATAATGGTTCTCTCTGTAAAGTTTGTTTAAACTAACTACAAAATGCTCAACAGACTGAATATTATTTTTGCCAATTGCTAATGTACTTTAATAAATTACCCTTTGTCTGATATTGCGTAATAACTCAGAAATTTAATTGTTATTAAACCCTAAGACTATTAATTATGAAGGTATTTTTTTTAAGTTATCTAAAAAAATATTTTTGTACATAACAACTACCGTCTCCTTCTTGAAGTGCCATATCCAGTACAGACGTAGGCGACCCTCTCGCCTTTGCCTGTGGTTCGTGGCCTTTTAAGTGTTTTACAGATAAAGGAGACCTACAGTTTAATGCCGGTTCCGAACGGCCAGAGTGAGAGGGCTTTACTAGGCATGATATTACGGGTAGTTTGCCATTGCTTTTCCAAGAGGGGCGACCGTCACGTTGTAAAGGCTTTTATTATTATTATTTTCCCGAACCGAGATACGAACCCGGGTCGCCGGCGTAGAAAGCAGACACCTTACTCACTACGCTATGGCCACCTCTAACTACCGTCTACACTAATTCATTTATTTCAGGGTTTCTCCTTATAAAAAATATCTACGCTACCCGCTAAAGCAGCTTTGAACTCACCATATGAGGAAGATTCTCGTCCCTTCAAGTCGTCTTTCAGAGCTATGAAAAAAAGAAGTCACAGGGTGCTAAATCAGGGCTGTAAGATGGATGTCGTAATTTCGCTAATCCACAGCTACCGGTAATGGCTTGAACTCTGCGAGCCTTGGGGATCCTGTGGATAGTTTTGGTTTTCCATGAATTCGGACATTTTTCTCTAAAAACTTGCTTCAGATTTTGGATTGTCGTTCCGAAAACATTTCCATTAATTGTAGAGAAAGAGAAATTAACTGTTTAAAAGCACGTTATTTTTATATCGTTTGAATGCTTACACTATTAGGATTTTTTACGTAAATTTTATTTTTTTATGGATATAGCATACATGCTGCAGGGAAATCCCTAAAGCTCTACAGGAGCGACACGTGTGCGGAAAAAGCGATTCACATTGGTCGTCAGTCGCTGTAAATTATACTTAGTGGGAAACACAGTCCTGGGGAAATCATTCCAAAAGGATGAGATTCTCCATATGAAAAGAGTTCTACAAGGAGTGACAAGCTGAACCTCATATGGATGTGAAGTATGTGTATTCCTAGCATGCACCGCTCTGGGAGGAATTTAGCGAGCTTCATCCATGGAACACGTTCCATGAAAATACTGGTAGAATAGACTCAAGTCACCAACCGTTCTTCGATATTCCAATGAATCAACGTTGCTGCAGAGTTGTGGGTTTCTAATCAGGCGTTCAAAGTGAATGAAGAAATAAGCATACTGTCCTCTGCAAAGCTGTAGATTGAATTTCTGGTTCTTTCTAGCAGATCGTTAATCGAGGCGCGTTTTTTTAAGTAAGTACCGTTTTGCAATATGGCCGCGGCAGTATTGCAGTTGCCGTTCCGCATATGCTCGCTGAGTACCTGCATCTATTGGCTAGCCACAGACGCCATTACGGAATCATTTATCTGAGTTTACTTTAGTTTGTGTATGTTTAAAATGCCTCAGGCCATTAATAGTCCCGCAGAATATGAAATACCCGCTGTAATTCGTTTCTTAATCGCAAGTGAGAAATATTCGTCTTTGTTAAAGCGAAATGTTCTTTTCCCAGATTGGTGTAAAAAGAACATATAGAAATTTACCATACTTAACGCGACCATACGTCCTGTTTTGAACGGAACAGTCCCGTTTTTAGGCAATGGGTCCCGTTACTACAACGAAATTGAGGGGACGCAGAAATATCTCGTTCTGATAAAATTCAACTCTCGATACTTGAAAAAGCCGCAAAAACAATCGCGCTATGGGCAGGCAAGATACCGAGGACTACTCAGCGCGCGGTTGGCGAGGGGGCGTCAGATGATATAATATAACCAATCACAGCCCACAGTGATTGTTGCTGTTATGAACGTAAAGAACGTACTATTGTCTATTTTGTTTTGCGTTCATTTGCATAATTATCTGTGTGGGAGAGTGGTAGGGATGGCGATTTTTTTTTAAAAAAAGATCGATTTTTAAATCGATTTGAATCGATTCGAATCGAAGCCTGAAGAATCGATTCACAAAAAAATCGAGACCCAAAAGTTCGATTTCTCAAAAATCGATCTTTTTGGACCTTCTTTACCGAAACCTGGAAAATCCTAAAATCTATCTTCTCTTTTAAAAAAATTAACTATTAATCAAGTATGAAAAAAGTTATTTTCAATGAAACATTGTTTTTATTATACTTACTTATTTATTGAAAGAATAAAGAATACCAACTATTATCAATAATATGTAATTTACAATTCTCAATATTTAATATTTAAGCTTTTGAGGAATAAAAGTCTGCTTAATCTACTGGGAGCCAACCGATTTTGTTCTTCATTTGCGATGTTCCAGCCCCCGAAAAAAAGACGCCCCCAAGGAAGAGATGATCCCACAATACACAGGTATTTAATGGCTGTTGAGCGAATAGAATGGTACATAGAGGTATTTTGTTCCTGTCAGAAAGATATTGGGTCACATTTCAAGTGCACAACTGCCTCAGATAAGCAGTGCTTAAATTTTTCATTTAAACCATGTACAGGGTGGTCCAAATTGGACACTTTTCAAGGTAAACCCCTTTATCTAAAGGAGATAGACGAAAACTGATCGGTGTCTGAGGCTCAATTTTTATGATAAACTCGATGGTGAAAACCACATGTCGATATCTAGTACCGTTTCAGATATACGGGGTGTTTTTCAAAAATCTGCATTTTGGAAAAATCTTTGTAATTCTTTTCCTATTGAAAATTTTTGATTTCTGTAAAAACATTCTCAAAGCACTTTTTCACGTGGATTTCAACAGTGTAAGTTACATTTTTTACAACTAATATTTTAATAGTTATTAACGCAAAAATATATTTTTTAAAAGGGATATCCTGTATATTTTTCCTTATCCGAATAGAGCTTTAAATTACCATTCTAAAAATATAGCACACTTTATATTTTGCTTAAATCTACTTCAAAATATAAAGGTTTTAAATACACATTTGTGAAGTAGGCTTTGGACGGAGGTTTAATTCAATTGTTTACTCGTAGTTGTCAAATTTTACTTTAGGATAAGTTATTGAATTGTCAAATAAATCGCAATGAAGTTTGAAAATTACGAAAAATAGGATATGGTAGTGTGTTTCATACAAACCGGAGAAAATTCGGAAGTGGCAAGTAATTTGTACCACGAACGGTATCCAGAGAGGCGTCAACCTTTCAAGGATTGCGACATAACCTAGTTAATAGTGGCCAGTTTGAAAAGAAACGACCCAAAAATTATGCATCAAACAGGGATAAGGAGTTCATATAGGACAAGAAAAGTTCATCACCTTAGAGACGGAGATTTTCAACAGCGTATGGCTTTTGCCAATGCTTTCTGGAGAATTGTATCCATGTTCCGAATTTTTCATTAAATGAAATTTGGACAGACGAAGCTTATGTAAGCAATGCAGGTATTTTTAACCGTTACAATTCATATACGTGGGCACAAGAAAATCCTCATTTAGTTATGGAGCAAAGAAATCAAGGCAGATTTGGATTTAATGTGTGGGCAAGAATTTTTAGAAGCAAGGATATAGGTCCATTTATTTACGAAGGAACACTCACCTCTCAGAGATATTTAGAAATTTTAAGGCAGCAAATAGAATCTCTGGTTGATGAACTCCCGTTAATGGACTAATATATTTTCAACACGACGGGGCACCCCCTCATAATGCTGCAGTTATCAGTAATTTTGTATCGGCCAATTTCGACAATAACTGGATAGCCAACCAAGGTCCGAATCGTTGATCGGCAAGGTCACCGGATTTAACACCCATGGACTTCTATCTCTGGGGAAAATTGAAAGACCTAATTTTTAAATTGCCGACAAACACCAGGCAAGACTTAGAAGTCGCAGTGATACAAAGTTTTGCAGCTCTCACTCCTCTTTAACGAATCAACTCGGTAAGAAGTGTCCAGAAAAGGTGCCGCCTACTTGTAAATGAAACTGGTCGACATTTCGAACATCTCTTATAGAAAATTGTTTTGTTTTAGTTTGTTCTACTCGGAATAAATTGTTTTATTGTTATTTTGTTTGTATTTTCCACATAGTTTAAAGTACTATAGCATTTAGTAAATTTCATTGTGGTTATGACTTTTAGAGTTACTTCTGGGAATTTTTTTTACGATTTGACTGCTATCGGTAAACAATTGATATTGCTGCTCCGTCCAAAGCCTACTTCACAAATGTGCATCTAAAACTCGCTTAAAAACTGAAAACCTTTATATTGTGAAGTAGATTTAAGCAAAATATAAAGTGTGCTATGTTTTTAGAATGGTCATTTGAAGCTCTATTCGGATAAGGAAAAATATACAGGGTATCCCATTTAAAAAATATATTTTTGCGTTAATAATTATTAAAATATTAGTTGTAAAAAAATGTAACTTACACTGTTGAAATCCACGTTAAAAGTGCTTTGAGAATGTTTTTACAGAAATCAAAAATTTTCAATAGGAAAAGAATTACAAAGATTTTTCCAAAATGCAGATTTTTGAAAAAACCCTGTATATCTGAAACGGTACTAGATATCGATATACGGTTTTCACCATTGAGTTTATCATAAAAATTGAGCATCAGACATCGACATCGGTTTTCGTCTATCTCCTTTAGATAAAGGGGTTTATTTTTAAAAGTGTCCAATTCGGACCACCCTGTACATGTGAATTATTTGTAGAGAGTTGTTTTTTAACTAGTAAGTTGTGGAAATCCCAAATACCTTTTTCTATGTTACTTGTTCCTACTTCTTCGTCATTCACAGTTTCGTTTTGAATTAATTGTTAAGCCTTTGTACTTAAAATTAATAAATTTACTCTATCTATTGCTCTGGCACAGGTTAATTTGTCAGAAAAGTGAATTTTTTAAAATCTAGGATCCAAAATTGTTGTCGCTGCTAACAAATAGACTTGCTCTACAGTTCCAAATCTCTTTTTTAATTCTTCAATAATTAAAATCTTTGTTGTAGCACGGAGTTCTGGTCGAGTTTTCATTTCGTTATATGTTTCTGTAAGACAAGATACGATGGGTATGATCTTGTTAGTTGTCATATATTCTGTTCTTTAGTTGTAGTTATTTACGAGATCTTTTATACTTACATATCTACAGTACCTATAACAGCAACTAACCATAGATAATTTTTATCCTGAGTCTACGCAACCAGTCACGTCATCTATTGAGTTTATTGATAACTAACTGAAAACTGTCATAAGCTTATCTTGGATGTGTTCAAATAGTTCAAAATAGTTTTAAGGTTGTGGTGCGTTCATTAAAATTTTTTAATGTATAGTGAACTTATATTTTGATCTCATCTCATCAATAAATTTTTGTTAATTAGGTGCGAAACAGAAGTCGAATCGAATTTCGATTTTAGGGTGTCTGAGATCGATTCACAGGATCGATGCCCTGCTCAAGATCGATTCAAAAATCGATTTTTTTGACCCTAAAAATTCTATTCTTCGATTAATAGTTTGTACAGTCAACACAGTTTTAGGTAGATAGACTGGATTCTTTTCAAAAAGTTGTAAAGATATGCGTTTAAATTTTGATTTATTTAGGAAATTATTTTACAATTTATTAACATAAAATGGATTTATCTAAATTATTTTATTTAATTAGGAAAATAAACCAATCGTATTCAGCGGCCAGACTATCCAATAGATTTGTTGACTGTACTATATAGGTATTGAATCCCTAGCTAACACATGGGCTGAAAAGTCCCGGGCCTAACAAAGAAAACACGGTTTTTTTTTTTTTAGTTCAAAATTAGCTTTATTCATCAACGTAATCTCCATCAAGAGCAACGCAATCATTCCAGCGCCGCTCTAAACATTTCAATACCACTTTTGTAGAACGATTTATCTTTTGCCTCAAAATAGGCCTCAGTTTCAGCGATAACCTCTTCATTCGTGCGAAATTTCTTACCGGCGAGCATTTTTTTTCAGGTCTGCGAACAGCCAGTAGTCGCTGGGAGCCAAATCTGGCGAATACGGTGGATGTGGGAGCAATTCGAAGTTCAATTCATGTAGTTTTGCCATTGTTTTGATTGACTTGTGACACGGTGGGTTGTCTTGATGAAACAAAAATTTTTTTCTTTGCCATATGCGGTCGTTTCTTTGCAATTTCGGCCTTCAAACGCTCCAATAACGCTATATAATATTCACTGTTGATGGTATTTCCTTTCTCAAGATAGTCGATGAATATTACACCACGCACATCCCAAAATACCGAGGCCATAACCTTTCCAGCCGATTGTTGTGCTTTCGGGCGCTTTGGACGAGGTTCACCAGTTGCTGTCCACTCAGATGACGATCGTTTTGATTCCGGAGTGAAGTGATGGATCCATGTTTCATCCATTGTCACATATCGACGCAAAAATTCCGGTTTGTTACGTTTAAACATGGCCAAACACTGCTCAGAATCATCAACACGTTCTTGTTTTTGATCAACAGTGAGCAAACGCGGCACCCACTTTGAACAGAGCTTTCTCATAGTCAAATGCTCATGCAATATAAAGCCAACACGTTCTTTTGATATCTTTACGATGTCAGCTAACTCACGCAACTTCACTTTTCGATCATTCAAAACGATTTTATGGATTTTTTTGATGTTTTCTGGTGTTACCGCCTCATTTGGACGTCCACTGCGTTCTGCATCATCGGTGTCTCTACGACCACGTTTGAAGTCAGCAAACCAACGTTTTATTGTTGTTTCTGATGGAGCGGAGTCCCATAACACTTTTCAAGCCATTGCTTCGCTTGAACGGTATTTTTTCCCATCAAGAAGCAGTGTAAAATTAAAACACGAAATTGTTTTTGATCCATTGTTTTGAAAATAACAAAAGTAGCGTCACTCTTAGCACAATAACTCACAAACTATGAATAGAATATCATGAAATTTTAACAGCTGTCTTTTGAAGGTTAGTATTAACTGAAAAAAAGGTGACTGTAATAAAACTAGCGCCATCTATGTGTTAGGCCCGGGACTTTTCAGCCCATGTGTTATGTAAGACTATGCACAAATTATCGAAACTTTGAAATCTAAAATCAGTTGTCCTGTTTTGAGGGGGGAAAAATGGTCACATTAGTCATACTGCATTTAGTACTTATTACAAACATTAGAAAAAAGTTATCGATGATCAAAAATACCTCAATTTACGTCTTGTTTTATGTGTTATTTTTTATACCTACTTGAATTCAATAAGTCTAGACGGTCTCCGTGTAACAATTAGCCATAAATTGTTCCTGAACAGTATTGCGAGATGCCATTAACACATTGGCCCGATTTTCATCGAACCTGGATCCGGTTCAAAATGCATTAATCCCCGAACGTCGAAACCCGAGACTGGTAGGCAAACAGTTAAACATCAACATATCGGTTTTAGCAAATACTAAAATATCAACATCAATTGTTGGAAATCGATACAACGTACGTTCATATATGTTTGATAACGACACAACTGAATGTAGCGTCATTGCATTTGTTTATCTGTCTTTAGAAATTTCAATAACATTTTGTTTACTCAATATGAAATATTTGTTTTGTGCATTTGTTAAACTTAATACTAAATTAAAAAAAAATAGTAAAATGATTTACCCACTACTTTTTCTTGCAAACATACAGTTATAAGCTTGACTATCTCATACTAAAGAATATAGTCCATTTTATGGTGAAATCTTATTAAAAAAATTATAAATTTACTTTGTTTATATAATCAAAACAAAATATTTAAGGGGGTTTCTCGGTGTGATGGCTTATTTCAGGAATCTTTTTTCGTAACCAAATAAAATACAATCTCAGCTCTCAACTATAATATAATTTTTTTTTTAGTTTATTTAATATTTTGTTCATGTTGTTTACGGTGAAAGTGATCTCCAGAAAAAACCTAGGTGAGTGGTGGGAAGCACATCTCCATTTGTAAATCTGTAGCAAAATATTTAAATTAATTATTATTCAATAAACATATCTCTATTGGGTTACGTAAAATTAGATATTTATGTAAATAAAATGACAAAATTTCCAAAAATCGTGTTTATTTTCGTTGAAAATCAAAAAATGAATTAAAAAATTAGTAATAAAAATAATTGATTCTACGTGATCCGATAACCAATTATATGTAGAACAACATGTAAAAATTTTAGCCCGATCGAATAGATAGAATTTTGTCTCTGCTTTCCACGAACCTAACAAAAGTAGTTTCGAGAAAAACGAGTTTAAAGTTTTTGTAATGGATTTTTTATAGAAAACTTTTACTTACACTAATCAGCTGTGTCTGCTACATTCAGTATACCGTCCATTTCTTCAAAGGTTTGATTTTTGGCACCTTGTAAGGGTACCGAAAGAACAATAGAGCAGGTCAGATCGTTGCAGTTGTTGTGTGTCGAGGGGCAGGCTACTATGACGCGCTCTCTTCTGTATGTTATAACTTCGTAAATATTTAGAATTTCGGTCTAAAATTTTTACAGTATACTGTCAATATAATTTTACTTTAGAAATATGTAAGAAACAAATAGATTTTTTGAAAACACCACACCGAGAAACCCCTTTAATGATTAAAAAATTGCCAGTGTGCATTAAAGAATACATTTCAAATTGGGATGATACAGATAAAAAATTGTCAGGTATGCCAAAAAAACTCTCTTGGTATGTAAATAACCCACCATTATTTGTGATGTGTGGTTATTAAGAAATTGGAAGTTAAAAAAATTTGTTTTTCATCATCTAAAAACCCTAAGAAAAGACTTTCTCTTTTTTCCTTTTAGTACGGCTAGAAATAAAATACATTGTTTATTACTGAATGTTGTGTTCTCATAAAATATTTATTCTATTTTACATTTTCACTATATTTTAATTTATAGGTAATCCAAATATAAAAATAGAATTTGATAAAGTCCAACATAATGGATGAATCGTCATTAAAATCTGCATTTTTATAACATAAAAGTAGCCACAAACAAACTTTTGCCCAAGAATAAACAGCCAAGAAAATATATAGGAAAACGGTTTAAGAGTGTGAGTTGATTATATATATATATATATATATATATATATATATATATATATATATATATATATATATATATATATATATATACCAGGTGTACAAGTATGAAATGCGGATTTCAGACAACAGATAGTGCACCAATGCAGTTTGTGCTATAAAGATTTGACACTGAGTCATTTTGTTGTGTCATCAACAAGTGTCAGATGCGCACCAGTGATAAATTGGAAAAGTGTGTGCATAGTGTTGTGTTATTGTGTTCTACATGTCGAAATTTATTTTTTATACCGAACAAAGAGCATTCGCGGACAGCATTAATTTTTTGTTTTCATTTGAAGAAAACTGCTGTTGAATCATACCGACTACGTCGAAAAGCTTATGGTGAACATGCTCCATCGCAAGATACGTGTGAACGATAGTTTCGGCGTTTCAAAAGTGGTGACTTCGATGTTGCAGACAAGGAACGTGAAAAACCGCCAAAAAAATACGAAGATGTGGAATTGCAAGCATTGTTGGACGAAGATGATTCGCAAACACAAAAACAACTCGTCGAGCAATTCGGGGATGAATAGTGGATTTATTTTGAGAATCCCAAGCGAAAAATCATGGGTAGATCCAGGCGCACCATCCAGATCGACCGCAAGACCGAATCGCTTTGGCAGAAAGAAGATGCTCTGTTTGGTGGGACCAGAGGGGCGTGGTCTATTAGGAGCTGTTAAAAACGGGGGAAACGGTTAATACTAAACGTTACCAACAACAATTGACCGATTTGAACCGTTCGCTGCTTGAAAAAAGGCCAGAATACCGAAAGAGGCAACACAAAGTCATTTTTCTTCATAAAGATGCTCCATCACATACGGCAAAACCAGTTCGCGACACATTGGAAGTACTCAGCTGGGAAGTTCTACCCCAAGCGGCTTACTCACCAGACTTGGCTCTTTCCGATTACCACTTATTTGCATCGATAGGTCCGCACGTGCTGAGCAGCGCTTTGGTTCATACGAAGATGTGAAAAAACGGCTCGATGAATGGTTCGCAGCAAAAGGGGAAGATTTTTACTGGCGTGGTATTCACAAATTGCCCGAAAAATGGGAAAAATGTATAACAAGCGATGGAGCATGCTTTGAATAAAGCACTTTTTATCATTCTTCCAAATTTAACATGATTTTTTTAGAAAAAAAATCCGCATTTCATACTGGTACACCTGGTATATATTATATATATATATATATATATATATATATATATATATATATATATATATATATATATATATATATATATGTATATATATATATATATATATATATATATATATATATATATGTATATATATATATATATATATATATATATATATATATATATATATATATATATATATATATATATATATGTATATATGTATATATATATATATATATATATATATATATATATATATATATATATATATATATATATATATATATATATATATATATATATATATATATATATATATATATATATATATATATATATATCACTACATATTATAAAACAAAGTCCTCCGCCGCGTCTGTCTGTCTGTCTGTTCGCGATAAACTCAAAAACTACTGAACGGATTTTCATGCGGTTTTCACCAATAGATAGAGTGATTCATGAGGAAGGTTTAAGTATATAATTTCTCAAGGTTTGTTCTAAGTGTCGGAAAAAGTCAAGCCGCCTGGGAGCTTTCATCGAAAACGCTGCCTAATCCCTTTGAGATATAACAAAACAATGCATGGTAGGATATTCCTCTTTTATAGATCTACAAAAAAGTCCGCGATGGCATATATCTATCTTTTAAGGATAGCTTACTATACCCATTCTATCTTCTAAAAAAATGGTCACGTACAATGCGGTAATTGGACAGCTATTTAGACGGATACAGTATTAATCCTTATCAACTTAAATACGTTAGTTACCTTAAGCATTTCATGTACATTATTATAATCTTTTCACCATATAATTTAAATGAATATCTTAGGAGTTATCGCAAAAAATTAACCCGCGCGAAAATAAATTCAAACGCGTTTCTCACACCGATGACGGGACTCGCTTGATGCGATCACCCCCGTGCGAAGCCGGGGCGGGTCGCTAGTATATATATATATATATATATATATATATATATATATATATATATATATATATATATATATATTTCAATGTAGATACGTATTTATTTTTCGAATAAATATTCAATGCAACCCGCTTGCCAGCGTAAAATGTATGACCGGTTGTTTATGATTTTTTTAAGTTTCTTGTAACTAAGCAGGTACGCATCAAAGTTCACGCATCATTCACGTGCTAAAAGATAGTTGAAATGTTTTTTTTAGTGTATTGAAACCAGTAAATACGTAAATGATCACGTATTCTGTAATAATACACCAATATTTTCCTATATTCGTTGAAAAACTATGTTGTGTAAACAAATAAATCATAGTCAACGCTTCCATCCTATCCGAGATATAAATTCAAAAACACGTCGCAAAGATTGTTTGTCTAGACTTTAATCCGTCTTACCTAAGACGGAGAGTTATATGTTGCTAACTTTATGATTTGAAGCAGAATTTTACTTACCAAGTGAAAAATTGGCTTAAATAGGTGCTAACAAACACTTTTTCATATTTATTCTGAAGTTGCTTTTACTTACCTAATGTAGATTATTTAATGTCATGATTGCTGTCAGTTTTAACGGGTATAAAATAGTATATTTTTCTATGCAACCGTGCGGTATTGTACAAATTTGTGATTATTAACGAAATATGTTCGTTAAAATTTACAAAGAAAATATAGTGGCTTATAGGACGACAGTAAGTATTGGAAGTATTAGAGGTCCAAGAATAATGAACATCTCTGACAATTACCAAACTAGGACATGTTATCAATATCAAGTACTAAAATTAGATAATATTCTTCAGTTCAGCAGTTTTTATTTTTTTTTTATTGTTGTACTGGGTAGTATTATAGAGTAGAAGAGGAAAACAAAATAACATCCGAGCTAGCGAGTCCGGAAAATATGGGAAAACTGATTTTCACGCATTCGACGAATGATACAAACTCTAGTATTCATAAAATAATTATTATTTAAAAAATGAGTAATTTTCAATTTTTGTAACAGTGATCTTCGCACGAAAAACGGAGCAACTGAAACCCCCCAACCGACGATAAACAATTCTGTTTAGAATTTAAACTCTTTCCGAAGTAAATATACATATATATATATATATATATATATATATATATATATATATATATATATATATAAATAATCATTATGCTTATTGGATCGGAGATATATTCAAGTATTAATATCTACATTGTCGAGTTAAAATATAAAGGCAATAAAAAATGGTGTATGATTTTGTTCAGACGAGCAGTGTCCCCATAAATGTATATATATATATATATATATATATATATATATATATATATATATATATATATATATATATATATATGTATATATATATATATATATATTATATATATATATATATATATATATATATATATATGTATACAGAGTTTTCCCTGTGATAATGAAAATGTTCGTATTTGTCGAAATTAGAAAATTGAGTTTCAAGCATTATAATCGCTACTTAATCATTGAATAAAGGATATTATTTGCGTAGTTCTTCCCTGATCAAAATGAATTACATTTCAAGTCCTCCCATTTCTTCCACAACTAAAATTGACTAAATATCTTGAGATATATTGATTAAATACAGTTTAAAGAAATATATACATTGTTAAATATAACGATGGTAATAAATCATAAAAATATTTGAATCGAATTCGTAGAAAACTTGCAATGAACCTGCATTTACAATGAAAATTTTTTTTTTAGCATTTCATTGTATATGAATGTGAAACAACGGATTTTTTCTAGATCATTTCGATACGTAGCGTATAAAGTGAGTAACAGGCATGTTAGTCGAGCTGCGCGGTCAAATTTCATATTCTGGGTTTCTCGCGAGCTGTTTTAGAATGGTTCGTTTACATTCAAAATATCTTGTAAGATATGAGTTTTACGGAAATTTGTAGAGAATTTATATATATATATATATATATATATATATATATATAATATATATAAAATGCAACGTCTCTCTGTCTGTCCGTTAGTGCGCTTATCACTGGAGAACCACTTATCCGATTTACGTGCTTTTTTTTTATAACATACATATGTTCTCTGGCCAGGTTATAGGCTATATTTTATTACGATAGGTAGCATAAGGAATGAGCAGTGACGTAAAATAGCGAATGAAGTCGGAAAAAAGTTTGCCGATAGCGCGTTCCCTTGCAATACACAGCCTAAACCATTAAATATGGAACAATATTATGTAGCAGAGAATATCTATAATCTATAATATATATAAAATGGAATGTCTCTCTGTCTGTCTGTTTGTCCATTAGTGCGTTTATCACGCGAGAACCACTTAGCCGATTTACGTGTCTGTTTTTAAATTCATACATATATTCTTTGGCCAGGTTATATAATAATAATAATAATCTATATCTATAATATATATAAAATGCAACGTCTCTCTCTCTGTTTATTTGTCTATCTGTCCGTTAGTGAGCTTATTCCTCGAGAACCACTTATCCGATTTACGTGATTTTTTAAATTCATACATATGTTCTCCTACCAGGTTATAGATATATATTTTATTTACATCTATAATATATATAAAATGCAAAGTATCTGTCTGTCCGTTAGTGCGCTTATCACTGGAGAACCACTTATCCGATTTACGTGCTTTTTTTTAAACATGCTAAACCATTAAATATGGAACAATATCGTGTAGCAAAGAATATGTATAATATATATAAAATGCAACGTCTTTCTGTATGTCTGTCTGTCCGTTAGTGCATTTATCTCTGGATAACCACTTATCCGATTTTCGTGCTTTTTTTTTTAAACATACATATGTTCTCTGGCCAGGTTATAGGATATATTTTATTACGTTAGGTGACATAAATAATAGTGAAGAAAAGTTTGCTACTAGCGCGTTCTCTTGCAATACACTGCCTAAAGCATTAAATATGGAACAATATCATGTAGCAAAGAATCTAATATATATAAAATGCAACGTCTCTCTGTCTGCCTGTCTGTCCGTTAGTGCGTTTATCACTCGAGAACCAATTATCCGATTTACATGTTTTTTTTTTAATTCATATCTATGTTCTCTGGCCAGATTATCTGTAATATATATAAAATATAATGTCTCCCTATCTGTCTGTCTGCCTGTCTGAGATAAGCAGAGATAAGTCTAGATAATGGGAGTTATGGCGAGATAATGGGAGATAAGGAGAAATAATGGGAGATAAGGAGAAATATTGCGAGATAAGTCGAGATAAGCCTAGATAAGTCGAGATAAGCCTAGATAATGGGAGATAAGGTGAAATGATGGGAGATAAGGAGAATAATGGGAGATAAGGAGAAATAATGGGAGATGAGCGGAGATAAGCCTAGATAATGGAAATTATGTAGAGATAATGGAAGATAAGGAGAAATATTGGGAGATAAGGGGAAATAATGGGAGATATTTTATTACGTTGGGTAACATAAGGAATCAGCAGTGACGATAGTAGTGAATCAAGTCCACGCGAGCGGAGCCGCGGGCTCGGCTAGTATATATATATATATATATATATATATATATATATATATATATATATATATATATATATATATATATATAGCAGTATTATGTTCTTGGGGTAAGCAGTCTTTGGAAATGAACTAAAAAGTTTTGGACACCTTTTTAGCTACGCCAAGCTTTCGAAAATATTTCATTTTCTTCATCAGGGCTACAATTACTGTAGATTATCAGTATTTTTGAGATTAAAAGTAAAGAAACAACCCTATTTTATATGTAACATTAAAGTACTTACTGCTAAGTAGTGTGTTCAAAAATTGTTGTTTATATATATATATATATATATATATATATATATATATATATATATATATATATATATTAAGAAATGTTGGACCTCTTAAGAGATATATTTAAAAAATGCTTTTTTCGATTTTTCTGGCGATTTTCCGATATTTTCCGGACTAGCTAGTGTGCAGAACAATTTTTGTTCCTCTTGTACTCTAAAAAAACAAAAATCTCTTCGAAATTATTGTCATCTGAAAATTCTCCGCAACTGTGTTGGAAATAATCTTAAAAATCGAAAAATCTTGTCTTAAATTTCCAATAATGCATTTTTAATTAATACTATTCTTGTCAAGTTGCTAAAATTGGCTTTGGTTGTTGGTGGTTTGGTTGCTCTTAATAAGTAAAACATATATGAGTCAGTGGTATCTAAAAGCAACACAGTTGCTTACATATTTACGTTCGAATCTTGAGGCATAACTTTATGTTGGCCTCTTTTTACGAATAAATTAAAATAACTCCGCTATAAGTTGACGCAGATACCTTTTCTAGAAAAATCGTATTAAAAATATGTGTACCTTTAACTTAAGTTTGAAATTTAAATCCTGATTAATGATTGTAAAAAGCGACGGTGTTAAAATTACAAATGTTTTCCGTAAACTTAAGATGACAGTTCACGGTAGAATTTTGTATTCTAAACAAATAACACGGAAAGTAAGATGGATTGTTTTACTTATAAATGAACGGCTGATAGTAGTAAGATTAGGGCTTTTAATAGTTTTCTTTTCAAACATATGGCTTTCACGTTTTTGGTTAGATGAATTTGAAGTCTTTTGCCTACGTTTCGTCTACGATCGCACGAAATATATTCAGTGATCATCTTTACTCGTCGAGATTCGCACACTGAATGAACTTAAAGGTGCACAAATCATCTATTTACACTTGACTGATGTTTATCTAACCGTGGCCTAGTGTAATGATCGTTTTTTTTTTATGGGCATAGCATACGTGAAGGATCCTCAGATCGCAAGGCAGATACTACTACACTCACGTTGAAGTAATCAAGATCATTTCAGGACAAGAGGGAGCAAGTCTTAATATTTTAACATCGTTGTTTAACGCCATTTATAACTCGGGCCCGATACCATCTGATTGTCTGGAATCCACGTTTATTACCATTCCAAAAAAGTCTAATTCTTCTCATTGTAATGACTACCGTATGATCAGTCTTATGTCGTACTAAAGATCTTACCTACACATATATATAGAGAATGTGATTCTCAGGTCGACGATACACAATTTGGTTTCAACAATGGTTTTGGCACGCGAGAGACGCATTAAGTGCGAACTTAATGTTCTAACACAACGTTACAGGGACGTAAACGTAAATGTGTGTGCGTATTTCATTGCCTGTCGTAAGGCCTTTGATTGTGTCAAACACGCCAAAATGATGGAGTTCATATGTGCTTCGGTTGTCGACCGCCGAGAGATCAACATCATATCCGGTTTGTATTGCCATCAGACATCGAAAGTGAAAATCGAATAGAGCCTCGGAGGATGCTTCTATCAAGTAAGGAGTGCGATAGGGATGTATTTCGTCTCTGCTTCTCTTCAACCTCTAATCGGAGGCTATTTTCAAAGAAAGTTTACCCCAGATTACAACAGAAATTAAAAGTGAATGACATCATGATGAGCAGCTTAAGATATGCAGACGACGCCGTTATTGCGGCTGATACTTTACCCGATCTGCAGAGCATGATGAATCTCATAGTTCGTCGGAATTTGGACAACATATAAATATAACAAAGATCAAGCTGGTTGTGTTTTCAAAATCACACATTGATGCGAATCTTATTGTTAATGGACAGATAATTTGACAGGTTTTGTCTTTTAAACATCTGGGAACATTAATTAATAGCCAGTGTAATCCAAAAATAGAGATTAGATCGAGAATCGGGCAGGCCCGTGGGACCTTCACAAAAACATGAAAATTCTTTTCACTAGATCCGACCTTAGTCTAGAACTTCGAGTGCGTATGATTAGATGCTATATTTTTTCGGTACTCCTATATGGATGTGATACTACTACACTTGATCCCAGCACAGAGAAACCACTCGAAGCTTCAAAATCTATGTTTATAGAAAGATTCTACGGATCATAGGTGGATAGAGTAACAAATTCTGGAGTAGACGAATGAGCAAATCCACAGAACTGCTGCTGACTGTAAAGGAAATAAAAACATGTCATATTGGTCATATATTGAGGAAAGCAAAGTATGACTTCCTGAGACTGGTCATCGAAGGCAAAATACAAGGAAGAAGATCGGTTGGGAGATTGTTTAATTGCTCTTCAATAGATGTTTTTAGAGCTACAGTTTTCAGGACCAAGCTAGCCATTTGGGTCGCCAACCTTCGTCAGAAGACGACGAATTAAGAAGATACGTAAAGGTATTAGAAAAAAAATTGTCAACTACCACTTGTAAAGGAAATACGAGAGCCATAAACAAAATTTTTCAGTTATACCGTAAGAGCATAGCTTAGCCACCAATCCGTTATGCCAAACACGATCGAATGCCTTGGATATATTAAGTGCAACCGCTCGAGATTTTCCAAAGTATTCAAATGCTTTGTTCCAAACATGTGTTATATAAGATAGAAGATCTCCTCTTATTCTTTGCTTACGAAAGCCATATTAATGGTCGCTACTAAAAATAAATATAACGCTCAACGGCCAACCTCTAGAAAAAGTCGAACTTTATATATACTTATTACAGAAAATCACCAGAACTAAAGACCACATGACTGAGGAAATTTCTCGATGAATCAAAATGACAGCCTTACATTAGAAATACCCAATACTTTAAAAATTCTATTCTCCCTGTACTCATCTACGGAGCTGAGACGTGGAATTCCACAAAAAGACGCAACGAATGGATCTGGCACCAAACTAAGGTTGTGGACGAATTAGGAAAGGTGGCCGATTTAAAATGGAAATGGCCGGACACGTGGCCTGTAGAGCAGATGACAGATGGACGAGAAAAATTTTGGAGTGGAGACCAAGGCTTGGACGTAGAAGTGCAGGAAGATACAAGATGGAGAGACATCAGAAAAAGGGCAGAAACTCAGCGGATGAGAAAAGCCTACATCCAGCAGTGGATTAACATAGGCAGATCGTGATCGTGAGTAATATTGAACCCTTCTAGGTATTTTAGAAGATTGATAGCCTTTACTGTAACTTTCGATATTATTGAAAGCAATGCGACTAATTTGTAGTTGTTTGGCAAGGTCTTCTTGCCTTTTTTGGGTCTAGGCTGAACTGTAGCGTATTTCTAACAGGAAGGAAATATTCCCTTTCTGTAGTATGAGTTGAAAAGTCTACAGAAAAGTGGTGTCGGTTCGTTTGCGCATTTTTCGATTACTATTGCAAGTGTTCCATCAGCACTACGAGCTTTTTTGGTATCTGAAGACAATATCAAACATCCTTGACTGCATTAGGCTACCAGGTGTGATGCGAGCCATTTACTCGAGTCTCTATTATTGTTATTAGGGTGCTTGTAAATTTCGATTGATTTCCTGAACTTTTTCCCTACGAGATGATTATCTTGCTCTCAGTAGCACATTATTGTCTATATACTTTTTTGTAATGCTGTCTAGGTAACTTTGGCATCATCTTTCATAAAAGTGAGAGAGTATAAACTTAAAGAACACGTATGACAGCTTCTTCAGCTTTATTGAAACTTACCTAAGATCTATACCAAAATCGGAACACAAATATTTGATTAGATGAAATTAACGCTATTGTTTTATAAATTCAAAAGTATTTGGGTAAACAGAGTATTATTGGTCCTAGGAAGTGTTCGCCTTTAGCAGAACATAACTTCTCTTCTGCACTAGACCATTTCCTAACTATGTATATATGTACAGCTCTGAAGCGTATGCCAGTGGAATGAAATTTGATACTTGGTATGGTAAATCCCAAGATATAAGATCCTGCCTTTTTCAGTGGGGCAATAAACGACCCTATTAAGGTTTTGTGCATAGTTGCGTAAACGTATTTTTATTTTACCTGCTTTGTATACCGCCCTCACTTGCACCCGCAATCATATTGGACCTATTTTTTTCTATATATTTACTACCTGGCAACCCGGTTTGGAGCCCTTTAAGTATTTGATATTTAGTTTTACTTACGACTTACAACGTAATGGTTCTATTTTAATTATGTGGCGTCCGTGGGAAAATTGCAATAGTGGCTATCGCAAGAGAAAACATTTATCACTTTACGCTAAACAAATAGTGAAAATTGTTTACGACAGTTTGGTAAAAAGAAATTTGAATAAACAAAGTGCTTTGCAAGAAACCAGTGAACTAACAAAAACCCTAATTTCTACGATTAAGGGTATTGTAGGAAAACCATCACTCAGGAACAGGAAAAAACGGAAAGATTTTCAAATGCGTTATTGTGACGTGTAGATTGTGAAAAAGACGTCATCAGAGAAAAATATATTCTATGAGCAGCTGATGCCGACACTAGACAAAATAAAATTAAGACTGGTGTGGACTGGACCAATATACATTGTGGCCGATCAACCCTTCACAGAATTCTCTTAAGAATGGGATTCACGTTCTGAAAAATCAACAAAAGGCAAGTAGTGATGGAGTCACAAAGATTACGAATCTTGCGACATACTTATTTCGAAGAAATTAAAAAGTATCGATCAGACAATTGGCCAATAATTTACTTTGACGAAACATGGTTCGATGGTGGGTTGACAGCAGTACAAAATGTCAGACTAACGCACCTTCAAATAAAGGTAAACAGATAACCATTTTGAATGCTGGATCTGAAAAGGGCTGGGTTTCAAATTGTCTACTATTATCTGCAAAAAACATAAAAGATTCTAGTTTCGACTATCACGAAGACACGACCGCAGAACTTTTTGAAAATTGGTTTCAAAATTCCCTTTTGCCAAATGTTCCCGAACAGAGTGTTATAGTTATGGACAATGCAAGTTACCATAGTCGCCTACTAAATAAGGTTCCTAATGCAGCCAACACCAAATCGGAAATACAGGAATATATGTTAGAAAATGACATTTATTTTGACTTTAGTTATAAGAAAAGTGATCTTTTGAAAGTTTTGAAAGACTATAAATTGAAAAAGAAATATGTTTGTGATAGTATGGCTAAGAAAATGGGACACACTGTTTTGCGGCTTCCTCCGTATTATTGTGTGTTTAATCCAATTGAACATATCTGGCATCCAGTTAAATCAAAAATAAGGGCACAAAATGTTTCTCCTAATTTAAGCGTGTCAGAGGTTGAATTAGTAAAAAAAGTTATAAATGATATACCTTGTGAAAGCTGGAAGAAATCAGTACGTTGTTAAAGTTCAAGTTTCATATATTTATATAAATAATATAAAACCACTGATAATTATCTCAGCCGATGATAGTGAAACCGAATTAGGCTTAAGTTAAAATATATTTTTATTTATACAATATGTCCCCTCTTGTAAACCCCATTCATTCAAACTGGATATTTGTACTTCTTATCCATTTGTTTTTACATGCATCTATAAATAAACATCTCCAAAAACACTTACAATTTTATTTATTTGCATTAATGAATAAAATTCTTAAGTCCATCTCTGCAACCTGTCATAAACAAAAGGTCAGAATTTTTATATTACCCACTTAAAACGGCAAAAATCAGGATCTTATATTTTGGGACAGGCTATAGTAGACTACCTTGAAAAGGGAATAAAAAATTTTATACTACCTTATAAAAATCTCAGGCTTTTCAAATAATTTTTCATTATCAACTCTACAAAATGCGGTACTGCAAATGGCGTCATTCCGCTTTCTATAAAAAAGAAACAGCCTCTTTTATTGCGGATTCCAGAGCGAGTTAAAAAAAACGAAATAGTTAAAAAAGGAAACAGGAACTTATGGAATAGTGAGTTTTCTAACCAAAATTACAGCAAATATTCTGATTTTGGGGTGCGACTTCTAAAAAAAACATGTGGACAGAGTAAATATAGAACAGCTATCACTAGATGCTGCGTTATTAAAAACTGATTCGCGAAGCGATCGTTCTAACGAAGTTCATGGTACTGGCCTTGGTCTAATATGTTTACTGGGGTATGTTCTATAGTACCACTGAAAATCGAGCAAAAGTAGAAAGCTAGTCAAGATAAAATGTTGATATCTATAAATAAATGCTACATACGTTTCCTACTATTAAAAAATTATATCTTCCAAATTACCTGCATTAATAATTTTTTACCCGTCAGTTGGAAAAGTGCTATTTTGCACTATGAATGCAATGAAGCTTACAAGTTTCACTACAGTACAGGTTAGTTCAGTTCCGTATGTAATTTTGGTTAATAAATAATTATTTATTGGTCAAAATATCCGCGACAGCTATCAAACCTGACACTTCGTTGCCTTAGTAACGCTATGCAAGGATTTCTATCTTAATTACTTTATTTTTGTCAACTTTTCTAGTCCTATGAGATGGTGAATCAGTACTGAAAAATTATTTTCTGCATTAGTGCTGAAACTAGTGCTTTGGTTTAAAAACTGATTAAATAATAATAATTTTTCGTATTAAATTTAAAAAAAAAATGTTCAAATTACACAGGCCTGCGAAATATAACTTTTAATTTCCCTTTTAAATTATAATGCTTTTTTTTAGGTATTTAGACATGCTAATTTAAAATATAGCTTTATAGTACATCAAGATTTATTTTTATACAAGATGTGCATATTTACAGATTTTTAAACATTTTTTATGAAAAATAAAATATAAAAAAATATAATGTTTAGTTATAAAATGCGCCGAATTAAGAGACTAGACAAATCAACAAGATTTCTGATATTTTTTTCCATTTTCTTCAAAACTCCTATTCTCTTGTAGTTCCGATTCGGTTCGTCTATCTTTAAGATCCAGCAATAGTCGGTCATCATGCTAACGTCCCACCTTCCTTGATATCTGTTCGCCTTAACCTTTATGTCTTTGTGAAATCTTCACTTACAACACCAGGATTCTCGGGATAAAAGTCAATATGGGAATGCAGAAAATGCAGCTTTATACTCATATTGCAACTCAGCTTTCTGAGATTGTTAAGCATATTGTTGACTGCAAGGCTTTTTCTGTTTTCTAAAAAAGTAATACGGCCTCCTTAAATGATTTCCAGGTGATTTGTTCGATCTTATTCATAGTTCTTTCAAAATCAGCATTTTGCATTAACTTTCGAATGTCAGGGCCAACAAGAATGCCTTCTTTTATTTGGTTATCCGATAAATGATCACATAAATATTTGAAACAGGGACAACTCTTTAGGTGGTGCCTTCATAAATTGCTCCGTAATACTTAATTTGATATAAGTAGGCAGTAGAATCTTGAAGGGAACAACCAGAGCCTCGCGTACAACATTTTTACTTCCATGATGTTCTCTGTGGCCATTTAGAAATAACTTGTTCTTATTTTCTTATCACATAACTTCCATATATGTAGCAAAAGTTATCTGGAAGCCATTAGTAAGACTTTTTTGTTGTTATCACGCAAAAATCACACACTACCATTAATGCTAGCATAGAAATTTGAAGCTAATTCTAGACTCAGACAACTGAAAAAAATATTTTTCGCAGAAAACTTATGTGATAGAATTTTTTTATATTTTTCTCATGAATTAGTTCCTTCTTCCTACCAAAATTACTACTTACTTTCGTAAGGGGAAAACCAACGCAAGCTCATGTTACCAATACTATATAGATAAGTAGATATTTCTACTCTCGCCCTTAATAAAATCAATCAAAACCAACTAAACAAAACCAATGGATGGTTACATTTAAGGATAACTGTACACACACGTGGCACTCAATTTATCTTCACCGCTAATTGTCACTTATTTGATCGGCTTGATTCGATGAACAATGTGTGCGATTTAGTGCCGAGGTGTTGCTTGCGTCGCTCAATTCAAATATGTACTTTATGATGACTGATCACTTCTCTGTCAGATTATTAAGCGTTGAACTGGTTATTAGTTTGTTTAAGGCGATTCGTACTAATATATAAATCTGTACGTCCATGTATTAACTTGTGCCTTTGTGTTTGTCAGTTTATTCCGCAATCCTCAAAAAAATTTTACATGCTCTGCATCTGGAGTATCCTTTCATGAATAATTGTTGGTCGATTTGCCTCTTTAGTGAAAAATTTTTCACTGCGTGATTACTTTCATTTTTCAAACTTTGACAAATTTGCGTCAAAATACTACCTGAGGTGAAAAGTCCCGAGACTTTTGAAGAAAAAACAATATTTTTGCCAAAAATCCTTCAACATAGTTGCCTTCAAGAGCGATACACTTATTCCAGTGATCTTCCAACATTTGGATATCTTTGATATAGTACGATTTGTCGCGCTGTCTAAAGTAAGCCTCATTTTCCCATTCATTTGGACCAAATCTCTTCACCTGGAACCACCTTTTCAAATTTAAAAATATATAACACGTAGGCTGAAAAGTTTTTGGTCTAACTCAGGGGTGCTCAAACTTGAACTACTGGCGATCTACCTCAATATTGTTAGACTACGATCGATCGACTCTGAGAGGCTGCAAGTAAGTGTGAGGCAGGATTGTCGGCTAGGTAGGGTGTATCGTGGCATAGATATTAGTTTTCCGCACAATATGCATTTTTTTAGTCAAGGTAAGTGTAGGTCTGCTCTAAAATGTCAATGAAAAAACTCATAATTATTCAAAATTGCGAGTTTATTGGTTCTTACAAAACAAACGAGTTCTAGTGTCTAAACTTAACTAAATGAATGTTGAAGCGTAGCACTGCATGTCCTCAGCATACTTTTCATAAGATGGTACGTAATTACTGAGTGCTAATCGCAAGCATGATGACATATGTTCGTCAGTTAGTCGATTGCGATATTTTGACTTAATTATCTTCATTTCAGAAAATGCAGACTCCCACAAGTAAGTTGACCCAAACATTGCCGTCAGTTGAAGGGCGATTTGCCTTAGATTCGGATATTTATCTTCAGATATAAAACACCAGAATTTTGTATCAGATGCTGTGGCTTTGAGATATATATCTGATATAATCTGCACTAACTCATTTTCAACAGAACATGAGTCCATGTTAAACTGACTTGCTATTTCAGTAGCTAATTCCTCAATGTTTTTACACTAAAAAGGATAACTCATAAATGATGCGATATTTGCCAATTTACTGAAATCATAAAAACGTATTTCGAATTGGCCCAAAATATTTGATAATTCTGCCTCATAAATATCATAATTCAACTGAGGAATCCTTGCTTTCAAAGACGGAACATTTTTCAGATCCTTTCTTTTCAGTTGATCTATCATAGGTTGCAATTTACTTTTGAATGCGTTTATTGCGCTAATCATCTCAATATTAGTTTTTCCTTTACCTTGAAGCTCCAAATTAATGGTGTTTAAATGCATTGTGATGTCTGTCAAAAATGCCAAATCAGTCAGCCATTTTCCGTTTTTCAGCATCTGATTGTCATCACCTCTTTCGTCCAGAAAAGCTGTTATTTCGGGCAATAATTCTTGAAATCTTTCTAGGAATTTTCCGCGACTCAACCACCTGACGTCCGTGTGAAGAACTAAATCAGTGTGTTCAGCTGACTCACTATCTTCCAACTGCAATTTAAAGAGTCGTCGTTGCAAGCTACGTGCACGGATAGAATTCACAATTTTTATTGCAATGCCCATAATCTCCTCCATGTTTAGAACTTTTGAACACAAAACTTGTTGATGTATAATGCAATAGAAGGAGAAAAATGAAGGGAAATCATCATTAGCTCGACACAATGCCACAAAACCGTTTTCGTTTTCCAGTCATTGCTGGTGCTTCATCGGTTGTAATGCACACTAGTTTATATATTGGTAGCTTGTAGTTTGTTACAAAATTGAAGAAAACGTCATATATATCTTCGCCACGGGTCTTTTCTTTCAGAGGAATCATTGTCAAAAACTCTTCCTTAGCCGACATGTCATTGAATATCATTCGAATAAAAATACACAGCTGGGCAGTGTCGGTCATATCGGTGGATTCGTCGAACTGTAAAGAAAAGTATGTACATTCCATGATATCATGTTTTAGTTTATCTGCCATGTCCTGACTCATGTCTTCAACACGCCTTGTGACAATCGGACGAGATAACTGAAGTTCTCTAATAGCAGACATAATTTCTGTTTTATTTTTAAAATCTCCAAATAAAGTCTCACCCGCTTCAATAAATGCTTCCTTCACAACCAATCTATCATCAAATGGTTTCTTGTGTTTCACCAATATATGAGATATTTTAAATGACGCGATCGTTGCAGCTTTTGATTGTTTGGCTGGTCTTGTAAACATGGTTTGTTCTTTTTTTCAAACAAGTTATCAAATCACGTACTTTTCGTTTTCTTAATTCACTCTGTGATGGAAAATCCTTTTCATAGTTTTTATGAACGGTTTTATGATACCTCTCTAAGTTCCCACGCTTAGGTATTGCAAATGACGCACGGCAAATGAGACAAATGCACTTATCCTTACAAAAGAAAAATTCTTCCTCCCAATCGTTATTAAAATGATATGTTTTACTTTTCTTCGCCGCACTCATTTTGGACTATTTATTAATAAACTTTATATCGATGTATCGCCTTCAAGTTACAACTCAGACTGACTCCTATTCCTGCAGGCGCAACATTTATATCGGCGCGAACGAAGTATCGAATGTTCCCGTCAAACACGCCGCCCGAAGTTTCTAGAAAAATCGGCGGGAATCAAAAACGCGGCTTTTCTTTGACAAGTACCGCGCGTTCCTTAGATAAAGCCGCCTTTTGCCTCTAGCAGGTGGTTATTACGATAAAAGAAAGTGATGAGGGGGTTATTCTGGCCTAATTGTGGATCGAATAAATTTTAGTAGTTTATTTATTACATTTTGTTTTAGTTACCTAAAACAAAATCTGTGAATAGTTCTATATCGGAATTTTTTTCTCGAGATCGACTCAAAAAGCACTCGCGATCGACCGTTTGAGCACCCCTGGTCTAACTACTTAAAACACATTTTTTTGCAAAATTCATCAATATAGTCTCCTTCAAGAGCGATACAATCAGTCCAACGCTTTTCTAACATTTCTATAACGTTCTTGTAGAAGGATTTGTCTTTGCTTTCAAAATAGGCCTCAATTTCGGCGATAACTTCTTCATTGGAGCCAAATCTCTTTCCCGCGAGCATTTTTTTGAGGTCTGTAAATAGATAATAGTCGCTGGGGTCCAAATCTGGAGAATACAGTGGATGAGGAAGCAATTCGAACTTCAATTCATGCAACTTTGCCATCGTAACCATTGACTTGTAACACGGTGCGTTGTCTTGATGAAAGAGCACTTTTTCTTATTCATTTGGGGCCGTTTCTTTGCGATTTTTGTCTTCAAACGCACTAATAACTTTATAAAATATTCGCTATTGATGATTCTTCCCCTTCTCAGTATAGTCAATGAAAATTATTCCATGCGTATCCCAAAATATAGAGGACAAGACCTTCCCAGCTGACTGTTGTGTCTTTGATTGCTTCGGGCGACTTTCACCGGCTGCTGTCCACTCTGCTGACTGCTGATTTGATTCCGGTGTGTAGTGATGAATCCATGTTTCATCCATTGTTACATATCGCATGAAAACATCCTTTTTATTGCGCTTAAATAGGTCCAAACAGCACTCAGAATCATCATCACGTTCTTGTTTTTGGTCCACTGTGAGCAAACAGAGCTTTCTCAAGCCCAAATGTTCATGCTAAATATGACCAACAAGTTCTTTTGATATCTTTAGGATGTCAGCTATCTCGCGCAATTTGACTTTAAGTCATCCAAAACAATTTTGTGGATTTTTTTGATATTTTCCGGTGTAACCACCTCATTTGGGCGTCCAGAGCGTTCAGCATCATTTGTACCTGTACGACCTCATTTAAATTTAGCATACCAGTAAATGATGAGTGATTTTCCAGGGACAGAGTTTCCGTAACATTTATCAAACCATTGCTTCGCTTGAACGGTATTTTTTTGCCATCAAAGAACAGTGTTTAAGTAACACACGAAATTCGATTTTTTTCATTGTTTTGAAAATACCAAAAATAGTGTCACTAAAACCACTGTAACTTGTAAACTGATCGTCGAAACGTCATGAAATTTTGACACGTATCGTTTGAAGGTTGATACTTCCTAAAAATCATATGGATTTTTTGAAAAGGGCGACATCTATGTGTCAGACCAAAAACTTTTCAGCCTACGTGTTATATATATAATCACTGGGGACCAGACCTGGTGAATACAGCGGATGAGGAAGAATTTATAGTTGAATTAGTTAAATTCCACCATCGATTTTATACAGTTGTGAGCTGGTATGTTATCTTGGTGACACAACACTTTTGTTTTGTTAAATGTGGCCTTTTTTCCTTAATGTTCCCATTTAAATGGTCTAATAAACCAACGCAATAATCTTCGGCGATTGCTTACTCCTTCTTGATCGATAGTCGATCAGTACTATTCCATGCATACCCAAAAAAAGATTTAATGAAACTTTTCCAGCTGATGTTTGTGTTTTTCGACGCTTCGGTCGGCTTTCATGCGATTCTAGCCACCCTGCGGACTCTGTTGGACTGAGATGGGCCGTGATGGATCCATGTTTAGTGTATTTTTACGAATCGATGCAAAAACTCTTTTGTATTACGCTGAAACAGTGCTGTAAATAGTGTTTTGGTTTAAAAATTAATTAAATAATAATAATTTCCCCCTCTAAATTTAAAAAAAGGTTAAAATTACACAGGCCTGCGAAATATAACTTTTCCCTTCCCCTTTAAATAATAATGCTTTTTTTAGGTATTTAGGTATGCTAATTTAAAATATAGCTGTATAGCACATCAAGATTTATTTTTATACAAGATGTACATATTTACAGATTTTTAAATAATTTTTATGAAAAATAAAATATGATAAATATAAATCTTAATATTCAGTTACAAAAATTAAGAGAGAAGACTAAGATATCCTTTTCTTTCTTCGAAACTCCTGTTTAATCTCTTTCTCTTGTTCTTTCGATTCAGTTTGTCTCTCTTCAACAACATCCAGCAATAGTCGTCATCAAGCTAACGTCCCACCTTTCTTGATACCTGTTCTCCATAAACTTTATGGGAAAAGGTATATATGGGATTGCACAAAATGCAACTTTATACTCATATTGCAACCCAGCTTTCTGAGAGTGTTAGGCATGTTGTTGACTTGATTTTAATAGTCAGGGTTTTTTCTGTTTCCTAAAAAATGTTCTACGACCTCCTTAAAAGATTTCCAAGCGAGCTTCTTGATAGATAGTAGGTCAGTACTATTCCATGCGTATCTCAAAAAAAGACTTGCGGAAACATTTCCAGCTGATATTCGTGTTTTTGGACGCTTCGGTCGGCTTTCATGCGGTTCCAGCCATTCTACGGACTGCTTGTTGGACTGAGATGGGTAGTGATAGATCTATGTTTCGTGTATTTTTATGAATCGACGCAAAAACTCCTTTGGATCATACCTAAACTGTGCCAAACAGCGTTCAGAATCGTCGACACGTTGCTGTTTTTGATTAATCGGGAGAGTGCGTGGCACCCATTAGGCACATGGGTTTTTCATATAAAGGTAAATATGCCTCACGCGTTCTGTTGATATCTTCACTATGTCACCTATCTCTCTCACTTTCACGTTTCGGTGATTTAGAAACAATATGGTGGATTTTTTGTGTTTTTGGAGTGCTTGCCTTATTTGGACATCCGGAACGTGGTACAGCATCGGTACTTCTACGACCGCATTTTAGTTCACTAAACCATCGCCGTATGGTTGCTTTCGGTTGAGCATGTGTGCCATAACACTTCTCCAGCCATCCTTGGGTTCTGGCTGTACTTTTTATCATCAAAAAGCAACAGCTGTAACACGCAAACAAATAGAGAAAGGTAATGAAAATTTTACACGAGTCTGACATTGACTGAAAAATCATATGGTTGTTTGTCCTTCCATCTCTCGGAAGATCTCGGGGTATTGTAACATTCATTTTTTCCTAGATTTTAAGATCATGTTATGTTACTGTTTTTCTCCTTATAATTCACATTTTTTTCCATTTTTATATTTATTGCAGTGTTTACTAACCTTTAGGCAGTGTAGTTCACTCGAATTTAAGAGCCGTTTATATTACAGTGTACATTGCGGGTTTTCTGCCGGATTTATTAAATTCGTTTTTAATGCGTTGATTGGCTAGACATTTGTATCCGGGAAGTAGCCATCTTGAAGACGTGATTTATACGGAAGGGAGAAAAATATTTAAGGGTCCGGATGACACGGATCAAGGCTTTTTCCAACATGTAGCCGTAGTGGGCTTTTTCCAACAAGTAGCCGTCGTAGGCTCTTCCGTCATATAGCCGCAAGAGGCTCTTTCCATCGTAATGCCGCAGCCAGCTTCTTTTTTCTCAGCCAAAGTAAGGGCTTCTTTTTTTAGAAAGCCGCCCAGTAGGCTTTCACTATCAAATGGCCGTACCGATATATTAGTGATGGAGTAGTGTGAAAACGGTTTTAGTGCTCAATTCAAGGCCTTTTTCTTTGAAATATCCTGTTTATTCCCAGACCTTTAATGGCCAAAGAAAAGTTTAGTAGCCCAAAGGGAACTGAAGTAACTAAGGGGGAGACATCTGTGTTTTGAACATCCCACCAGGACAGGCCTAAAAGCTCGTAGGAAAACCGTAAGTCATCAGAATATCCATCCGTAGACCCATTTTCCCGCTGATAAGTGCGTTTCACGTCGTATAGAACTGATAACTCGTGAAGTGAACCTCACGAACCTTCAACACCGGGTGTAGCAAAGTTTTAATTAAAAAATCCTGATTTAAGGACCCTATCTAGCAATACCACCTATTAGGCTAAGGTTTTTTTGTAATACAGGATAATAACAGAACCGCAAAGTTAGAACTTTTAATCTAGTCATTAATAAACCTTTTTTTTCTTATTTAAGGCTAGTGTTTCACTGTACTACGTATTTTACTTTTCAGGACAAAAGAGTTGTACCATATCAAAATTTTCCTTAACAACTACATAACCCTTCAGTGTTTTTTTCATTTTTTTAGCTGAAGTTAGATCCTTTTTATTTTAAAATGAATGGTGCCCAAAATTTGTACAACCAAAAATTTTAAACAACTATAGAGACTATTTCCAAAAGGCGTACAAAAATTATTTCTTACCCATATTACTTTACCAAGAAAAACTGAGCTAGTGTATGTTTAATTTCTTTAGTTCTTTTAATATTAATACCCACTCAATCCATTCTCATAAATTATAAAAAAATATAGAAAGGAGGGGCTACAAAAATAGCGCCTCAATGTGCGAGCGAAATTAACACGCCACAGTATGTCACTCTATGTAGTACTTAAAACAACAGGAATTTGACAAGCAAGCAACTTCTTATATGCTGTCATTTCCCCTGCTAGGTTAGATGACTTAAAAGAGCATATTTGTTGATAAGAAAATTATAAAATTTACATTTATTGTAATAAAAACTCACTCCGTGTAGTGAACAAAAAAGGAATGTTACGCAACTCCAAAGCACCCAAAAAAATATCCTAAAAGGAAAAAAAAATTAATCCTATTCATTATTTCAGGATTTGGAAGGTGACACTCCCCTTCATGACGCCATATCAAAGAAACGCGATGATATGTTAACACTTTTGTTGGATCACACTGCTGACATTACTCTGACCAACAACAATGGCTTCAACGCTCTACATCATGCAGCTCTTCGTGGAAATCCAAGGTAAAGACTCAAATTCTTTTTTTACTATGAAATCTTTTATATTGAATTAATAATTTTAAAATAAAATTATTTTTCTTTAGCTTCAGCTATACCTTACTTTTCATTATGACACCAAGTCATTCCTCGAAATTTGTTATTTTATGTTTGCTTTAAAACTATTCTATTAGTTAATATTTCTCGACCGCAAATCGCTTACATTTGCCACTATCACCTTAAAATAATTTGCGTCCAGAGTTATTCGGAATACTGTTTAACAAAATAAAGATGAAGATGAGCATTGTAAAACATAAAATAATTACTACATATCGTTCGTATCTTTTAAAACCAAAACGTTTGTAACAAACAGGGCAGTTGGTTTTATAAAAACCAATACACAACTTGCAAACTTCATCTAAAAACTATGCCATATAGTGTTCCGCTCGAACAGTCGTTGTAGTTACGAAACTTTGCTGAAATGCACTCGTGCAGAGCAACGAACGTGTCACAAAGCGACGCATACAAAGTTAGGAGTAGTCAGTCGGGTGGTATCTTGACCGAAACAAGTTTCTATATAATTTTCGTTTAGATTTAATGCAGAAGTTAAAATGCATAATCATTATTAGCTCAGTCGTCAGAGGCAAATTTTGACCAAAAGCTTTCATTAAATGTTAACAGGCTACATTATAGCATACTGGTAGTTTTTTGGACGTAGAATACGACAAAAAAAAGTTTGCTGCTTTAAAGTGTACGCTAAGTCTATAAAATCAAATACAGTAATACCCCGCTTAGCGCGACCCCGTTATGCGCGGTTTCACTATAACGCGAATTTCAAATTTCGCGCTCATGTAGTCATTAACTTCTCTATGGTCGCGGGGGGATCCCCGCTTTCTCTGAATATTCTCTTTGAAGAATTGGGAATTCTCTGTCCTTCGACTTTGTTCTATGGGGATTTCCTCGTTCGTTTCGTGTGTTCATTTGTTCCGTAATGTTAGTTCGGTCGGCTGGCAGTTTTGTTTTAATATTTATTGGAGATACATACATACATAATTTAACCCTACGTTAAAAATGCCGCCTGTAAAGAAAAAAGAGCGTAAAAGCGTCACTTTGGAATTGAAGATGAAAGTGTTAAGAAGAATGGAAAATGGAGGCAAAGCAACAATTGTTGGGAGAGATTTTGGACTCTCAGAATCGACTGTGAGAACGATTTATAAAAATCGGGAAAAAATTAAAATCTCCAGCGAAGGTTCAACACCTATAAGTGCAACAAAACTTTCTCGTTCGAGATCATCTATCTTAGAAAGAATGGAGAAATTACTGTCAGTCTGGATCGAAGATTTGAATAAGAAGAACACACCACTAAGTCAAGATCTCATATGCACAAAAGCAAAATCTTTGTATGAGATGCTGAAAACAAAAGAAGGAGAAGGGAGTGCCACTCCGACTTTTGCTGCCAGCAGAGGCTGGTTCCATCGGTTCAAGCAGCGTTCTAATCTTCACAATATCCACATAACAGGCGAGGCGGCCAGCGCGGACATTCAAGCTGCAGCTGAGTTTCCAGACAAGTTTCAAGACTTCGTTAGACGAGAGAAAATTCCTGCTTGTCTCATCTTCAATGTTGATGAGACCGCACTTTACTGGAAAAAAATGCCATCTCGAACATTCATTTCTAAGGAAGAACGTCAAGCCAGTGGTTTCAAAGCTGCGAAAGATCGACTAACACTTCTGCTGGGTGGTAATGCCACTGGTGATTTCAAACTGAAACCTTTACTAGTGTACCATTCAGAAACACCCCGTGCAATGCGAGGCACAGACAAGACAAGTCTACCAGTTGTGTGGCGATCAAACAGAAAGGCGTGGGTTACACGGGAAATTTTTCAAGAATGGTATTCTAATAGTTTTTGCCCATCAGTCAAATCATACTGTGACAGAAATGGGCTTGACCCTAAAGTTATATTACTCTTAGACAATGCCCCAGGACATCCAACCTCACTTGATACGCCCAGAGACTTAAAAGTGTACGTAAAGTTCCTTCCACCAAACACTACGTCAATATTACAACCTATGGACCAGGGAGCAATAGCAAACTTCAAAGCTTATTACCATCGCCGCACTTTTAGCCAACTAATTCATGAAACTGACGGGGAAGGAAGACAGTCTATGCGAGAGTGGTGGAAGTCATACAACATTATGAAGTCTATTCACAACATAGAAGAGGCTTGGAAGGAAGTTAAAATGAGTTGTATGAATGGGGTGTGGCGTAATCTTTGGCCAGATGTAGTGGAAGCACCTAGAAGAATTGTCCAGATGCAGAGACAAGTGCTTGAAGACATTGCTGCAATGATTGAGGGGTCTGAACTTGAAGATGTCACGGTAGAAGATCTCGTAGAACTTGTAGCAACGCACGACGATCTTATTAGCAATGAAGATCTGATCGAGTTACAGAATAATCCTATCTACGATGAGGAAGAACAAGTAGAAGAGAAAGTTTTATCTTCAGGGGAAATACAAAATGCACTTTCAAAAATTTATTCAGGTTTGGACATATTGCAGAGTATAGACAATAATGATGACCGTGTCTTGACCGTGTGTCAAACAATTAAAAACAGTGTTGGGTGTTATGAACGTATTTTACAAGAACGTAAACAAAACGTTACCCAAAAGACAATAGATGTATTTTTCCGTAAAAAATAAGAGTATGTATTGCATAAAGTGTTCTTAGAATTAAAGTGATTGATTAAAATGATTTGTATTTTTTTGTATTAAATTTTGACTATGTTTAATCATAAACCTCGATATACGCGAATTTCAGTTAACGCGATTTTTTTCGGAACGTATCCCTCGCGTAAAGCGGGGTTACTGTATAAAATGAAAAATTCTGTTTTTCACAAATATTTCCAAATATTTCCTCCTTGGACATCCATAAACCCCCTATCGATTTTACCTTTCTAAAATTTGAAAAGACGATATCTGCAGTGTCCCTGATAAAAACAACTTTCCATCAGTTAATAAATTCAAAATACACAGAGTATTTTCTTATCTACACAGACGGTGCAAAAACAGACATAGGAACAGGAGCAGCAGTTATAGTTGGTAATAAAACTATAAAAATCAAATTAAATCCTATCTCGTCTATTTTTTTTTTCTGCGGTACTTATGGCTGTAAGAGAGGCATTACGATGGGCTATAATTTCAAATTCAGTTTATTTGCCAATATCTACAAATTCATAAAGTGACAGAAATTAAATGTGCTCTAAATACGACAAAAAGGATGGTACAGCGACTATAAATAGCCGATACCACAAACCCTTTACTATTTGGGCATGTGTAGGGCCACTCTGTGACGAACATATACATTAAAAATAAATAAAAAACTAATTGTAAAGATTCTAAAAATAGCAGAGCGCAAAGAGGGATTGGCGAGCACGCAGCGAAACTGGCGGCGGAGACGTGGGGAGATGTATATGGATAAACAGAGTAAATTTTACATAATATGACATGGTAGGTAAGTGGTACCACCTCTAAAAGGATCTCAAATTATATACAAAGAAGTAGGTAAATATTACGGTAAATTAGAATTCTTTTGCTGGTTAATTAGTTGGTGTTTTACATAGGAAGAAAGCTTGCCTGGTGATAGTTGTTTAACCTCTTGTGACAAAGAATTCCACAAATGCACAGCAAAAAAAAATGAAGGACTTTTGAAAAGCAGCCTTCCCATGTTGAGGAACTCTAAAAGAATTAATGTTCCTCGTATCGTGCGGATGCAGAAAAACACTAAATTATACAAGTGACACCTTCTACGATTTTCCATATTTAAAATGTAGCTGTTATTTAAATAGGGTGTGATTCGATTTCTGAATGGAATGTTAAAAGAAAAGCGCATACAACAGTTTTGTATTTTTGGGATTAATCTAACATACTGGGCTGACAAAGAGTCGCCATATACAACATCAGCATAATCAAATAAAGATAATATCAAGCTGTTGCACAAATAATATTTGGTTTTTGATGGCTTGGGTTTTTGATCATTACAAAAATTATATGTTATATTAAAATATACTAAAGAAATGCGTAACTTATTTAAAGGGAATGGCATATATATTTGAGAGTCATCGGCATACTGTTGCATTTATGAATATTCTATCGCCTTATCAATATCTGCCACATAAAGAGAAAACAATAGTAGAGATGGAGCCCCTGTAATTAGATTTTATGGATTTAAAATCTTTTCTAATTTCTACACAGTGTGATTGATTTTTTTAGAAAATGTTCCATAAAAATAACTGACTGGCCTGAGAAGCCAAAATAGTAAAGCTCTGCCAAGAGCAGATCATGATTTAGGGTATCAAACGCCTTACTAAAATCCAAAAGAGCTAAGCAGGTGGTTTCATTCTTATCTTCGTTGAAACGAATATCGTTCAGTAAATTAACCAAGCTGGTAGTAGTACTAAAATAAGGTCGAAATCCCGACTGACAATTGGGTATTATTTGTTTACTATTTACATATAAAAAACATTTGCTGATATACATGTCGCTCCAGAATTTTTGATAAAGTTGGGAATATACTAATTGGTCATAGGTCCTTTGGTTCCATGGGGTTTGTCACTTTGGAACATGGCTTAAAAATAGCCTTTTTCCAGATATTCGGAAAGTACCCTTCCAATATACAATTGATTATATTTATATATATTTTATTTCTATTAATTACGGATTCCTTAAGTTCCCTACAATCTCTAAATTCATCCAACTTCTTAAAGCCTATCTTACTTAACATTTCAGACCTATTACAAATAGGGTATAATAGAGACATTAGATTCTCTTTTTTGTGGGTTCCAAGCCACATGGCTATCAGAGGGAACGAAACAGCAGACATTGCAGCTAAATCTGCCATCTCTTCAGGCACATTATTAAACGATATCTTCGGGTCTAAAGATTTAGCTAACTTTTTCAAACATACTTTTGATAAATTATTCCAATTGGATTGGGATCTACAGGAGGGCTCAAACAAGTTATAGGAGATCAAACCATTGGTATTTCCCCCTCTCCATTTATCATCACTTTCCCGCAAAGAAAACGTATTATGGAGAAGACTGTGCATAAGCCATTCTTACATTTTGAAACACTCTCACCTTTTGAAAAATGACCCATCTCCAGTCTGTTCGAACTGCAACGAATTATTATCCATCAAGCATATATTGCAATCGAATGGAGATTCAAACAAAAAAGCCAAATATGATCTTATCAAGCCCATTAAAGAGATATTAAAACCGGACCATAGAGGCCTCAAAAACTTGATGCGCTTTTCTTAAGGAATCTCAACTATATTCGAAACTATAATTCAGAATCTAGGTATGGCGCTAAATGATCTAAGCTATCGATGTGCCTCATTAAACATCCATCCATCCATCCATATTTTTTACAAATATCTCTAAAAATAAAAAAAAGCTATCGAAAAACGAATAACACTACCTGAAAGAACAGAAACTTTTACAAAAAAGAGTTTATAGATTTTTTTTAGTTTAACCGTAATTTTAAAAGAATATTTAAAATAAAATGGCTGGTTTAACCCCTTCAGTTGTGTGAGAATCATGCCTCCAACCTTATTTATGATTAAATTAACGTTTCTGTATACCGTTAAATTAAAAAAATCTAACTATTTTTGTGAAAAATTTCCTTCTCTTTCACGTGGTGCTGTTAGTTTTTCGATAACTTTTTTATTTTTTGAGATGTTACCATAAAACCGAATTTTTGATTTTATTTTGGTTTTTGTGTGCTTAGCGTACATCAAACTTTAATAAGCTTTTTTTTTTATCGTATTCTATGTCCAAAAAAATACCTGTATGCCAAAATGCAGCCTGTTAACACATAATGAGAGCTCAAAATCCCTGGCGACTGGGTGATATATAAAGTATATCGAATACTTTTCGAAAGGAAATTTATTTTTTAAAGTTAAAAATGCATTGGCAATGTTGATTTTCTTAAATAATTATTTCGTATTAAAATGTAAGCAGTGGCGGTTCGTGATGAATTTGGTGGAGGTTCACATACCTTACAAGACTATGTTATATATATCATTATGAGCCAATAAGAGCGTGAAAACACTATTTCCAGATACCTACTTAATTGTAAATTTTATGTATCTATTTATACCTAAAAGATATTTTAAAATTGCATGTTTACAAATGAAAATACCTTACCTAATATTATTTGAAAATGCTAAATCTCAATAGGTTAAACATAATATCAAATATAAAATCACTTACCAATATAGAAGGTCCAACTATAACAGGCAAATGGGCGCGGTGTATTGACACATACGTATAAACGCGAACATAAATAATATACAACATTTGACGAAAGAAAATGCAGTCCATATTAAAAATATAGCAAAATTCATTGTTTTGTTTACAGCATCTAACTATAAGCTGAACATTCTAAACACAATGTTTAAACGAAAAGTCCATACGACGATTTTTTAAATTTGCAAATTTGTCAATCACTAATTGATTAAAATCACTTCTATCATTTTCTTCTCTATTGACAACATTCCCAATGCATCCAGTCATGGTACTTCTCAAAAACGACTTAATTCTTTTTAAACTGGAGAAATTTCTTTCAGCTTCAGCAGTTGTCATCGGAATGGTAATAATTAGCTGAAGTAAAGTGTACGTTGCGGAAAATACATTTTGTAAATTATTTTCGATTATAAATCGCCAACAATGCACCCCTCCTGGCAAATTTCTAAAATCTGGCCGTTTATAAACAAGTTCAAGTTCAGTTGGTAATCTAATTTTATCCAAAAATGGATATGCCTGAACTATATTATTTAAATAGTGGGATGGGAATTTATTTTCAAACTCCGAGAACTTAGAAGACATAAACAGAAGCGAACCACTTAGATGACAGTTAAATGAAAACCTTTCCTTAATTTGAATTAATATATAATCACATACTTCTTTTGCTGCAACTACTTTCATTAAATAAGGATCTTCCTTACGTCTTTTATTCTGAAAATGAACTACATCTTCAATTAAGGTAGGAATTTCTTCAGCATTTTGTCTTTCAGTCGCTATACATTTTTCAGATATATTAATTGCTGTGGCTACCAGTGCAGGATCAGAAGTCGAGTTTTGCAAACTGTTATATGGGATATCGGCGTGTGGTATAATTTTATGAAAAAATGTTAGCCAGAATACAAATTGTGCATCGTATAAGATTCTACAGATTGCAGAGGCTTGATTAATTGTGGTAGATTGTTTCGAAGTATTTTCTACCTTCTCCATACATTCCATAAGTGCTTCTCTGTTCTTAAAAATAATATTTATAGCTCTATTTTTAAAAAGCCACCGTGTCGTAGAAGTTCTTGGAATATGGCAGCGTACAACTTCATTTAGTATTTCAACCCGCTGAGGAGAATTTGAAAAAAAATTCGTAATATCTGTTATATTAGAAAAGAAAATACGTACTTCTGTATCCTGGCTAGTTGCATGAGCTAAAATTAAATTTAATTGATGAGCATAACAGTGAACATAATAGCCGTATTTATAATCACCTTGAATAATTCTGTTTACTCCACTATGGCGGCCACTCATAACATTTGCTCCATCATAGCTTTGTGAAATTAATTTATTTGGTGTATCTGTAACTTTGAAAAAAACGTCTTTACTACAATTTGCATTATGATCTTGTGAACTCAAAAATGCCAAAAATCGTTCAGTTAGGGTACCGTCTTTTAAAATGTATCTAAAAACTACTACCATTTGAAACTTACAAGAAATATCTGTGGTCTCATCTGCTATAACAGAGATGAATTGGGCGTCTGCTATTTCATTCTTTATATATTCGTGGCAAACTTGTAGCATGCAATCTAATAATGTGAATTATTTTTGAAGTACCTTTGAAAACCGTAGATTTTTCAAAATGCTTTTTTAAAGCCAGATCCAATTCTGCACTAAAATTGATTAGACCTTTGAAAATGTCCTGATTTTGCGAACCATCCCTTTCATCATGTCCTCGCAAAGCTAATTCGAAAGATCTACAGAACTTTATACAATTTATAATTTTCGACAGAACGTATCTGTTTTTCAGTCCATTGTCATTATGTTTTTCGATACCTCTTCTGTAGGCACTATCCATGTGTTGTTTTATATCAACTTTTCCCAAAAGTCTTAGTTCTAACTTGAATTTATATGAACATGCGAACTTTTATGCTTTTTAATTGGTGCCAGATCGACTACTCAGCACTTTCAGATGCAAATAGCAAACATGGAAAACAAAACAAGCTGTTTTTAACACTGCATCCGCATAGCCATTCATATTTTTCATATAATTCACTTTTAAAACATCTTTTGAACTCGCGTTTTTGTCCCTTAGTTACTTGAGTAATACTAAGATTCGGAATCGGTTTTCCCGCAGTTTTCACTTTAAGTTTGTCTTCTAAAGGCAACTTTGAAAAATTTTGTTTTATATAATTCACTGTATATTCAAAGTTTCTTTTAACATCTAATAATTTACTACACCCCGACTGTGTATCTATTTTTTCGTTCATTACATCAGTTATATTCAGTTTATGTCTGTATGGAATTACATTCACGACTTAACACTAACAATATACCCTTTGTTGCAAAATACACTCCTGGACAAAATTAACGCAACAATATATTAAATCATACAAATCTCTATAATGAATTAATTTTAATAATTTTTTATGAAAATTGGTTACACTAAAAGTTAGAAAAAACTTATTCGGATACTTTAAAAGTGAATTAGCTATTAAATTTCTCTATAAGATTCGAATTAAAATTATTCTTAAGACCTAATAACAAAATCGTTGAAATTATGTAATAATGAAAAAAATAAACTGGGACACTAGTAGCAAAATTAATGGTGTACCTGGGACACTAGTACGTGTGTTGCCTCCTCTACTTCGGATGACAGCGTTTATGCGCCTAGGCATGTTTCTGATTAAATGTTGGATAAAATCTTAAGGAATTTGCTCCCATTCTGTGATAACTGCATTTTCAAGTTCCCTCAGGTTTCTAGGTGCAGGTATATGACGCTTTATATTTTTCTTAAGGTGATCCCATACATGTTCTATTGGATTCAGATCCGGGCTTTTCGGTGGCCATTGCATAATCGGTATATCAACTTGATTACCATAATCGAGTACCTCCCTAGCCACGTGAGGTCGAGCGTTGTCTTGCATAAACAGGAAATTGGGCCCCACAAAATGACCGAAAGGCATCACATGTTCTATTACAATATTTTCAAGACAGTAGTCAGCATTCATGGATCTCGTACGGACAGGAACTAACTCTGTGCGAGCATCAAAGCAGATGCCACCCCAGAACATAACAGAGCCACCGCCGAATGGAATCCTTGCAGAGATATTGCAAGGAGCAAACCTCTCTCCTGGTCTTCGCCATACTCGCTCACGACTATCTGGATGTTTTAGACTAACCCTAGTTTCATCTGTGAAGAAAACTTGTTTCCAATCATCCACAGACCAGTTTTCGTGATTTCGAGCAAAACGTATCTGTGAAGAAAACTTGTTTCCAATCATCCACAGACCAGTTTTCGTGATTTCGAGCAAAACGTAACCTGGCAACTCTGTTCTCTCTAGTAAGCAAGGGCGCAGTGGCTGGTCTCCTACTGTTTAATCCAGCTTCATTTAACCGTATTTTAACTGTTTTAGAAGAAATTGTGACATTGCGAACAGCTTCGAGTTCGTTTCTTATTATAGAACTAGTGACAGTCCTGTTTCTTAAAGCATATTGTCTTATAAAACGTTCATCTAGGTCGCTAGTGCATCGTTTTCGCCCTTGCCCTAGCCTTCTACAATAAGTTCCTACTTCATTCAAGCGTCTTACCATACGACTTATTGTGGAACGATGTTTGCCTATCAAATTGGCAACATAACTCTGACAATATCCCTCGTCCAATAAAACTGAGGCTCGCACTACCTCGTTTTCAGTTAAATTCCTTGTTGGATTCATTTTTCTAATTCTTCGGGTCAAAAATAAAACAGTCTACCACAAAAACGTATTAGTTTGAAAAAGGGAACAATTTATAAGCTTACTTTTAAAGAAAATCTATCGCATTATTACAGAAAATTGGTTATCTTCTAAAAAATTCTTTAAAACTGTAAATCTAAACGAATTGTTTTGATGATAAATTAATTTTCAGATTGTTGCGTTAATTTTGTCCAGGAGTGTATTAAGCGCCAAAACCAAATTTAACTACTCTGACTGGAACCACTTAGATTAGATGTAAAATATAAACGAATCAACACGACGCTTCTATCCTAATCCAAATCCGCAAGATTAGCAAGTAAGTGTGAACCATGGAGAGAGAAAAACCACGAATTTACATCTTCGTATTAGAGAGAGACACAGTTTGCCAGAACGCAAAAACGTATAAAACGAGACAACGCCATATACCGCCTTGCTTTACATCCAGTTCTCGTAGTTTGTGCGCTTAGGGAGCTTCAGTGGCAACTCGAGGTTTAACGGTACGTAAAATATTGGGGTTGTTAGAAATTGTTCTTATCCATTTGTAGGGAAGGTTCACTTCTTTAAAAGACGTTTGTATGACTAAGATATAATACAAAATAATTTGCATTTTGCCTTGTTATTGACAGGGGGTTCACGTACTCATGTGTTCCTATATATGAGCCGTATGTAAGGTAGTTATAAAGCTATTTTACTCAAGGGCTTTAAGATGTATTTGGACTAATTATTTTAAATCTTCAAATCTGAATATTTAGCTTACAAACTTTATTGCGTTTTCCGTTTAAATAGTCTCATTGTGGTTACAAGTCAAAACTTTGCTAATTTTCACCGGCGAGCAAATCGACACAGAAACATGACAGCACGATATTACGAAGCAACAGGGACTAGCCAAAATTATGGTAGCTTTAATAACGACCGTGCTTGAAAAAAAGAACGAAATGTCGTCGGGAGGTACTTAAAAGTCGAAAGGGACGCAAGCCCCAGGAAACGTCTAATTTTCCACATTTCCTGTAACCTTCCGAGGTGTCATTTATGATAGATAGAGTTTGTTGTGCGATGTTACGCTGGTACGCCAATAAGTGCTGCAAGTTTTGTTCTCTTGTTTGTCGATCCTAGCTCTGCTTATGAGCCGTGATACGGCGAAACATGTACCTGCTGAAATATGGACTTTATTTATTTTTAGTAGTTGATACAGATTTTTTTTATATATGCAGGGTGGAATCCTGCTGAACAGGCCTCTGTCGGTCTGTGGGCTTAAAAGACCCCGGCGGACAGCAGGTTTGCTTTTAAACTTTAGACTGTCACCAGCCGGAGATACCATTTGTTGGATCTTACCGCGATATTACTCTATTACTGCAAGTGGCACTGTGTAGTAGTGTTGTTCCCTTATACTAGCCCAGCTGCAGAGCTAGTATAAGAGGCAAAATAAGTTCCGAGATGAATTGACTATTAAGAGAACAGTGGGTCACTGCTGAAATATGGACTTTGTTCATTGTGAGTAGTTGATACGGATTTTAATATACTTAAGGTGGAATCCAGACGTTTGCGCGGCCTGGTGGTAATTTTTGCCAGCTTAGCTGGACAATCTTCTGTTGCTCTGTGGCCTGGCCTTAAAAGCCCCCACCCCCGGAGGGTGGTAAGCTTTTAAGCTTTGAACAACCAGAGATTCAATTTGTTGTACCTTACCGCTCCTTCATAATGAGCTTAAAGCGATTTTACTTGATAAAGAATGAAGAACTAATTTTATTGATTACTATATTTTCGCGAGGGTTACCTATTTATTAGCAGTATAATGTGGAATACAAATATTTTACTTCAGACTCTTAAGACGTTTTCGAATCGACCGCCAAACTTCTGCATGTACAACTTGAAAGCATTATCCAGTGTGCATCTTGAACAGGCAGCGTTGCAGTTTAAAGTCCAAACTTCGCTAATTTTCATCCGAGCAAAACAACATAACAACGTACCGCAGCGGCATAACGAAGTTACAAACAGTAGCCGAACGGGCGTTATCTTGACCTAAACAACCACCTTGCTTTTATTTGTGATTAAGTAAAAGTTAAATTATACTGTGGTGCTGTTGTATTTTAAAATAAATTTTCCTACTCAACAAATAAAAACATTTTATTCAACTATATTTAAGGGGTAACACCACTTTGACGTCTTCAAGAATTCGAATTTTTTTTTTGCTCAAAGTACTCTTTATATATATGAAATTGATATTCTATTGGTTACAAAATAATATCGAAAGTGAAAGGGTAATTTTCGAGCTATAGAAGTAGAGTGCACACTAGCGCGCTAAAGTTCTCACACTACCTGTCAGCAGATGGCGTGTATGGTGTTTACAGTTGAAATAGTTTGAAAGGGAGAGTCATAACGACTATAACCGACGCACATACAGGTATTTGAACTATCTACGCGGCCAAAAGGCAAAAAATCAAAACACAAAATATTACCAGGTAACCGACTACCAGAGACAGAAGACCCTTCCGAGAACAAAAGACAACCGCTTCCAACCCCACCCGTGCAGTCTTACCTGTTTTATGTCAGTCGGAATTCGATCCTGTTACCTCGTGTACGTTATCACTTCTCGGCGCTCTTAAAAATCATAATTGTGAAAGTGGAATTTTATGTCTATAAGTTCTAAAGTAGTGGAAAAAGTGATGGATTCTCAAAGTACAGGTATGTAACTATGTTATTTCATAAAACTTTTATGATTTACTTATTTGTGAGTCAACGTAAGGGACGGTAAAGAAAGGTCTTTTCCACGAGTATTATTTTGTAAAAAAAAATATATTTTACTGTCGTTTTCATACTTCCCTGTTAGATCCGGCTATAATTTTGATAATATTCTAAAGTTCGTAGTTTCAGTAAATAATAAATCAAAAAACTGGCCCCGGATAAGATACATTTTGAGACTTTGAAAATTTTGGTCAAAATTGTGAGAAAAAATAGATTTTGATTTTATCAATTTTAACTTAATGATTCTTTGTTGTAGGTTCACTTGGTACATCGGGAATGAAGGTTGTGACCCGGAAATACTTGTTTGACCGCATGACCTTATTTGGAAGACTAACTAAATTGCTTAAAAGAACAACTTTTGTCAACTGAAGGATATACACAAGAGCAAATACAAACCTTAAAAAGGAATTTTTCTCATTTTAAATCTGAAGTTAAACGTAGATGGATCAAAGCCCATAATAAGGTAGACATATTTGTTCAATACAATAGTTCATGGCTAGAAGGAACCTTTGAAATTCCAGTGGTTGACAGTCTGCAAAATCGATCTGGTCGACCAAGCAAACCTTTTAAACAATTGAGCGAGAGAAGTAAAAGAAGAAAGACGGAGGAGCTTCGCTCTACCTTTGAAGAGGATGTGATAGTGCATGACGAGCAAGTTGAGTTGAGAAAAATGGGAAAGAGAGATGCTTCAAATGTACTCAAAGAAATCATCACTACACCAACTTGGCCAACGAAATATAAAAAGGTGTATTATCACACAAAATCATCAAAAAATAAAAGTAGCCCTTTGACTGTCAAGGAAGCAATCCAAATGTACATAGACGCAGATCTAACAAGAGGGCAGTATGAAATCATAAGAAGGATGAACAAACATATTTACTAGCACTAGTGCAGAAGCTCAATTACAGCCCTTGGTGGATCTTACTGTTACACGATTGTCCGACTACCTGGAAAAGGTATTGCAAACATTAAATGAACAAAAACGGAATAACCCTAACGATGATTCATAAGGGGTTGCGACGGATCACAACAATCCCAATACAAACAAAAGTTTGACAGTGATGCGAGTTCGGATAGCAATATATTTCAAAATTGCTTCGTGCCTCTAAAATTATTGTGTGGAAAAAATAATGAAAAAACCGTGTAGGAGAATCCGACTCCGTCTTCTCCGCGTTTTTGTCGGCCAGTAAGATTTCGTTTTATCAAAGAGAGTACTGATGTCACAGAACAAGAAATTAACTACGTGAATAAATCAGTTGATTCTCTCATTCCTACTGAGGTTGATTTGGATGAGAAAAAGCTTATAGTCAAACACAAATTTACCATGACAATGGTGGATGTCAAAGTGTGTAATGCCGCCACTGGAACCACAGCAACAAGCCGGTGCTATATTTGTGGTGCAACCTCAAAGGATTTTAACCGATTGGATATAACAAAAGAAGTTAATCCCGAGGCAGTACAATTCGGTCTCTCAGTATTACATGCCAGGATAAGATTATTTGAGAGTGTCCTACATCTGGCTTATAAACTGCCAGTAAAAAAATATAGAGAAAGAAAAACAGAGGTTGAAAAGGAACTTGAGAAAGAGAGGACACTTGAAATCCAGACCCGGTTTCGCAATGAAACCGGGTTATTGGTCGATATGCCAAAGGCAAATTTTGGAAACACCAATGATGGAAACACCAGTCGAAGATTTTTTGAAGACCCGAAATTGGCAGCAGAAATAACGGGCCTTAGCTATGGCCTGTTATATAGGTTAAAAGTCATTTTGGAGACAATCTTAAGCGGACATAAAGTCGACCCAGAAAAATATGACAAGCATGCATCAGAAACTGCTCGTCTATATGTGGACCTCTACCCGTGGCATCTCATGACACCTACGATGCAGATACTTGTTCATGGCACAGAGATAATAAAAAATGCTTTGTTTTACTAATTGGGCAGCTGTCTGAAGAAGCCGCAAAGGCAAGGAACAAGCACTTTCGGTCTTACCGACAAGATTTTGCCCGAAAGTTTTCACGAGAAAGCTACAACAGGGACATTTTTAATCGTTTACTTTTAAGCTCCGATCCTTTGTGGAGCAGTATGAGGCGAATAAAGAGGATAAAGTCACATTCATTCCTACCAGAAACGCTAGAAATGCTCCTGCCTGCAGAGCCGAACCCACTGTATTCTTCTGGAAGTGAAGATGAAAATACGTTTGTGGACGACAAAATATGATTGTTTATAGTGTATTTTTAACCCTCGACGCAAAAGAGGGTTGTTTTAAGTTTAAATTTTACATTTATTTTGTAAATAAATGTTTTCATTTAAAATTTTTTTTATTTTTATTAGAAATTAAGTAATTTTATGCAAAGTAACTGATTAATTTAACTTGGTAATATAATTTAGCATACAATAGAACCGAAAAATAATTTTGGCCGCGTAGATCGTTCAAATACCCCTATGTGCGACGCTGGCTGTGTGTTAGAACGTACTCTGTTTTTGGTTTTTACTGTGTTTAAATTAAATTATAATAAACTATGAGTGATAAAATATCTCTGTACAGTGGGCATAAGGGCAGTTGGCAGAAGGCAAAAGCACGCGATGAATTAAACAGTTATAAACATAAACACTGGGTTCAAAAGTTTATGATGCGATTCTGCCAATTTGTGAAGAATTAAGTTGTGAAGATTTGTTAAATCGTTGTCTAGGATGTTTCACGAAAACGCAAACGAAAGTTTAAATTCAACGATATAGACGCTAGCTCCAAAATCAACGTCTAGTGGCAAAATAGTACTGGAAATTACAGCTCACGTAGATACATGCATGTTCAATGACGGCATGATAAGTGTCTTAAAAATGATGGAGGCTTTGGAGATGCTTACTGGTTCAGAAAATAATTTTACATGGCAAACGGACGAGAAGCGCCAGAATTTGGCAGAGCGCTCCTTGGCCAACTGGTCGAAAAATGCCCGAAAACAAGCCAAGTCGACCAGAAAGGTAGCAGATATGGATGCTATTGATCCAGAAGGAATTCTTTATGGACCTGGAATCGCAGTTTAGAGGTAAGTTTCATTTTAATCGTTTTTATTCACGACTAAACCGTAACGAAAACTTTGAACGCGTTTTTCTCGAAACAGCATTTTCGAAGTGGGTGGGCACCCTAGCTTCACCAATTTTTAATTAATCTACTTCGTTACGCTGGCTTTTTTTCTTGGAATAGGCGTAAAATGGTCTAATTTTGAGACTTACGAGAAAATATCAGGGGGAAGCCGTTATTGCACTTTTTATTGATAAATAAAAATTAACTTATATCACTGACAATTGTTGATAACCACTAATCGATACTGTCAGTTTTTACAAAACACATTAAGTAATGAAAAAAAAATGTCCTACTTTAATGTTGAAAAAATGATATACCAGGTGTACAAGTATGAAATGCGGATTTCAGACAACAGATGGTGCACCAATGCAGTTTGTGCTATAAAGATTTGACACTGCGCCATTTTGTTGTGTCATCAACAAGTATTAGACGCGCACGAGTGATAAATTGGAAAAGTGTGTGCATAGTGTTGTGTTTTAATATCTCGAAATTTATACCGAACAAAGTGCATTCACGGACAGCATTAATTTTTTGTTTTCATTTGAAGAAAACTGCTGTTCAGTCATACCGATTACTTCGAGAAGTTTTCGGTGAACATGCTCCATCGCAAGATACGTGTGAACGATGGTTTCGGCGTTTCAAAAGTGGCGACTTCGATGTTGCAGACGAGGAACGTGGAATTGCAAGCATTGTTGGACGAAGATGCTTCGCAAACACAAAAACAACTCGCCGAGCAATTGGGCGTTAGTCAACAAGCTGTTTCCAATCGGCTACGAGAGATGGGAAAGATTCAGAAGCCGGTAAATGGGTACCACATGAGTTGAACGACAAGCAAATGGAAAAGCGCAAAAACACGTGTGACATTTTGCTCGCTCGGTATAAAAGGAAGTCGTTTTTTGCATCGTATAGTTACAGGGGATGAAAAGTGAATTTATTGTGAGAATCCCAAGCGCAAAAAATCATGGGTAGACCCAGACGCACCATCCACATCGACCCCAAGACCGAATCGCTTTGGCAGAAAGACGATGCTCTGTGTTTGGTGGGACTAGAGGGGCGTGGTCTATTATAAGCTGTTAAAACCTGGGGAAACGGTTAATACTAAACGTTACCAACACCAATTGACCGATTTGAACCGTTCGCTGCTTGAAAAAAGGCCAGAATACCAGAAGAGGCAACACAAAGTCATTTTTCTTCATGACAATGATCCATCACATACGGCAAAACCAGTTCGCGACACGTTGGAAGCACTCAGCTGGGAAGTTCTACCCCATGTGGCTTACTCACCATACTTGCTTCCTTCCGATTACCACTTGTTTGCATCGATGGGTCACGCACTTACTGAGCAGCGCTTTGGTTCGTACGAAGGCGTGGTATTCACAAATTGCCCGAAAGATGGGAAAAATGTATAACAAGCGATGGAGCATACTTTAAATAAAGCACTTTTTATCATTTTTTCGAATTTAACATGTTTTTTTTAGAAAAAAATCCGCATTTCATACTTGTACACCTGGTATGTGCTATATTAGTGACTGGAGACCAAGGTTAGTTCAGGTTAGCAAGAACAGCCTTACCTCGATTTTTTCTCGTCAGTCTTTCAAAATTAGACCATTTTAGGCCTATTCCAAAAAAAAAAAACCTTGTGATTTGTTCTTTTCGTGTTGTCTTCCGTAAAGAAAATTTCACTGTAAATGTAGGATAATCATCTTGGCGCATGCGCATAAACGAACCAAGTTCTCTCGAGCAGTTTCGACCAGTGGTTGTCAGTAGCATAGTAGACTTTTGTACGCTTGCGTATCAATATTTACATGCAAAAAAAAACGTATAAAAACGACCTCTCCCCGATATTTTCTCGTAAGTCTTTCTAAATTAGACCATTTTAAGCCTATTCCAAAAAAATAACCTTTTTCTGAAAAGCCTGCGAAGCGAAGTTTTATCGATTCTTTTTTGTAAATTGAATCCCCACATATTTTTTTAGCGAAATACGTAGGTTTTTTAAAAATATTGATATCTCGATTTTCTATGAAACTTTAAGTAACGAAATTTTTTGCTAAAAATATATGTTTTATTTTGAATCGATGCAATTTCATTAAAAAAGCATATTTTTTGGAACGGCTACGTATTTCGCTAGCTTTTGGACTAAGAAAACTAAATAACTAACTGACACTGCCGTTACTTGATGGAAATTCATATTGAATGAGAATAAAATATTAAACTTTTAGTAAAATTTCCACTTTTATTGATTTTTAATACTCGACACGTGTTTCGCTAAAACATTAGATTTATCAAAAGTATGGGTAAAACAACGGATTTAATGTAAAAACCATAGACACAGTTGTACGCAAAAAACAGTTACAACACACAATTAATCTAATATATCCAAAAACAAAAACTATTATTAACAATTACGCAACATTAACCTATATAGGCTCAACAACTGAAAAAATCGTAAAATATCTAAGAAAATACAACGTGACAATCATATACAGTACAAATAACAACTTAAACAAACATATCAAGAACAATAAAGATAAAACCTTGAAAAACCATAAATCTGGTGTTTACCAACTTAATTGTGGTTCTTGTAATAAACTCTACATAGGACAAACAGGAAGAACATTCCAACAAAGAATAAGATAATAAAAAATTTTAAAAAGTAAAACTGAGTCTTCATATGCCAAACATTTAATAGAAGAGAATCATGTATTTGATAATAATTTCCATATTCTACACGTTCAGAATAAATCGCATGAATTAAATTTATTTGAGACCCTCGAAATTAATAAAAGGAAGAATACGAACACACTGTTAAAAATTCCCCATTGTTGAATTTATTTAATGAATAGATAATATGTATAATTATTAAGTTTGGTGTTGTCCTTTAGTTACAACCTATTTGTAAATATTTACATATTGCATTGAAAAGTGTATATTTCATTCTATACCCATACTTTTGATAAAGCTAATGTTTTAGCGAAACACGTGTCAAGTATAAAAATCAATAAAAGTGCAAATTTTACTAAAAATTCGGTGTTTTATTCTCATTAAGAAAACTAATTTTTTTTTTGTTTCACTCTTCTAGATCACATGTAGGCTGAGATCTATTATTTTCTATTTTTGAAGTGCTCCCGATCATCAGCTGTCAAGCCGCCATTTCTTAATATATCGAAAAAAAAATCATTTTCTACTTTAATGTACATATAATAAATTAGTGTACCTAGATTTTCATAAAAATTCTCGGAAAAGCCTTAAATTTCGGGGGGGGGGGTCAAAGTGATGTTACCCCTTAACTTCCTAGTAGTAGGCGAAACGTTAGGGAGTAATTTCCATTTGGTGCACATACAAGAACAGGGATATCTCTTATTGACATTTTCTCAATTCATATGTAATTAAATTGAAACTCGGCAACCTTCACTGAAACATTCCTGATAAACTAGGTTCGACACGATTTAAAAACATAACATCGAAATAGATGAAATTCCTAACTCTATTTTCTAATTTCCATTTTTCCCGTAATAGAAAAATTCATTTAATCGGCGACGAGGAATTTCTTTCCATATACGCGCAAAATTTCCATCGTTGCTGACGAAAATCGAATTTCAATCAGTCATGAAATTTGACGTAATCTGCAATCGCTACATGATTAGATATTAGATAGGGTTCTAGCTTTAAACGCGGGACTACGAAAAAAGGGAAACAGCGAAAGATTAATGTATGTTTTTTATTTCCGTTTACATCGGTCGATTTTGAAACGAGTAGTGTGCTGCTGTTAGTCTTATTGGTCTTTGAACTATGCTGGAATGTTTTCGGAAGGAATGAGGTCTTTTTATGTAGAAAAATTCGTTGAACGATTTTTGTTTTACTTTGGAAGTTAGCCAGTGTAAATTTCTGCCCTCATTTGTATATTTTTTGTAATTAATAATGGTTCATTATAAAATGTTATTTTTTTCTAATAAATATTTAAAGATTATAAAACTGTTTCATTCATAGTATTCGCAAATAATACGTATACGCCTAGGCGTCCCACCGCTGCGCTGGCCAGAAATATTTCAGACTAGTTAGCCCCAAACAACAAAAAAAGGGTCATTTTCATGTTGTTTTCAAACATATTGTCAGAATGTAGGTGGGATGTGCTCAAAGCTGCCTGATCTCAGAGAAGCATTGTGTATGTGTGATTATTCCGTAATAATTCTTGTGGAGACCTAGCTTCATAAGGGCATTCCCGATGGTGAAGTCTCTTTGATGGCTACAATGCTTACCGCCTAGACAGGGGACCAACAACCAGTGATAAAAGTAAGGGGGAGAGTGTTTTGATTGCGGTGTCAAATAAGCTTCAGTCCAGGAAATTGGCTGTATCCTATGATATGACGGAGCAGATTTTTGTGGAAATCAGAACAAGGTCCAAGTGTATTATCGTTGGGGGGGGGGGGTTTATATTCCGCCTAATTCCCCGCACGATAAATATGAGCAACATTGTTTGTCTGTTCAAGAGCTAGCAGAGTCCATCCCAGTTGCTGAATTTGCGATATTTGGGGACTTCAATTTACCCAATGCCATCTGGAAAAATGAGACTTATGGTGTCACTGTGGAGTGCGCGGAAGGTTCACCTGCCTTAATGCTAGCAGAAACCTTATGTTTCTTAAACTTATATGAAGTGATAAAAGTGCCTAATTTTAGGATTCATTTTTCTGTTTCTCACCAGATACTTGTCAGGCTGAAGATATACTATTACCTGAATCTCTACATCATGGAGCAAACTGCTTGAGGGTCGGGCTGTCTCTTGATACCTCCGCGTTCGATGAGCTACATCTCGATTTTCGTAATGCTAATTACCCTGCCATTAATGATTTTTTGATCTCGCACGACTGGGTGGAATATTTGTGCGGTTTGGACTTGGATGATGCAGTGGATAAATTCTATGACAGTCTGTATTACTGCGTTGACTGCCTTGTTCCGGTCAGGTGGGTAAAGAACTCAAGCTTTCCTAAATGGTTCACCCCCAATATTAAAGGTTCTAATTTGTAAAAAGAAGGCTGCCCACAAAAAATACATGTCAACCAGAGTGTATGATGATTATGTAGGTTTCAGGCACTTCCGTTCTCTCTGTAAGGCTGAGTCTAGAAAGTGTCATGTCAGGGTAAATCGTAAGTTATAAAATGTCACTATTTACATTATAAGAAATATGCTAAAAAACTATATATATCGTACTATTTAAGTACAAATTTTTTTCACACGTTGTGACCTGGCACGAATATTTTAGTCATGTAGCTACTTATTAATTGAAAAATAAAAAAAGAAGTTTTTGAGCGACTTCTAAGAAACGGTACGTTATATTTTGTTAAATACTATCATAAAAGAAAATGGTGCTCGCAGTTTGCGAAATTTTAATCAATTACGAGTATTAACATAATTTCAAGCGATTTGGGAATAAAATAATACACTTTTAAAGAATCACTGTTGTCCAGAGAACTTCCACAAAACTGTACATCATAGTTTTTAAAATTGCCATCAGCTTTAGAAACCAGTATTATTACATCTTATTTCATATATAAAGGGAATTTCTATCCGTTTTTCTAGGTCAAAAGGAAGTACTAAATCAAAAAAGTTTAATAACTCAAAGACAAAATCTAACATCGAAAAAGGGTAGAACAAACTTAGTTCTGGAATCCCGTATTTATTTTATTAAGTCTGCACAGTCGGAACGACGGACGGGCATTAGGAAACATAATATAAAAAGCAAAGTCGTACGATAAAGGGCCCTGATTTATTTTATGACAAGAAGAATCCGGGATTTTACAGGGTAAATAAAATTAAAGCGCTCTTTTTCTCTTTTCTTAACTTTCGCGAAGTAGAAGGAGATCCATTTAGTTATCTCTAAATTTATCTCTTATCCGATGTGGCAGTAGTTGAGCGTGTATACAGTTTTCTCTACGAGAGATAAATAATAGATCCGAATATCGGTCGAATAAGAATTTTCATGTTTAGTTACAGGGTGTTAATGCGCCTAAGCATTAGAGATATTTATAACTAGTTAGTTACTCTAGACCACTTCCAATTGTCAAAAGCAAATGCGGTTGCTGCGGATAGTAGTGTGACAGTTGGTAAATATGTACACAAGTCTGGTGATCCACATTTTATTGTGCCACATTTATAGTGAATTTTGGAAGATTATATGAAAAATTGGAATTTAGTAAAAAAAATATCGATTGGTGATAAGGACAGCTCGTTAAAGAAATTTACTATGACATGCTACTATTATTTATTATATAATTAATATTAATAATAATAAACGTCTTTATTTTATACTCGGCGAAATGCAGCAGTGCTGTTATTAACCGAGTTTCCAAAAAAAAATACAATACACAAGAAAAACAAAATAAAGAAATACAACTCAAATACAGTTCAAGAGGTCATAATGATTACGTAACTCTACTTATTCTAAAACTAAAAAAAAAAGGGAAAAAAAATACACACTTTACGCTATAAAAAAAAAGAAATCGAATTATTTACAATTTTCCAAACTGTACTTTCAGGTATGCATGTTAAAGCTGATGTCTCTGTGAATGAAAAGTACTTTTCGTGGCCTCGCTCCACCAACTTTAAATAAAGACTTTTAACTATCAATTTTGTCTCAACGGGCAAACATTTGCGGCTTCTGATGGAGAGGGCTTCGGACATTTTAAGACACTACTGAACTTTATAATACACACTATTTCGGTATAATACTACAGATAAAATGAAGAATATTCTTTATATTTATAAACACGAAGTAGCCAATAAAATGTTAGATTGAAAGGGAGGTATATATATATATATATATATATATATATATATATATATATATATATATATATACATATACAGTGAAACCTCTCATAACGGACACCTCCAATGAGCGGACAACTCCATTAGGCGGACACTATTTGATAGTCTGGAATGAAGTATAGAGAATTCAATAAGATATAATCTCTCTTGAGCGGACTCTCTCTTGAGCGGACTCTCTCTTGGGCGGACGCGGGCACAATATTTAAATACAAAACTTGTAAAATTCTCTCTTAAACGGACACAAAATTAAAAATGTTGCAGCGCTGCACTATTAGCCAGCGCGGCGACAAAAATTCTGGGGACTTCCCCATTGTATGTATGTGATTCCCCGCGAGCATTAACGAATACATAACACCGCGTTTTTATGTTCAGTTGATTTAGTTCGTTGATTTGTCTTGTATGTATTGTTTTTTTTTTAAATAGAGACAAACATGTCTGAAAAGCGTCGTGTATTAAGTCTTAAAGAGAAAATTGATATTTTGGAAATCTATAATAGAGAGAAACTTAGTGTTAGAGTTTTGGCCAAACGTTTTAAAATAGGAAAGACACGAGCAGCTGGAATTATTAAAATTAAAGGCGAGTTATTAAAAACATTTCACTCCAATGTTAATTGAAGTGTAAAACGAAGTTTTTTAAAGCCAGTGGGATTACAAATTGACGAAATTTGCTATGATTGGTTCACAAAGGCAAGAAATAAAGAAATTTCACTATCAGGTAAATAAAAAAAATTATAGAGGTATTGTAGTCTTTCTAAATTGTATTTATTAAAATTCTAGGACCAATAATTCGAGCCAAAGCAAAGGAGATCGCAGATAGTCTGGAATGCGATAATTTCAGTGCGTCATCTGGGTGGCTGGAGAAATTTCGGAAAAGGCATAACATCGCTAAGTGTTATTATGGAAGATGTGGACAACAAAAAATATCTTCATTGGTAAAAGGTTATTTGCCAAAAAATATTTTTAACGTGGACGAGACAGGTTTATTTTTTCGAGCTTTACCTGACAAGACGTTAGCACTTAAACGTGAGAAATGTGTGGGTGGAAAATTATCCAAAGAAAGACTCACCATTATGCATGCATGCGTAAATCTGGCAGGAGATAAAGAAAAATTATTGGTTATTGGTAAGTCAAAACATCTGCTATAATTGAAGAATGGTTGCAAGATTTTGATTTAAGAATGGGTAAAGAAAACAGAAAAATTTAGCTATTTTTGGATAATGCTGCCTCTCATCCTAAAGACATTCAGTTAAAAAACATTCAACTTATTTTTCTACCGCCCAATTGCACATCAGTTATTCAACCGCTAGACCAAGGCATAATACAAAATTTAAAAACATTTTACAGGACCATTTTAATTAAGGATTTGTTATCGAAAATAGATTCTGTTGATAACCTTCAAGGTCTTACTAAAGCAGTTAATGTTCTAGATGCTATTTATTTTATAAATGCTGCATGGAAGAAAGTTACGGAAACAGCAATAAAAAACTGCTTTCAAAAGACAGGAATTACCGTAAATGATGGTGATAACCATAATCTGGAAAAGGATGACTTTTCAGGAGCAGATAACTTACCTTTGTCAGTTTTATCCGAAATATGGCGAAATGCAGAAGCAATAGGCCTTAAAAAAAATGATTTAAGTGAATTCATTACCATCGATAATAACTTATTAGTAGAAGATGATATAGACGACACCTCTTTTAACAAAATTGTAAAAAAGGCGACAACGTGACTTTGGTTGAGTCTGACGAATCCGATGAAGAAATAACCATAACCGATCAATCCAATATTATTATAAGTTATCAGCAGGCCATTGATATGGTCTAAACGATTCAAGAATTTGCCAAAATTAAAGGAGATTCAACAGCAATGCAGATGTTATCTGACTTGGAATTACATTTTCAAGACAACATACTTAAAACTAACACGCGTCAAACTACTATAATTGATTTTTTCAAGCCTACTTAAGTTATATTTTATATGTGTTTAATTTTTTGATTTATAACTACATACTTATGTACTAATGTGTATGAGAAAACAATAAAACCTACCCTATTATGTATTATGTAAATAAAAATATGTATGTATTTTTTATTTTTCCAATACGCGGACACCTCCCTTAGGCGGACATATTTTAATAGTCCCGAAGGTGTCCGCTCAAGAGAGCTTTCACTGTATATATATATATATATATATATATATATATATATATATATATATATATATATATATATATATATATATATATATACAGTCCCTGGCCAAATTATTAGACGCACTGTATTTTTTTTAGTAATTTTATGTTTCTTAAGAGTTTTTATGCAATAATGGTATATTTAAACTACAATATTATTGATTTTTATTTAAAAGAATTGTTGTAGACTACATATTTGTATTTATTTTTTACATATGGCAACACTGTGTTGACAAAGTGATACATGAACGTAAACAAGTACAAACCTGTATTAGTCGCGATCGGAATCGAGTCAGGTACGGACGTGTTTCTGTGGCTTTATGGACTGTGATTGTTTGTTTAATAGTTTTATACTACTCAGTTATTAGTTTATTTTGTATGCAGTGTTTTAAAAAAAGTAATCGGACTATTTTCATTATGGGTAGAAAAGGCGATCTTTCACCACGTAAAAAAAGCTGAAGTGAAGGCCCTTGTGATTGCGAAAACATTTACAAACCGAGAAATATCACGAAGATTGGAGGTTTCTGAAGCTAGTGTACGACGCATAAAAAAGAAAATTGAGTCAGGGAAGGAATTAAGCCCGAAAAGAAAGAAAAGATGCGGTAGAAAACCAATTTTCACTCCACGGTCAGAGAGATGTTTGAAGAAAATTTGTGTAGAAAACAGATTTGCTACCACAAAGGTAATAAAATCACAACTCCAGGATGCTAGCGTAAATGCTTCTGAGCGCACTATTCGAAGAAAATTGAAAGAATTAGATTTTAAGGCCTGTCGCCCCCGCCAGGAAGCCCAAGTTAACAGCTGCAATAAAGGCAAAGCGCCTGAAGTGGGCCAAACAATGGCAAGACAAAGATGTGGACTTCTGGAGATCGGTAAGATATAGCAATTTAATCAATAATTGATACATTATTATCATTTTCAGTTAAATAAAGCAAATAAACATGGAAGTTTATATATTTTTCCTATTTTTGACAGGTCTGCTTCAGTGACGAAAGCACATTCGAAATTTTGCAGAATAAAGCTCAGTATGTGCGTCGTCGTCATGGAGAAAAGTTTCATCCTAATTGTGTCGTCCCGACGGTTAAACATCCCACCAAAGTGATGATTTGGTCAGTCATCAGCGGCAAGGGCACTGGACGTCTGTAAGTCGTCAAAGGAATAATGAGGCAAGATCAGTACAAAGAAGTACGAGTATTACAAAATCGGTTGATTCCGCAGCTCAGAGAATGGTTTCCAAATGGGGAACCATTCACTTTCATGCAAGATGGAGCTCCCTGCCACACTGCTCGGTCTGTTAAAGCTTTTTTGGCAGAAAAAAATATCCCTCTGTTGGATTGGCCGGGTAATAGCCCTGATATGAACCCCATTGAAAATGTGTGGGAGCTGATGAAAAGAGAAGTGGCTAAAGATGTGATTACCAACAAAACCCAGCTCCTAGAAAAGATTATTCATGTGTGGAATCATCATCCTCAAATGCAGGAGACAGTACAATCTTGCATTGATAGCATGCCGCGCAGAATTAAAGCTTTGATAGCGGCTAAAGGTGGCTCAACTAAATATTGACTTTTACTAACATTAATTTCACTTTTCTTTAAAACTTAATAAACTTATGCTTTTCTAAATTAATGCTGTTTTATTTATGTCAAATAAATAGGTAATTGATTGGATAATATAAAATTAAAAAACAAATCAATTTAAAATAATAAAACGGTACAATATCACTCGGTAATTAATATTTTACATGAAATCTTGCAGTGCGTCTAATAATTTGGCCAGGGACTGTATATATATATATATATATATATATATATATATATATATATATATATATATATATATATATATATATATATATATATATATGTATATGTATCAATTACGACCCTTTTACGGTGAGGTCCGTGTGAAGATCCTAACGGTCGTTTAATGTTTTTATTGCATCAATTTGCCAAATCACTTTCTTAGATCTTGAAAAATACTATACCTTGTAATTTATCTACATTTACGATCAACTATGTTGAATAAAATACCATTTTTAAAAATTATTTCTTGAATTGAGTGAAAAGGAAAAGCACAATTTTGAATTGGCTTTTAAAGTCAACCTTCCTCATGTGTATTATATCCCTAATTATTAGATCTATTCATAATACGGATCGTCAAGATTATTTCAAAAGGGGGACAATCCGGAACTCAAATAAACAGTGAATTCGGGTCCGGCCGGCATAAGGATTAAAATTAAAGCGCGGCGGTCGGGGACTTGTTATTGTAGACAGTTCAAGAGAGGACATTTGGCGCGGTTTCTTGTTTTCATTAGAAAGTTTTAGCGTAAGTTGGCTTGATTTGGGTCTCCGGTAACCGTTTTATTGTTAAGTGGAAGTTAAGTACCTTTTTTGTTGGGTAGGCCACTGGTATTATTACATATACGGTAGTTTAGTTAAATCGTTACTTTTTTTGCTGTAGTAGGAAAAACCACGTTTCTCGTAGATTCAAAATAATCTAATCCCCAAGTAATGATACAGACTTACAGAAAAGTGCCTTTTATCTCATACTACTAACAACTTATGTATAACTTAACTTTATTACCGACAGTAAATACTACGTGGGTTGAAACGTCCCGAGACTTTTGAAGAAAAATTGATTTTATCCTTCAACATAGTGTCCTTCAAGAGCGATACATTTATTCCAGCGATATTCCAACATTTGGAAACCTTTCATATAATACGATTGGTCGAGCTCTCTAAAATAAGTTTCTCATTTGACTACTTAATTTGAGCCAAATCTTTTTCCCTGGACTCACTTTTTCAAATTTGGAAAAAGGTAATAATTGCTTGGGGCTAGATCCGGCGAATACGGCAGATGAGAAAGCAATTTCTAGCCGAGTTGGTCCAATTTCACCATCGATTTTATGGAGTTGTGAGCGGGCGCATTATCTTTTGTTCTTCGCTAAATACGGCTTTTTTTAATTCAGTATTTAAACGGTCCAGTAAACCAACATAATAGTTTCCGGTATTGTTCCCCCCCTTCTCAAGATAGTTAATCAGTATTATTCCATGCGCAAGCTCAAAAATCCTTGCCAGAACCTTTCCGGCTAATCAATGACAAAATAGATGTTTATACTGCACTCTGTCGGTGACTTATTTAAAGTCTTTGTAAGCGGCAACAAGGTTGACACTTAATTGCAGAATCGCACTTTCCCGAGCTTGCCGCCCGAAGGCATAGATGACGTTGGTGAAGCAACCAAAGGCGAATCGAAAGAGCCGCACTTCAGAAGTTCCCAAAGTGTTCTTTGTATTTGCCGGACCATGAGAGCACCTTAAGTGCGGATCTTTCGATTCGCTTGGGTTCTGGCTGTATTTTTCCCATCAAAAAGCAATATTTAATCAACACATGACATTGTTTTTGTTCCATCGTTTTGCAAAAATCAAAAGTAGCGTTACTCAAACAGTTGTAACTCGCAAATGAATAGACAAAATGTCATGAAAATTCTACCCGAATCTTCTGAGAGCTGACGCTAACTGAAAATCATTTGGTATTTGTTTGTACTGCCATCTTTCGGAAAGTCTCGGAACTTTTCACCCCATGCAGTAGATTTTTGTTTAAGATTTCTATAATCTTAGTAGCATAATTATAAAATATGGGCAATTTAAAACTAATCACAATCTAATAAAGTCGGTACTACCATAACAATTTCTGCTGTCAAGAAGTAAGTAGAGAACCCATGGCAAGACCGTCTCTTTGTTTGAAAAATTGATTATTGATTTGGAAATAGTTTCTAGTTATGCAGAATTCGAAAAGTTTCAATATATCTTGTTGTATTGTTATATTGATGTGATTTGTAGCATAGTGTTAATAATTTCTCCACTTACTCCTTTGCTAGCAGAAATTTTTATGTCACAACTGGAAAAAAAATTTTCTAAAAATACAACACGTAAAAAATATTCTCTTTTGCCTTAGATATGAGGACGACATGTTAGTATGTTTCCATGGAAGTGATATTGAACTAAATTCTACTTTAAATCGTCTGAATAATACACACCCCAACATAAAATTTACATTAGAAAAAGAAACATAATATAATAAATTTCGTATATATTACAATTTCAAAGAATGGAAATAGATTAGAATTCGATATTTTCCGTAAACCAACCTTTTGAGATGTCACCATCCCAGCAGACCATTGAGCCTTCAATATTCTTCTTAGTCAAAATTATTTTTAAAAGAGAACTGGAGACAATTAAAAATATAGCACTCATTAACGACTGCCAACTTAAAATAATTAATACCCGAATAAGCCGTAAACAATGGCAAATCACGTTCAGCTTAATTTATCCCATAAAGGAATACCAAGAAAGAAAAACATTCATACCTCTGACATACGTTGGTCCCCCGCTCAAAAATTATCCAATATATTTTTCAATGCCAAAGATAAAACTAATAAACATATGTTAATAAATCGAGAGTTTATAAACTTAAGTGTCAAGAGTGCAATAGCTGCTACGTAGGCCAAACAGGACGGAATTTCAAAACAAGATTCGCAGAAGATACTGCAACTTACAGGTTAAAAAAAGAAAAATCACACTTTGCTAAGCATTTTTTCGAAACTGATCATCCATTTCCTAATATTAATTGTTTTTTTTTATAGGTCTAGCACACGTGCTGCAGGGAAGTTTCTAAAGCGTCCAGGAGCGGCATGTGTGCGGAAAAAGCGATTTACGTTGTTCTCGAATCGCTGTAAATTGTATTCGGTGGGAAATACGGCCCTGGACAAATTATTCCAAAGAGTTTATCAATAGTCCAGGGGTCGGCAACCTATGGCACGCGTGCCATCTCTGGCACGCCAAGCAATTTTGAATGGCACGCGTACCTATTCAAAGTTTACACATTAATTCTGTAATCTGTGACATGTTTCGAAATTAAGTAAATAATCGAAGAGTATTACTTTAACGATACAAACAAAAACGATATATTATATAGGTCACTAGGTATTATTACCAAAAACTACAAAATATATATTTTGTAATTTATAATTTTACTGAATGCATTGGTTTGGCTTTAATTTCGGCAAGTATTAAAGACGGCAAGCCTCAAAGTATAAGCCTAGGCAAAAACACAAATAAACGTCCTCAATTCAGATCAAAAGAGCCGCTATAAGGCGATTTTTGTATGACTTGACTTCAATCGTTCCGACGCGCGCCGCAACTCTTTTTATATTGCCGAACTTTAGTTTTTGTTAGATTTAACTTCTAGGCGGCTCTTTGATTGCAATGGGCGGTTGTAGATAATAATTTTTTTCTAAGAAATTTAATAAACGTCATTATTGGAATTTTCTGGAAACATTATTTTTCTATATATAGCAAGCGGCTACACGTTTGAATCATTTATTATAGAAGTAACATCCGTTCCAGTCAATAGTCGTGCAGTTTCAAAATTGCACAATCGTTGGCACTAAAGGGTAGGCCGTTCACTGACGGAGAATTTATGAAGCAAACGTTTTTGAGTACTGCGCGGACCATCGAGAGACGAATTACCGAAATGACACAAAATGTCCAAAAAACAGCAGAGAGACGCTATCAAACGGAGTTTTGTATTTAGTGTAGCATTGGATGAAAGTATCGATATTAATGACATTGCCTGTTTGGCAATCGTTGCGCGATACTTCGATGGTGGCAGTGTGTATGAAGAGCTGATTTGTCAGCTTCCATTGCAGGGAACTACAAGAGGAGAGGATATATTTTCAAAATTTGTTAAACATTTTGAGAAGCGGAACATTGATTTAAATAAAAAATTTTGCGTAACGACAGATGGCGCTCCTGCTATGATTGGGAGACATAAAGGATTTGTTTCCCTTCTTATTAAATGTATGGCTCGATCAGTTTTGAATTTTCATTGCATAATTCACCAAGAGAGTTTGTGCGCTAAAATCTCCGCTGGAAGTTTAAAATCCGTGATGGATAGGGTGGTTAAAATAGTTAACTACATTGTCGGTCGTTCTTCACTGACCCATAGACAATTTAAGGCGTTTCTGCAGGAACTAGAAAGTGCATATTCAGATATACCATTGCACAATAATGTGCGCTGGCTCAGCCGTGGTAAAGTGCTCTCTAGATTTGTGCAATGTCTGGACGAAATTAAATCGTTCTTGTTGGAAAAAAATCAAGTGGATGCTTATCCTGAACTAGAAGATAAGAACTGGATCTGTATGTTAATGTTTCTTACTGATATTACAAACCATCTCAGTGAACTCAACTTAAAGTTACAAGGTTCAAGCAAAACAGTTCTGGATTTATACGAATCCTGGAAATCATTCAAATTAAAATAGATTTATTTATCAGCGATATTACCACAAACACATATAAATATTTTCCAAATTTAAAAACTTGTATATCCAGTGTCGACGATGATGCACTAATAGACGAAATTCTTAAATATATGACTAATTTAAAAGAGGAGTTTATCGAGAGGGGTCAGGATTTTGATAAACATGGTCTTATGTTCGCTTTTTTAATCAAACCAGATTAATGGATTTTTCCAGCAGTTGCTTTGACATATCTCTTTTCTCATGGATAGACATTAATGATTTTGATCTTCAATACCTTGAATTTTTGTAGAATTAAGAATGGTATTAGAAGGTGACTGCCAGAACCATTCAAACGAGATACTCAGTTGTTGGATGAATTTACCAGAGAAATTTATTTGTCTTAAGAAAGTAGCGTTTGCCATGCTTACAACTTTCGGATCATTCTATATCTGTGAACAACTTTTTTCCCATGTGAGAATGATTTTAAACCCGTACCGAAGCAGGCTGACAACAGACAACTCGGAAGCATGTGTGACACTGAAAATAACCAGACATGAACCGGATATAAGAAAACTCTTTAAAGAACTTCAGCACAGGGTTCACACTAGGTCCTAGGACTAGTATAATAAAATTATTTGTTAAATGTTAAAAAAATTTTGTAATTAAACCTCCTAAAAGCAATATTTTAAATTAATTTAAGTAAATTTTTGTTAATTTTAGTTGTAGTAAGTACCTATGTCGGCACGCAAAATGTTTTATGGATGAAAACTAGCACCCCTTAGTTAAAAGGTTGCCGACCCCTGCAATAGTTCATACGGCACCTAAAAGGTCAAAACTTAATTTCTTAGGATCAATAGAAATTTACAGACACTCCAAGAACCATAATATAAATTTACTAAATAGTCAAGTAGACGTCGAAAATTCCGTCCTTCATTAACTTTTATAGCACCTAAGATACCCACATCCTTTCATTATATAAAAATAAATACAAAAAATCTGTTTTAGTCTTAGTTAAGCGTTTGAAAATGTAGTTGTAGTATGAAATCGCGATAATGCGCTCGTAAATCTCTACAAAAAATATATTTAGTGTCAGTAAACAAAGTAAATAAGTAATTTTATTGTTTTTCTGCTTTAATTAATTGAAGATTTCGGGAAAACATGTTAATAATCCTTGTTTGACCCTTTTCCTCTCGAACCACGCTCTGGTAGATCATCAATATTTTTTAACTGAGAGCATCGTTGCAACCACTTGCTAACGCTTGCCCTCGACTTTCCCGTACACTGTAGAGGTCATTTCGGACCTTTTTGACGATTACATAGGAACCCAGCCTCGAAGCTCAAAGCGTATGCAACCTTCATGTTCGATAATGTACGATTTAACTATAAATAATAATGACCTTAAAAAAAAGAATTTCATTTACCGACTACTAGTTATAAGCCACACGTTCTTACTTGACTGACTTTACCGGGTGAGTCAACGATAGAGTAAAGTTCATTATCTCATTTGTTTCGGGAACGACGAAAAAATATTAAATACAGTAGTTTTAGGGAATGTTAAGGTGCACAGTTAAAAATTATTTTTGAGTATACAGAGTACTTCAAAAAAGTGTGGCCGATATAACATATGTTTTTTTAAATGGAACATCCTATTTTCTAATTTATTTTTAAATTCTGCGTAAAATTTTATAACTTTTTTATTAATAATGTTGTATACCTAAACCTAGTAGTTTTTGTAATATTTCAATTTTTTAAAAAATACTAGTTTTCAGTTTTGTAAAAAATTGCCAGTAGCGCCATTGTTTCTGAAGGTGGAATACTCATAATTGGTATAAGTGTTCTATAGAGATGAAACAAAAGATATATGTAAAGAAATTTGAGTTAGATACTACAGGGTGTTCGAAATAAATTTATACATTTCGACTATTTTAAATTGAAAAATCTCAAATTTTTTAAATGGCACACCCTGTTTATTATTATTTTTTCTGATAGATTTTACAAAACCCTCCAACTTTTATTAAGTATGTCATATACCTATTTCTAATAGTTTTCGATTTATTTTGAATTTTTCAATTTTTACCCTTGTTTCTAATACACTTACTCTATTGTGAAAACATAAACAAATAGTTAATAATAATTTTAATATAGTTTAACTTATCTAATGATTAATTATAATAAATGTTCAAAAATATGCCCGTCTACTTGAATACACATGTTTAGTCGTTTTACTATATTTTCCTTCATTTTCCTTAGCATAAAGGGCATTATTGTCCTGCACGCATCCCGTATCCTATTTTCCATATCTACTGGCATTGTACAGGGATTCACATAAACATGATCTTTAATATAGCCCCACAAAAAGAAATCTAAAGGTGTTAAGCCACATGATCGAGGGGGCCACTGAATGAATCCATCCCTACCGATCCATTTTTGTGGGTAACTGTCGTTTAAAAGTTCCCGAATTTCCCGGTAGTAATGAGCAGAAGCTCCGTCTTGTTGAATCCACATTTGTTCCCTTTCAAAGTTATCAACTTCTTCAAGAAGCGGTTCGCAGAAAAAATATGGACTAATAATTCGAAAATTTAATATTCCACGCCATACATTAAGCGACCAATGGTTTTGGTTTTGAACTTCCCAGACCCAAAATGGATTAACTGTTGAATAATAATGCATGTTACGGCTGTTAACTGCTCCATTACTGCGAAAAGTAGCTTCATCAGAAAACATTATTTTGGATACAAAATTTGGATCGGCCTCTATTGCCTCATTCATGGTGGTACAAAAGTTTATTCGTCGTTCAAAATCACGGTCTTGAAGTTCTTGGTATAGTTCCATATGAAAGGGATGATACTGGTATTTTCTCGTGGTGCGATTAGCCGTAGATTGGAATGTGTCAGATAAGTCAGCTAGTTGACGGCTGTTGACCTGGGGATTATCTTCAGCATGAAGCAAAATGTCCATTTCTTTTTCCTCATTGGTAGCATTCTGGTTTACTACTTTCCGTTTCGTATACTCAACGCTACCACTACCATCAAACCGTTCCATTAATCACTGAAAAGATTTTCTAGATGGTATACGTCTATTAGGGTACTTCGCTCCGTAAAGCTTTGCTGCCAAAAGACAAATTTTTCCCGCCTCGCCCAGTATATAAACCATATTAATTAATTCATTTTTAGGAAAATCCATAACTATTACCTTTATACGTCACTTACTGCAACAAATTAAACTATTTTTACTTGCTTACTAGACATGTCAAATTTTGACAATGCCTACTTTTTTGTTTTGTCTTGGCAACTATGATGTTATAGCGTAAGTCTATTAAAAACAAGGGTAAAAAATTGAGAAATTAAAAATAAATCGAAAACTATTAGAAATAGGTATATGGCATACTTAATAAAAGGTGGAGGGTTTTGTAAAATCTATCAGAAAAAATAATAATATACAGGGTGTGCCATTTAAAAAATTTGAGATTTTTCAATTTAAAATAGTCGAAATGCATAAATTTATTTTGAATACCTTGCAGCATCTAACTCAAATTTCTTTACAAATATCTTTTTTTTTTTTCATCTCTATAGAACGCTCGTACCAATTATGAGTATTCCACCTTCAGAAACAATGGCGCTACTGGCAATTTTTTACTAAACTGAAAACTAGAATTTGTTTAAAAAAATTGAAATATTAGGAGAACCACTAGGTTTAGGTATATAACATTATTAATAAAAAAGTTATAAAATTTTATGCAGAATTTAAAATTAAATTAGAAAATAGGATGTTCCATTTAAAAAAACATGTTATATCTGCCACACTTTTTTGAAGTACCCTGTATACTCAAAAATAATTTTAAACTGTGCACCTTAACATTCCCTAAAACTAGTGTATTTAACATGTTTTCGTCATTCCCGAAACAAATGAGATAATGAACTTTACTCTATCCTTGACTCACCCTGTACAATATTTTTTTTATTATATAACTCAATTTGTGAATTCAGTATTCCATTATATACTTTTTTTATATTGATAATAAAGAGCACAGGTTTGTACTAAATCCTTTCTTTTAAATCAACTTTTTATTTATCCGCGCACCTAACACCCATAACAATATAATAAAGTTTATTTCCGTACCAACGACTTTTTCAACTCCCTAAACTCCGTTCCATATAACTTTCGAGTGGCAAAAAATCGCTCGCTAAACTTCGCCACTAAAAAGTGGAAATTACTTTTAGTTATGCAGTTAGTCACCGGGGTGCGCCCATATATGCCTGTCACTGGCTCCCCATATATAAGATTTTATAATATATATTCCAAAGTTGACGTGAAATATGACTGTTTGAAGTTTGCGGAACGGAGTTTGAAAAAAAAAAATAGTAGCGTGTCCTGGTTTGTACCGATGACGTATGAAATTAGTTTTTTTTGTTTTATGTTTTGTGAAAAATTTTAATTTGATTATAATTTTTTAGAACTATTCTAGGAGAGACCTGTTTTTACAAAGATCTATAAAATTCATGATGTTCGATTGTCTGCATTTAAAATAATAACCGGTCAAGTGCAAGTCGGACTTGCGCAATTAGTGTTCCGTACGTTGATTGCTTTTAAAATAAAAAGTTTTGTTACGTAGATATAAAATGACCAATGACTTCACAAAACACACCCAAATGAGCTCTTAAGAAAGTTTTTTTTTCCGATCTTTACTGAAAACTGGTAATCTTGAAATTTTTATTTTTTTATGATTGACTCAATCATCGCGCCTGATGAAGCTAACATGGTTAGAGAAACGCGCGTCGAGTGCAAAAATAAAGTGTAGTGGTGATATATACTGAGTAGTGTCATTGTGTCAAAGATTCGTGATAATTTTCGTGCACTCTACATACACACATTCCAGAATGTTTTCAAACTTTTTTGATCAGTACTTTTCGGGGGACAGCGATTTTTCACACTTTTGAAAAAATAATACAAAGAAAAGTGTGCGCAAAACTAACCCCTTAAGTCAAAATTTAATTTTTCCAACTACACTCTAATGAGGCCATCAATTTCTATATTAGTGCCAAATCTTAAATTTCTATGCCAAATAGTTTCGCAGAAAATCGGCTCTGACAGACAGATAGACGGACAGACAGCGGCGTTAGTAAATTTCACACCAAGACTACCTGCGCCCTTATTACACCAGGTAAATTCCACACTAACCTTATAAGGGTGCTTAAATCTTACAGGTAATTTCCACACCAAGCAAATATAATTATGCTTTATTCATCTAAATAAAATTGGACGGATTTCTTTTAAATCAGTTTTTATTGAAAATTTTAGATATTTGCAAAATATATGATTTTATTTCATAGTAGAATAATATTGATAAAACATGAAGTTTTTGCTAAATACATAAAATACAATTGGACAAATTTCCTTACATATACTAGATAATGCTACAAACCTATACATACCTATTTATATATATTTACAAAACAGGTTGAGAAAAATAGGAGACACATTTTAAAAAATTGAAACGATTAATATTTCCTAATTGTTTTTGTTCATAAAGATTTTTTAAATGTTTTAATTTTTGATTATTGTGATTATTACTTATTTTAGACTCGTTGACACTTTGTATTTTTATATATACGTTAATCTGAAATTCTTTCAGCCTATCGATAAAAGTAAACAGAGACGGATGTGTAGAATAAAAAGAATTATTTAGGTGGGAATGGAAGGACTCGTTCGAGTTAAAGATGGACTCGATTCTGCCCATATTTCAACTGGAAAATCGGCTCCTTCCTCTATATACGTTTCTAGTAGGTAATCATAAAATTTATTTAAACGTTTATTCTCAGGTTTTATAGAATATAAATCGTATGCAAAACTGTCACCTAATTCTTCGGGTGCTAAATAGGACAAGCCGAAACAATACTTTAACCAACGACCAATTTCAGAATTTTTGTCGCAATATTCTTTAGCTAGACCTAGATTCTGTATCTTGTGAAACCAAGATTGGTGTAAATGAAATCTACATCCTAACACTTTAGCATTTGGCTAAAGTTCAGATACTGCCTTATGAATAGATTTTTCGAAGTCAATAGTTATTTTCTCTTTATTGAAATACAGTGTATCTGTTGAATAAATCTTAATAATGTGAAGAGGTTTTTGTATGCTTCAGCTCTCTTATCACGCAATAAGCAAAATAATAATGGAATGTAATGACCGTTTGCAAAACCATGCACTGTAAATAACTGTGTAAAATATTTAGTGCAGTATGAAAAGGTGCCGTCCATATATATATTGGATATTTTACACAACATATTGACATTTGCAGTGCAAGAAAAAACAATAATGCCACTTTCGAGTTCATTGATATATAGAAAATTCTCACCCTTGCTAGTTTTGATTTCAAATGTCTCTAAAACACTATGCACCTCCTCAGCACTTCTTGGATTACGTCCTGGAAACAATTTTCGTCTATGGTTATAAATGTTTTTTCTAATATATTCGACATCTTTTTCTGTTACTGTTTCAGGCAGCGTGTTTTGTAGTTCTTGGCGGATAATTTTAGATGGCCTTTCACTCATATGCTCTCCGGCTTTTCTTTTGCAGGAATTACTAATTATTTGCCGATTCAGCTTCTTGGTGTCGGCTTCGTGTGTATGGAGTCCTTCACTTCTGGTAACTAAATTCTCGGGCCCAACGGTGAAGACTTTTGATTTGCAATCTTTTTCTGAACATCTCCAAAATGTTTCTCCACATTTTAGCAACTTTTGTCGAAAGTAAGTGTAGTAATTCACACATAACATGTCCTTTCCTCGATTACTTTTTTTAAACTTTGCTTCCATATTAGCAACACTTTACAAAATATACGCACAACCAAGTAATAATCACAAATTAATAATATGTACTAAACTGATATGTAGAAGGGTTTAATAATGATTTAATTGAACAGGCCGGTGCGTACCACCACCCATTTATCAACCCTCATCCTCTACCTGAAAGTACTCGGTGTGGAATTTACTTCCGCAATTACAATCCCTTAAATATGTCTAGGTCATAAACGGATTAGTGGTGTGGAAATTACCTGCGCCCACAGACAGATATCGAAGTGATCTTATAAATGTTTCATGCGGAACATTAAAAAGATTACCCTAGTTACTTTTTCAACTCTAACGTAGTTATTTGTTTAAACATGAAGAGCCAAGTTTACTCCAGATGGTTAGGCGTCATAGAGATAAAGGTAAAAGGAAGTAGGTAGGAAAGTGTAGGGGTGAAAATAAGGGCTAAAGGGGGATAAGGGATAAAATGTTTTACTAGAGTAGAGCTTAGCAATTTCAGTATGAAGCTTGATGCTGAATAGTCTGATACTTAGTATTAATGGTAGTATTGTATAAAGAGGCGCAACAAGATTTATAGAATCTAATTAATTTGAGAAACATCTTTACCCTTTTTTACTTTTAAGGGGTTACTTACACCTGGGCGCTGCAATTATATATTTGAAAAAATATATTTTATAGGTTATTAAGTGAATAATGCAAAATAATGGCGATTATATGTTTTTATTGTACTTTAGATTATAAGAAAAAGGTTTTTTATTAAATATGTTTTAAATGTTAGCATTATTTTTTATGGGATTAAACAAACCACTGATAAAAACTACGGCTCCTCCTTTTCTACAGGATAACTTCACAAAAAATAATCCAATCTGCAAAAATGAGAATTAGTCTTGTAAAATAATGTAGTCGTTAAAAATTGTCGAAGAGTTATTTTTCATAAATAAATAACTGGTCAAGTGCAAGTTGAACTTGCGCAATTAGTGTTCCGTACGTTGATTGCTTCTGAAATAAAAAATTTTGTTACGAAGGTATAAAAATGATCAGTGACTTCACAAAACACACCTCAAATGAGTTTTTAACAAAGTTTGTTTCCGATCTTTACTGAAAACTGATGACCTTGCAATTTTTGTTTTTTTTATATACCAGATGAATTACACAGGTCAACATTTGATCTAAAAAAAACCACTCGGAGCGGTATGGTCCTTATGGGGTTTTTGGGGTCGCTGATTACGATGAGCGGGTTGGTTAACCTTCATCACATCAGATTCAAGGTCATTTGAAGGTCAAATAGAGAAAAAACCGTAGGAAAAATCTGAAAAAATTTATGCGTATGTTTTTAAGGTCCCTGAGTCCGAATCCGTAGTTTGTTTGACCTTACGCCTTTTCCCAGAGGTCATTTGAAGGTCAAATAGAGAAAAAACCGTAGGGAAAATCTGAAAAATTTCATGCGTATGTTTTTGAGGTCCTTGAGTCCGAATCCGTAGTTTGTTTGACCTTACGCCTTTTCCCAGAGGTCATTTGAAGGTCAAATAGAGAAAAAATCGTGGAAAAAATCTGAAAAAATTCATCTATTATTTTTTCAGATCATTCAGTTCAAATCCTGCATGATCTTATGCTCAAAAGATATACGGTGGTCATTTTAAGTATCTTTGTATATATATTTGGAGTTTTACTTTGACAATAAAATGCTTTTTCATTCCTCGCGAAATTATTTATTCTCTCTCTTACACACCAAAATCTATATGTCATAAATGCCGCAATGTTCTATATAGAATTAACAACCAGGTATTTTTCTCGGCCAATGATATGGAGACCCCCAACAGACCATACCACCGACTGTTACTTCCGCTTAACAAACTTGAAAGGGTACAACCGAAAGAATAAGGATTCTATTTCATATGCACGTGTAACATCTGTGACTTTACCAGTTCTTATTGAAACAAATTCTGATCATATCATGGAAATTAATGAATTGGGTCAAGAAGTGGTAACTGATGAAGATATGCCAGATGAAACATTCGAACACGAAGAAAGAGAAAATTTCAGCACAGAAGAATCAGATGTTGAGGAAAATTATATATCGGAAGCCGAAACATTTAATCCAAACGAATTAAGTGATCTGTGCAGAGACTTGGGACTCTCGAAAGATAGATCAGAGCTTTTAGCATCTAGGCTAAAAGAAAAAAATTGTCTATCCACAGGAACAAGAATTTCTGTCTATCGTTCGAGAGAACGTCCATTCAGAAAATATTTTACTAAAATGAATAATTTAGTCTATTGCCATAATATTGAAGGGTTAGTGCAAGAATACGGTATAGAATACACAGCAAGTGATTGGCGACTGTTTATAGATTCTTCAAAAAGAAGCTTAAAAGCTATCTTGTTACATAATGGAAATATTTATGCCTCTTTACCAGTCGCTCATTCTGTTGTATTAGATGAAGAATACCATAATTTTGAGTTGCTATTGCAAAAATTGAATTACGATCAAAACCAGTGGGAACTTTGTGGGGACTTAAAGATATTTACAATATTACTGGGACAGCAATCTGGAAACACTTCTTATCCGTGCTTTATTTGTGAGTGGGATAGTCGGGCTCGAGATGGGCATTATGTGAGGAAAGACTGGCCGTTGAGACAAGAATTAATTCCAGGTGATAAAAACATCATAGGTCCAAGTTTGATATCAACCAATAAGGTCCTACTTCCACCTTTGCATATCAAACTAGGTATTGCAAAGCAACTTGTCAAGGCCATGAGCCGAAACGAAAGTCCTGCTTTCATGCATATTTTTAAAGTGCTACCTAATCTTTCTGAAGCTAAAATAAAAGAGGGCATATTTACTGGACCACAAATAAGAGACCTCCTAAAAAATGATGCATTTGAGAGGAAAATGAATGCCAAAGAAAAAGCAGGATGGCAAAGTTTTAGAGAGGTGACGACTAAATTTCTTGGAAATCATAAAGACAATAAAAATATTGTTGGAAATTTAGTACACAATTATAAAGAAATGGGGTGTTTAATGACTCTGAAACTGCATTTTCTCCATTCACACCTTGATTGGTTCCCTGAAAATCTCGGAGATTTTAGTGAAGAACATGGAGAAAGGATGCACCAAGACTTGAGTGAATTTGAAAAAAGGTATCAAGGTGTTTGGGGGATAAACATGTTGGCAGATTATTGCTGGAGCCTGAAGCGAGAATCAAATAAATCTCATAAATGAAAAGCAAGTCGAAGATCATTTCACGAGAAACGAAAGCGTTCTCGTTTAGAGTAGTACTTCAAACATGCTTTGATAAATACTAAAAGAAGCAAACTCTTATGGTTAATTCATATTAAATACTGACTGCGCGATTTCGAAAATCTACTTGGACACTCGAGACTCTTTACAAAGTATGAACCGAATCATTTTTAGTAGTTAACTTACGCATTGAGGTATTATATAAGACAATATGAGAGTATAAGTAGATATAAGGATTATTGTACAAGTAACTTATTGGGTTCGAAGGTATTGGGTATTAGAGTTTCTTTGTCGACAAGGACTAAGTATTGAAGTATACAGATTAAGGGTTACTTGATAACAAGGTTGTTTGACTTTAGAATTATTAATTTGAAATGTATTGGGAATTGAGTTATAAAATGAAATTTAAACATAACATAGCGCACAATGTTTCATTTATACCTCAAGAAACACAGTCGGGCTGGACTTTAAATTTACTAGATATATGGAACGAACATCCAGAGTACAAAAATTAGGTCAAATTTTTTTTTTAGATTTTAAAAGTCTATTTCACAGTCACAAAACTAGTCAAAATATTTGTATAGTCTATTTTTGATATGAACAATATTTTAAGTTTTACTAATAAGTACCTTTAAACAGTATTAAAACATTTGCTTGCATCAGTCTACCTGCCTTGTAATGACCGAGCAGCATAAAAGACATTTTTGATTGTGATATATTAACGTAAATGTAAAATGATATGTATAAGATATAATCAATAAAAATGTACCGTAAATTAACCTCTGTATGCTTCGCAAGTGTACGATAAAAACAAAATTAAATTTAACAACGCAAAATGACCATACATATTTTTCAAATAAACATAAACTGATGATGAAATGACCTATAATGACCTCTGAAAGGCGGCTTGAGTCAAACAAACTACGGGTTCGGACTCAGGGACCTCAAAAACATACGCATGAATTTTTTCAGATTTTTTCCTAAATTTTTTCTCTATTTGACCTTCAAATGACCTCTGGGAAAAGGCGTAAGGTCAAACAAACTACGGATTCGGACTCAGGGACCTCAAAAACATACGCATAAATTTTTTCAGATTTTTCCTACGGTTTTTTCTCTATTTGACCTTCAAATGACCTTCAAATGACCTCTGGGAAAAGGCGTAAGGTCAAACAAACTACGGATTCGGACTCAGGGACCTCAAAAACATACGCATGAAATTTTTCAGATTTTTCCTACGGTTTTTTCTCTATTTGACCTTCAAATGACCTTGAATCTGATGTGAAAAACCCCATAAGGACCATACCGCTCCGAGTGTTTTTTTTAAGATCAAATGTTGACCTGTGTTATTAAAGGTAATCCACTCGTAATAACTTTCGTTCAATCTACACCCCGTGGAGAATATTCCAGAATTTTTCCAAAATTTTTGTTTCAATTCTTTTCAAAACTCGAAAGAGTTTGATGGGTGTAGCCCGCTAAACTGTTCCCAGAGGCGTGCATGCTAAGACTACACGTCAGCCGACACATCACAGCAGTATTAGTGCAAGAAAAAAAGATCAAAGTAATGATGAGATAAGCATAATTTAGATACAGTAATATTATGATTTTATCCTCTCTGGAGTATTCAATTGACGTTTTCAAAACGCGTTTTTTCAGCTTAAAATGTGAATAACTCTGGTTATATAAGTTGGATCAAGACAAAAAAAACCAAACTCTTCATAATGAGATTTTCAACACATCTTCGTTGATTTTAAGTCGCTCAGGTGTGTACATAACCTACAAAATTGAAAAAACAGACAAAAAACTTTTTTTTTTCATTTTATTGTACAGGTTAACTAAGTAAACCGATCGGCTTGAAACTTTCAGAAAATATGCTTTTTGTTATAGCAAAAATACCCTGAAATTTTGGTATAAAGACATTGAACCCAGTGGGTACAATTAAATTCGTTATTTACAATTTGAATTGCTCGTCATTTTATGCCGTTTGTTCCAAAATGGATCTGTTTTCAATATGTAGGTTTCGACACCAGCTCTCCGATGCCATTAAAAAATTTTTTTTTGGAGTTATTTTAACAGTTTTATTTACATTTGTTTACTCGTATTAATCAAATAACAAGAAATGCGTTTTTTTGGTCATTAAAAAAAATTGTTAGCGAAAATGATTTTTTTAATAAAAGATTTTCTACCAGATGCGATAAAAAAAAATTCAATTTTTTTTTCAGAATGAACAAAAAAACTTATTTGTTGTTATTTGATTAATAAATAAACGTAAAAACAAAATTAAAATGACTCCAACAAAAAATTTTTTTTAATAGCATCGGAAAACTGACGTCGAGACCTAAATTTTGAAAAAAAAAAGATCTATTTTGGACCAAATGGCATAAAATGGCTGGCAATTCAAATTTTAAATAACAAATTCAATTGTGCCCACTGGGTTCAGTATTTTTGCTATAACAAAAAGCATATTTTCTGAAAGTTTCAAGCCGATCGGTTCACTTAGTCGAGCTGTAAAATAAAATTAAAAAAAAAAAAAAAACGGTCAAGTGCAAGTTGAACTTGCACAATTAGTGTTCCGTAGGTTGATTGTGTTTGAAATTAAAATTTTTGTTAGGGTGGTATAAAATGATCAGTGACTCCACAAAACACACCCCAAATGAGTTTTCAACAAAGTTTGTTTCCAATCTTTACTGAAAACTGGTGACCTTGAAATTTTTTTTTATATACCAAATAAATTATTAAAGGTAATGCACTCGTGATAATTTTCGTTCAATCTATACCCCGTGGAGAATATTCCAGAATTTTTTCAAAATTTTTTAGTCAGTACTTTTCGAGATAAGGTAGGGGACAGCGATTTTTCGCGATTTTTTAAAAGTAATACGAAGAAAAGTGTGCGCAAGTATTAGATTATATATATATTTTTTACTCGTGTTTTCACAAGCTTTCATTTCACACCACACTCGATAACTTAGTAAAAAAAAAAATTTTTCACTTCCGATTTCACCCCTCAAAACGAACCCCTTAAGTCAAAATTTATGTTACGGGGGTATAAAATGATCAGTGACTTCACAAAATACACCCCAAATGAGTTTTCAACAAAGTTTGTTTCCAATCTTTACTGAAATCTGATCACCTTGAAATTTTTGTTTTTTTTTTTTTTATACCAGATAAATTATTAAAGGTAATGCACTCGCGATAATTTTCGTTTAATCTACCCCCCCGTGGAGAATATTCCAGGATTTTTTCAAAATTTTTTGATAAGTACTTTTCGAGATAAGGCGCGGGACAGCGATTTTTTGAAAATAATACAAAGAAAAGTGCGCGCAAGTATTACATTATATATATATTTTTTACTCGTGTTTTCACAACCTTTCATTTGACACCATACATTTGTTTTTCACTTCCGATTTCACCCCCCAAAATTAACCCCTTAAGTCAAAATTTAACTTTCAAGACTACATGGCTCTGATGAGGCCATCAGTTCCTATATTATTACCAAATTTCAAGTTTCTATGACAAATAGTTTCGGAGAAAATCCGGTGTGACAGACAGACAGACAAACAACAGTTGTTTGCCTGTTTTTTCAATTTTGTAGGTTATGTACGTACTTGAGCGACTTAAAACGATTTGTTGGAAATTTCATTACGAAGTGTTTGGTTTTTTTGTCTCGATCCAACGTATATAACCGGAGTCATTCACATTTTATTCTTAAAAAACGCGTTTTAAAAACTTTAATTGTCTATAAACAAAGAGCACAAGTTTTTCGGGGTCCAAAACTCAGGTCAATACCCTTTGGTGATACCCCAGAGAGGATCAAATCATAATATGCTTTTTTTACTGCACTATATGAAGTTCCGCTGGTTACCTCTCGTACCACCCTTTTATATGGAGAATGATTTCCCCAGGACTGTGTTTCCAACCGAGTGCAATTTACAGCGAGTCAAGACTACTTTTTCTGCACACGCTGGACTTCTGTAGCGCTTTAGGGATCTCCCTGAATCACTTGTGCTATACTCATAGAAAAAAAATAGCTGCTAAAGCGTATCTAAGTCAGGTCTATTCCCATCAATTTATACAATTTTTATTTTAAGAACAATATAACAAGTGATATTATTTTTTTTATTATTCGCTGCAGTTTTGGCTTAGGTAAATGTCACTGGCGGCCATCATCATACACTGCAACTGTCGAGCTACAATAAAGCTAGAAAACTCTATTTTACAAGTTCGCAAATTGTTAACAGACTGATAAGTTAATTAATTCCGCGCGTATATATTTTAGTCCGCAACATAAAACTAAATTAAATTAATCAACACTCGTGCAAATTCCCCGCATACCGACCGACGGCAGTTTTCATTTAATTCAAACTTGTTTGCGTATTTTAATATTTTAATTTCAAACATAATTTTCGTTACGCCTGCCCCGGCCCGGCATTATTGCACGTGATGGTCGGTTTGAGATTTAGTATAAAATTAGGTATATCAAGCAAATTAAAGCTTGAAATCTATTATTTTTAGCTCGAAATATGAAAAACGCGATAATAAGAAATAAGCGATCGTTCGAAATCGACATATTTGTTTCTTTATCAAGATATCTAGAAAAATATGTGAATAAAATTATATAAAAACAACACTATGTTTTAATTTCCAATATATTTAAAGTCACTTGACAATTGTTTCACCATACAATGGCTTCTTCGGAAGTAAATAAGAAAGAAAAAAGGGTCCTAAATACATGAACCTTAAATCAAAAAAAAAAAGGTGAAACAATTGTCAAGTGACTTTAAATATATTGGAAATTAAAACATAGTGTTGTTTTTATATAATTTTATTATGAATTTCCAACAAGTATCGGCTAACACAATCAAAGAATTGAATTATAAGTGTATAGTGATAAAATTATGAAGGAAATAATACTTACAAACTGAAGACTAAGTATTGGAAGAAACATTTACATCGGTGTTACAAGACAAGACAATTCACCGGACAATTAAAAACATCTCATTAAAAGCACCAATCAAGATCAGGATCAAACAAACATTAGCACCATTGTAGTTAACGATGTTATACAGTTTTCTTAGAGAACCCGGGAAAATTCCGAAGAAAAACAGGCGAGACCTACGTGCCGATTTTTGGCGGTAAAACACAATTGATTTGACAGATGTATGTGAATTTGGTGGGATTCCAAATGATACTAGAATCGGTAGTGGATACCGTCTGATTGCCGTGTAATAACTTCAACCAAAATGGAAGCGGTTAAAGTTGCCATGAAGAGAGGGAAGACAAGAAAGACACAAGATCCTGGCCCAGTGCAGGGTTTAACGTATTGGAAATATAAATGATAGCAACGAGATTACATTATTTAATAACAAAGGTGCCCACATATATAGGGTGCGGCGCTGAAATCCGGACAAATTTAAGTTTGAATTATCGACCAAATAGTAGTTCCGCTATAAGTCGTTGTTGACGTTCGTGAAAGCCGCATACTTCTAGTAAACAGTTCTATCCTCGAAATGGCCGAGCCGTTGCGAACAAGTGCGGAGTACAACCGATATAATTCATCTCTTCGGGTACCCGAGATCAACTGTTTACGACATTGTTGCTAAATATAATGCTTCTGAGAAGGTACACCGGCACACACGAGACATTTAGTCCAAAACTGGTAATCGGATAACGTGGACATGTTCTGGTCTAAAGAGTTCTGGCCCCCCAATAGCCCGGATTTGAACACTCTCGACTACTAGGTTTGGAACGTAATCGAAAGAGTTACTAACAAGTCCAGACACCCTAATGGGGCATCTTTACGCATCGCTATCGAAGCAGCTTTTGCCAATATGGACAGCCCTGATTTAAAGAGAGCGTGGAAGCGCTTATAATACGTTAAAATTCCGGGTTTCAATCTGTTCGACTGACAATGCATTTGCACGACGTTTTGCCAAAATCTTATTTGGCATTTTCAAGTGCTCTTGCTGCTGCTGCTACTCGATACTGATCTTGCTGCTGCTAGATACTGTGATCTAGCACCAGCAGCAACAGTACTTGAAAACGCCAAATGAGATTTTCGCGAAACGTCGTGCAAATTCATTGTTAGATCAACGGATTGAAACCCGGAATTTTAACGTATTACATTCCACCATCCATGAAAACCTCTATTGTAACATGTATATATATATATATATATATATATATATATATATATATATATATATATATATATATTTATATATTTATATATATATATATATTTATATATATTTATATATATTTATATATTATATATATATATATATATATATATATATATATATATATATATATATATATATTAGCAGTAAGTACTTTAATGTTACATATAAAATAGGGTTGTTCTTTACTTTTAATCTCAAAAATACTGATAATCTACTGTAATTGTAGCCCTGATGAAGAAAATGAAATATTTTCGAAAGCTTGGCGTAGCTAAAAAGGTGTCCAAAACTTTTTAGTTCATTTCCAAAGACCGCTTACCCCAAGAACATAATACTGCCATATATATATATATATATATATATATATATATATATATATATATATATATATATATATATATATATGGGTCATTCTTCGTCAACCGGACCCCCCATTAGTCCATAAATTGACGCAATTTATGAGGACATAATCTGGTCCTGACTAAAGCTTATATTACGTAGTTTTGAATATTGAGTGGCATATTAAGAAATTGTGTTGATTTGGGCACAATACCGGCTTAAATCTGAAAATGGATATCAAAAAATTTCATAAAAAATTAAAAGTAAAAATGTAATTTCCTAATATAATTATAACCAAAATTTTTCTCTGATAATCTTATTCGACCCCAAAAAACCTATAACTTTTGTAGGAAATATATCACAGCGTATTTACCATATTTTGAATATTCAACAATTTTTTGCTCGAAAACTAAAACTTTTAGAGAAATTATGTAAAAGACAAAAAATAATTTCTTTTATTCGTAGAATCACCATGAATTTTTTCAGAATTTTTCAAGAACTTTTTAACAATTCGTTATTTTGGCCTTTATGCACCGGCAAATTGGTTTAGAACGAAAAAATCGTAAAAAACTTTTGATTATATTAGGAAATTACATTTTTACTTTAGTTTTTCTGAAATTTTTTGAAATCAGTTTTCAGGTTTGGTCGGTATTGAGCCCAAATCAGCACAATTTCTTAATATGCCACTCAAAATTCAAAACTACACATCATAAGCTTTAATCTGGACCAGGTTGTGTTCTCATAAATTGCATCAATTTATGGACTAATGGAGGATCCGGTTGTCGAAGAATGACCCATATATAAAGAGATCCTAGACAATTTGTATTATACCACGTTGCCTATTTTTAAATTGCATGATGTCAATACTAATAATTTAACTACAGTTCTGTTCAAATCGGAGGACACCTTATTTTCTAGGTGTTCTGTAAATTTTCGGAGAGCATTATTACTGGCCGCGAAATTTTGCATTGAAGTGCTTTCTAACTATTCTAAAACAATGGAAATCGAATCCGATTTCGCATCCAAAATGTATTTACTCCCCTGAAACTTTGTCCGTTTAGTTTTTAGAAGTTGGTTTTGTACTTAATTCCTGCTTAAGATGGATAACAGTCCGGAGTAAAATCCGCCAATTTAAAGCAAATCTCGTATAATTCTCGGGTGTTATCTCCCTGGAAAATTCGGCATCGTTTATCCAGATCATCCGTTCCCGTTTCCCTCTCTAAAATCCTTCTCGTTCAGCTGGCCGTACTTTTGCAGTTTGTTAAGATTATCCCCGTGGAATTAGAGACGGACAAATTATCTATGTCAGTGATTAGTTTAATAAACATTACTTGTCTTCATTTTGCAACTTTGTTTGGGAAAATTTCCTCTGCTTAATTTAGTTTTTTTTTTAATTTTCTTGCTTGTTTTGGGTAAATTAAAGGCTTGTAAAAGGCATATATATATATATATATATATATATATATATATATATATATATATATATATATATATATATATTCCTTGTCTTAAGAACTGTAGTGACAAATTCGCTATTACTAATGAGAAAATCGAGCCTGCATATTTGTGATTTTTCAACATATACGTTAATGATTGCAACCAATACACATATCAAAAACAATTAAGACCAATTTTGATATCAGACTAAATTATTGATATATATTATGTTAACTAATCTTAGCTAAAATATAGTTATTCCGGGTTTCAATCTGTTCATCTAAAATGAGTATGCACGACGTTTCGCCAAAATCTCATTTGGCATTTTCAAGTGCTCTTGCTGCTGCTGCTACTCGATACTGTGATCTTGCTGCTGCTGCTGCTCGAAGCTAACCGAGAGACCGAAGTGCGGTCGCCGTCTTCTATAGGTCGGCGTCTACGCAGATTGTAGGTGGGGCGGTCGGGAGTGTTCGTCTGAGCATCGGTGTTTGCCAGCTGGGTGCCCGCATCAGTGGTAATTACGGGTTCCGGCGCTATGCCGACTATTGCCTTCTCGATGTTTTGGTTATGAAAGGTTATGGTTGGAAAAGGCAACAGTCAGCAAAGCGCCGGAACCCGAAATTACCCACCATCCATGAAAACCTCTATTGTAATATATATATATATATATATATATATATATATATATATATATATATATATATATATATATATATATATATATAAATAGGTACAAACATTCATATATTTAAGACAAAAAATATTTTAAAGGCTGATTTGGACAGAAGTCTCGTTGGCTTGGTCTGCGTTCGGAAGGTTATAATTTACATTTAAATTGAACATCCCAAATATGATAAAAGCCAGAGTGTTCGATCAATATGTAATGCCGGTATTTACATATGGCATTGAAACGTGGGCTTTAAATAAAAATATAATAAATAAACTACAGGTAACCCAAAGAGTAATGGAGCGGAGAGTGCTAAATATTAGACTAAAAAATCGTGTTCCTAAGGTCGAAATACGAAGAAGATCAAGAGTAATAATTGCAATACAATGACTATGTATATTAAGATCGGGCGGCGCATATCGCAAGGATGAAGGATAACACTGGTCAACACAAGTCTTGTTTCCTTTATTTTTTTTTCTGTTATTGAGTATTTCTATGACCCTGACTATGAAAAAAATACTGAGAGATTGCTAACAGCTTTACCTTTTGAAATATACAGTTTTATTATTTTGCCAAAAAAATACAAAAAAATAATACATTATGTTAACAAAATTTCTATTGAACACTAGCAAATGATCTTTTATAAGATTTCCTTGAATGAACGACTTTAGGTAGATCTCGTTGCAAACTCCAGCAGTAGTCTGCCATCATATGTGAGTCCCACCGCCCCTGATAACGCTCTTCCATTGTCCGAAGATCCTGATGAAATCTTTCACCCTGCTCCTCACTAAAATCACCCAGATTTTGTGGAAATCGGTCTAAATGCGAGTGCAGGAAGTGGATTTTTATGCTCATGTTGCACCCTAGCTCTTGCAAGTTCGATAGCATGCACTCAACAAGCTCGACATGGTCGTCAGATTTCTTTTTGCCTAGGAAGCTACTCATAACCAAAACAAATGAATTCCAAGCTTTGGATTCGACTTCAGTCATTGATTTGACAAAATTAGGATCTTTCACGAGTTGCCTAATCTATGGCCCATCAAAAATACCAGCTTTCAATTTTTCTGAACTTAATCCTGGAAACTTGCGTGAAAGAAAATTAAAACATTCGCCACTTTTGTCAAGCGCCTTCACAAACTGTTTCATTATGCCGAGTTTAATATGAAGTGGTGGAAGTATGATGCGGTTTCGGCTAACTAAAGGCACGTTTATAACATTTTTTGTACCAACTTTTAGCTCTTCCCGCACTGGCCAAACTTTTTGTGACCAATGGTGTTGTTTGTCACGACTATCCCAGAGACACATGAAACAAGGGAACTTTGTGTACCCCCCTTGTTGACCTAAAAGAAAGTTAACCATTTTGAGATCAACACAAATGATCCATTTGTGGTCTTGATACTTAATTTTTTTCATAACCTTAGAAACATTTATGTATTCTTCTTAAAGTCGTCGAATGTGCAATAGGTATAGATTCGTACTTGTTACCGTTATGAAGCAAAACACACTTTAAACTTCTTTTGCTGCTTGTTACCGTTATGAAGCAAAACACACTTCTTTTGTTGCTGTCTATGAAAAGACGCCAATCACTAAGTTCGTACTGTTTTAATCCCATCTGCTGCAAAATACCACCAACATCGTTACAAAAAACTAAATCCTTCTCTTGAGAAAAATACGGTAACAGATTTTTTTCTCGGGTACGATAAAATGTAATGTTGGTTTCCGGAGTAAGCAAATTTTTTTTCTTTTAAACGAGATGCTAAAATTTCAGAAGCTTCTTTTGGTAAGTTCAGATCTCTTACTAAGTCATTTAGTTCTTTCTGATTAAATGGTTGAGGTTCTGAAAGGCTACATTTGTAGTCTGAATCAGAGTCTTCACTTGATGTATTTCGTTCGGGTTCACAGAGATTTGGATCAGCAGAAGATTTAGATGTGCTGAGTTGTACCTCTTGTGATTTTAATTGAGGTCGTTGAGCAGAAGATAAGTTAGGATATGACCACTTACTTCGATTTCCAGGGTTAATTCCGTTTATTTTCACAACGCAGAAGTAGCAATCGTCATGATGGTTTCGAGGTTCTCGCCAAATCATGGGTGTTACGAACATTATTGCATCTCTTTTTCCACTGGACCATAACCGTAGACATACCACACATTTCTGGCATGCAATATGAGGAATCCATGGCTTGTCCTGATTACACAATTTTATTTTAAAGTATTTATGATACGCAGTTTTCACAAAGTCCGATATAGGTTTTCGATATTTTGCAAATATATATTCACCACAAATATAAAAAAAAACAATCGGGATTAAGCACACAACATCTTCTTGACGAAGCCATATCTAAAACAACAACAAAATATATTTTAGTGTCCAATAAAAAACGAAAATCTAAGTAAAAATAGTAAATGAGGATAGTTAGCTATAAGTCAAAAACAAAAGCTGTTAGAGAAAAATTGTTGCCATATTTAAAAAAATACGCGTCAATTTGAGATAGAAACAAAAAAAAATCACAGGAAACTTTTTTTTCTGTTGACCAGTGTAATAGATGTACGTGCCATATGATTGAAATGGAGGCCTAGAGAACATAAAAAATGCAGAAGTAGACCACAGATAAGATGAATGGACGACATAAAAAGATTATCGGATTACGATTGGATGCAAAAACCACTCACTGGAAACCACTTGGACCAACTATGGATGGAATAAGCTCATGATGATTATATATATATATATATATATATATATATATATATATATATATATATATATATATATATATATATATATACGTATATATGTTACAATAGAAGTTTTCATGGATGGTGGAATGTAATACATTAAAATTCCGGGTTTCAATCCGTTCGTCTAACAATGAATTTGCACGACGTTTCGCCAATATCTCATTTTGCATTTTTAAGTGCTCTTGCTGTAGCAGGAGCACTATATATATATATATATATATATACGAGGCTGGTTTGAAAAGTCCGTGCAAAGTCCGAGAGATGGCACCACCGGCGCGTATCGAGGTCATGTTTAGTTAGTAGCATCTCTTGAATGAACGCACACCAAGTTTCAGCCATATTGGTCTATTTCTTTGTGTTTGGCATTCGTGTGAATCAAGGAAGTCGAGTGATTTTCAAGAAATGGACGAAAAAGAATTTCGTGTGGTGATTAAACATTACTTTATGAAAGGCAAAACGCCTCAGGAGACTAAAGAGAAGCTTGATAAACATTATGGTGACTCTGCATCTTTCGATTAAAATAGTTTATAAGTGGTTTCAAAATTTTCGGACTGGCCATTTGGGCACAAGTGACGCTGAACGTTCTGGACGGCCTGTGGAGGTTACGACTCCAGAAATCATTGATCAAATCCATGATATGGTGATGGATGACAGAAGAGTTAAGGTGCGTGAGATTGCTAGTGCTGTGGGCATCTCGACTGAACGGGTACATAATATTTTGCATAAACATTTGGATATGAGAAAGCTATCCGCAAGATGGGTGCCGCGATTGCTCACGCTTGACCAAAAACGGAATCGTGTGAAGTGTTGCAAGGATGGTTTGCAGCTGTTCCAGAAGAATCCGGAGGACTTTAAGCGTCGTTTCGTCACTGTGGATGAAACATGGATACATTACTATACTCCTGAGACCAAACAACAATCTAAACAATGGGTTACCAAGGGGGAATCTGCACCAAAAAAGGCAAAGACCGTTCCTTCGGCCGGAAAGGTTATGGCGACTGTCTTTTGGGATTCGCAAGGGATAATCCTCATCGACTATCTGGAAAAGGGTAAAACTATTACAGGTGAATATTATTCATCGTTATTGGACCGTTTGAAAACCGAGCTGCAAGAAAAACGCCCGCGATTGGCCCACAAGAAAGTCCTTTTCCATCACGACAACGCACCAGCACACACCTCAGCAGTTGTGGTCGCAAAATTAATGGAAATAGGATCCCAACTCGTTTCACATCCCCCCTATTCTCCAGAGTTGGCTCCCTCGGACTACTATTTGTTCCCCAATTTGAAGAAATGGCTGGCGGGACAAAGATTTTATTCAAACGAGGAGGTGATTGCAGACACTAATGGATATTTTGCAGACTTGGACAAATCCTATTATTCGGAAGGGATCAAAAAACTAGAACATCGTTGGACGAAGTGTATAAGCCTAAAAGGAGACTATGTCGAAAAATAAAAAAGGTTTACCCTAAACACATAAGTAGTTTTTATTTTTGCACGGACTTTTCAAACCAGCCTCGTATATATATATATATATATATATATATATATATATATATATATATATATATATATATATATAAATTTGATGTAAATTAGTGTATTGTTTTGAATAATTTGTAAAAATACTTAAACTTACTAATAAAATAAATAATAGTACATAGTAAACCAGTAAGTCGTACTTGGTCCACAGTTGGTGTTGTTACACTCGAATGGGCAACAATGAAAGGATAGGTACATATTCACCAGAGTTCCCTACCGCCGTGCATAGTGAATCAAGGGGAGCCTTACCCATAATAACAACGATTCCGACTAAAGCTCTCCCCAGAGAAACTCGCTGTATCTCCAGAACTTCTTTTAATAGTGAAAAAAGGAACGTTAACACAGGTTTTTTTATGCTGCCTTCTTCAAAGAATGAATGAATGAAATAAATTTGGATTTAACACTTAGTAATAGATAGATTACTTTCTGTTCTCGCAATTGCGTTAAAATTTATTATCTAAACATATAACATTTTTAATATTAATAAATTGCAAATTGAAACTATCAACAAACATATAATTCATATAATAATAATCAAACCTAATAATAATTCAAATATTTGCTCTAATACTTATATAAAATAACAACATTTGCCTGCATTATTTCCATTTATACCTATATTGTTTAAATTAATAATTTAAATTTCATTAGCCATTTGTTGTGTTTATTTGTATTCTATCAAATTACGAGTATTTTTAAATATTTTTTTGGTTTTGTAACAATTCCACCAATGTATTTTTTCATATATAAGAAATAAAATGTTGCAAAAAGTTTTAAAAAAAGAATATTTCTGGCTTTTATTATTTTGTAATGTAAGGACAATAAAAACTGAAAATTTGTTTTAAGCTTAAACTTAAGGGGTCAGTCTTCTTTACCACCTTGAAAAAAATCGAATTTTTTTATGACAGTTTTCGAAAGTATATTCCATGAAAAATGTTGTCCCAAAATTTTATAAGGATCCGAGCATTCCTTCTATATATTTTAGTACGTTATTAAATCGGTCTCCAAACGCACATCTGTGCACGCGCGCTCGCTCTACTCCTCTTACTCGCATTTTACTTTCCTAAACACAGCTTCTCCCTACTGTAATTATAAACTGTTGTTCATAGTATGAGACCTTTCTGTTTAATTCTTTGGAGCAAAAGAAGATCTTGAGGCCTAGCTAGACTGTTATTTCGAAGCATGTTCGAACTTAGTTCAGGTTAGTTTTTAAACGCGTTTTTCGCGAAACAACGTTTTTGTATGCGGTGTTCAAGTTTTTTTCGAAACCGTTTACGTTTACGAAATTTTCACCACATATTCAGCACATGTATGGCTATGGCCGGAACTACAATAAAGTCAACATTGTATGTTAGCTTCAAGCAAGATATGGTCAGATTCAATATCGGTTCCTGGTAGTGTGATCACCTTTATTACGGCGTTTCTATATCTTTTTATTGATCATGATAAAGTCAATTTGATTTCGGACAAGATGTTCTTCATTGTCCTAAGGTGATTTCCATGTGTATAGGCGTCTTGGATGAAGGTTATACCAAGTATTTGTTATACCCAGCTTCTTCACAATATTGAATTAAGCGTTCACCTCTTTTATTCCATTCCCCTAGACCGCATGTCTACTATATGTTCTACATCTCCTTTACCAATCTTAGCATTGAAGTCGCTCATTAATATATTTTTTGTGAGTTTTAGAGCCTGGTGTGGGTGTTTATAAAAAGTCTCTATTTCTTCGTTTGACTTGTCTGATGTAGGGGCATAAACTTGTATAATGCTAATGTTGACTAGATTTCCCAGTAGCTGAAGTAGGATGACTCTTTCTGAGATCGGCACAAAATTTCGAAATAAGGAACGTATATTTTTATCGATAAGAATCCCTACACCATGTCTGTGGTCACGGTCACTGTCGTCGCTGCCAGAATAGTAAAATGTTATCACTAATCCAATAAAAATGATATCGTGGATTATTCACTAATAAACAATATTGTGGGTAATTGCAAACATGTTTTAGCAGAATTCTATAATAAGGAAATCCCAAAGATAAGATCCTTTTCTAAGGAAATCCCAAAGATAAGATTCCTAATCGTGAGAAAAGTGGAATTTATGAAATTAGTTGTAATGATTGTGACAAAAAGTATGTTGGGCAAACTAAAAGGTCAATTAAAACAAGATTTAAAGAACACTTAGCACACTTAAAATACAATAGAACAGAAAAGTCTAGCATTGCCGAACATGCCCTTGAAGCTGATCATACTGTAACATTAGATAATCTAAGATTAATAAAAAATGTATCTGATAGGAGATTGTTGAACGCATACGAAAGTATGGAAATCATAAAATGTAAAAGTAGTTTAAATAAAGACAGATGGCCTATTCCTTATAGTCCCCTCTACTGGTTACTTGACCGGAACTGATGGTCTTGCCTGTGTCATTAGTTCCGCTTGAGTAATTCAAGGGTTAGGCTAAGTATAAATAAGATAGATTTGTAGTTTAGCTTTAGTCAATCATCGCTCCTGATGAAGCTAACATGGTTAGCGAAACGCGCGTCGAGAGCAAAAATATAGTGTTTGGTGTAGTGGTGAGATATACTGCGTAGTATCATTGTCCCAAGGAGTCCACATTCTCAACTTAGTTAAATGGAAGCCGTTATTTGCCTCTTATGTATATCTTAATTTTGAGAATGTATTGAGTGGATATTAATAGTAATAGAGGACAGAATTAAGATATCAGCTAGCTCGTTTTGTTTGGAGAGATTATGGATAAGAGATAATTTTTGTACGTCTCTATAGTTGTTAAAACTTGGCTGTATAGATTTGGGCACCATTCATTTTAGGATAAAAAGAATCTAAGTTTAGCTCAAAGAATGAAAAAATACTGAAGAGTTATTTAGTTGTTGAAATAAAATTAATTTACGTACAGCCGTTGCGTCCTGAAAGAAAGAGCAGGAGTTTAATGAGACACTACACATTTTAATAAAGAAGAGTATATTAACAAAATAAAAATTCCTACTTTTATTACACTCTTAAAATTACACCTACGACATAAAAACCCCTTATGTTATGAGAGTGTACACTATTGCATAGAGTCTTTAAGTTAGGATTATTAAGTTTTTAATAAAAGGCTTGATAAAACACGATATTAAAAGTTTTTGAAATTAACTCCGCGAATTACGCGTGTTGAGTAGTCGTTGGAAACGCACTTGTAGACAGGAAGTGAGATATTTAGACTGGTGTGCGTATGACTTACTGATTGGTTTCTCCTCGTGGATTTTCCATAAGTTACTTGGCCTTTCCTGGTGAGATTCTCACAAAAATATTGTCTCAGCCACTACCGTCCTAGTTTCATTTGGGTAGCTAAACACTTTTTGACCTGAAATGCCTGAGGACGAGCAGGATATTTCAAGAAAGGAAAAAGGCCTTAAACTTGAGAGCTAGAAACCGTTACTGAACTACTGCATCACTAAAAAAAACAAAACCGTTACTGCTTCATGGTGGAAGAAGACCTGCAAAATTCCATCTGGCCGCTTAAATATCTTTGTCCCTTCTCCTTGGGTCATTTCCCGGTATGCAAATCTCGACGCATTCAATGCGAACTAAATAAGTCAAGTCGGCAACACGCGTTACACACTGCCGGTTTAAATTAAACTGCTCAAAAATTTAAAACACTGTTTTAAGCTGCACTGCTCAAAAATTGAAATCGCTGCAATAAATATAAAAATGTATTAAAATATAAATTATAGGAAGAAAAACAATGTCGTAACATGATCTTAAAATCTAGGAAAAAATGAATGTCACAGTGTATAACAAATATTTACATTTTCACACATACACACATAGCGATCCCAAAAGCGAGCCGTTTTTTCTAGTCTTGTTTGTTGTGCAAGTTCGTATTGGAAGTGCTGATATCTAGTGGGGTAAAAATCTCGCTATAGAACTTTATTTGATCGAGCATATTCGCTTATATCACCCGCGCTTTACAACTTCAATCCATTATACCTCAAAAACCAAAAGTATACTCAACTCAAAACTTTGTCATGAGTAAGTCCTCATGATTAACAATCTTTTAGCATTTGTATCAGAAATCGAGGGTGCCAAAACGGACGGTTTTTGGGGTCACCCCTAACCTCCTATGTCAAATAGTTTCGGAGAAAATCGGGTATGACAGGTGGACAGGCGTACATACAGACGGGCAGACACCGAAGCGCTCTTATAAGTGTTCCATACGGAACACTAAAAACAACAATCTTTTTTACCCAAAAACAGTTAAGAGTCCCCTTTTTATATAGGTAACATGTCAATACAAATACAAATCGATATTTAATTCTAATCACCATTAAAAACAAACAAGCATCATTGATACATAATTTAATTATTAGGCAATAACGCGAAAAATAACCTTAAAATTTATTTGTGTAATAAAATTTTACGCCGTTATTTGTTTTGAAATTAAACGATATTAATTAATACTCAGTTTTCATTGAAATAGTTCTTTGTTATTGTTGGGTAGAATCATTTTAGCGGAGATTGGCGGAAGTTTCATGGGAACGTGAACCTGTTATTAAGCGGAATATTGATCGGGATAGTATAAAAATTAATTTTTAACGGTTTCCTAAAACCTCAGCTGTTATAACCGATTCAGTGAGTTTATTTTAGACTGATGAATTTTAAATCAAATCATACCGATCGGTTTTACGTGGGGCACCGTCCATCTCGGCCCTAAAAAAGGATCCATCAGGTAAAACGGTTTTTAATGAGTTTGTAAAAGTGCCCATCTCGGCCCCAAGTAATAAAATAATTAAGTAATAAAATGATTTGTAGGTAATCGTTAGTAATTCGATATTTGGTCGGGTATTAATTAAGGACTTTAGTTATATTATAACATCTAAGCAGTGATCATCTAACGTGCATTATATCCCAGAAAAATGGCTTCGAGTTGTTCTGCTGAATTATGTAAAATTACTAGCCAACGAAGGAAAATACTACTAGTATTAAATCAATTTAAATTTAAAGAGCATAATCGGAAATTATCTTCTGGAGAAACGAAGCGGAGGTGCATTAAAGATGGGTGTAATTACTACTCAGTATATATCACCACTACACCAAACACTTTATTTTTGCCCTCGACGCGTGTTTCGCTAACAATGTTAGCTTCATTAGGAGCGATGATTGACTAAAACTAAACTACAAATCTACCCTATTTACACTTAGCCTAACCCTTGAATTACTCAGGCGGAACTAATGGCATAGGCAAAGCCATCAGTTCAGGTCAAGTAACCAGTAGAGGGGACTATAAGGAATAGGCCCTCTGTCTTTATTTAAACTAATTTTACATTTTATAATTTCCATACTTTCGTATGCGTTCAACAATCTCCTATCAGATACATTTTTTATTAATCTTAGATTATCTAATGTTACACTATGATCACCTTCAAGGGCATGTTCGGCAATGCTAGACTGTTCTACTGTATTTTAAGTGTGCTAAATGTTACTTAAATCGTGTTTTAATTGACCTTTTAGTTTTGCCCAACATACTTTTTGTCACAATCATTACAACTAATTTCATAAATTCTACTTTTTTCACAGTTAGGAATCTTATCTTTGGGATTTCCTAAGATATTCCTCAGATGACTTGTAGACTAAGGTGAGACCTACCTTATTGAGTCCTTTGCTATATTTCGGATTATATGGTATGGAGACATACTTGGTTTTATGTTCTTCGCGTGTAAAAAAGGTGGAATTCTGAATATTAAACCTGAACTTACGTCTATTTATTAGCTTATTTACTAAGTCATCGTCATAACCATTAACTCTAGTTATATTTCTAATACGATTCCTTTATTTATTAAAGTATACTCTATTCAGAGGGAAAGTGACCAAACGATGAACTAAAAAATGTAATGAGGCTAATTTGTGTTGTTTGAAATGAATCATTAGTAATATATCTATCTGTTACTGTGTCCTTCCTATTGATATCAGATTCTAATCTATTATTATTTTTAATAATTAAAATATCTAGAAAAGGCAATTGTCCTTTGTTCTCAACTTCGTAAGTGAATTTAATGGAATCATACCGGCTATTTAATTTAGAAACAAAATCATCAATGTTTGCTTTCTTTGTATCAAAAATCGCGAATATAGCATCCACATACCTATACCATACCCTTGGGAAATATTCGAATTCTTGATTGGCTTCGGTTTCAAACTTACTCATGAATAAATTGGCTATGAATGGTGATAAGCAATTACCCATAGCTGTTCCTTCTTTCTGAACATAAAATTGACTGTTATATTGGAAATAATTTTGTTCCATACAAAGTTTAGATAATGTTAAGTATTCACGAATAATTTCGTCCTCAAAGTCATTCATTCTAAGTAATTCTTGGAGGTATTGTAAAGTTTGTGGAATTGGCACACTTGGGAACAAAGAACTGACATCAAAAGAAATTAAGACTTCACCTTCATTAAGAACTAGATTTTTTGTTTTATTAATGAATTCCAACGAATGGGTGTAATGCTTATTTGAAAACCATCTGCAGTTCATCTGATCGAGTTCTATCTTCTTTAAATCAAAACCATTCGCACGAACCGGAGTCAGAAAATATCTTACAAAGGCAAATATAGATGACTACATCTGCCAAAAGAAAGCAAAAAATGTTCTGACAGATAAACCGGCAAAAATAATACGAAAAGCATTGACGGAAGAAACCCATACCAATGCTCTCACCGTAAGGGACTTGGAATGTGTGAAGAAAAATATCTACTTTGCTCGGCGAAAAACACTACCAACAATACTAAACTCGATTATGAAAGTACATAGAGCCTTGAATGCAATGGATCTAAAAACAAGTAAAGGTGAAGTTAACGATGAAACTATTAATTTAGTGATATTTTCATGCAATACTAATTTAGGTTATTTGTGTAAGCCGGAAACTCTTTATATGGATGGAACTTTTTCTTACTGTACAAGATTTTTTAAACAGTTTTTCACCTTACATGTCGAGAGGTTTTTTTAATTTTTCTAATAGACGATTTTTTAAAAATAATAAATTTTTTAGTCGAAAATTGTATACTAACATCGTAAATTTTTTATTTTTGAAAAAAGTCCTTGGACAATTTTTAACTAATACATTATTTGCAGACAAGGAGGCGCCATAGTTTTTATCGGTGGTCCATTTAACCCGATAAAAATAATGTTAACATTTAAAACGTATTTAAAAAAAAATCCTATAATTTAAAGTACAATAAAAATATATAATCGCCATTCTTTTGTATTATTCACTTAATAATTGTTTTTTTTAATATACATTCTTTTTGCAGCACCCAGGTGTATGTAAATCCTTAAAAAGGTATCTCTCCTTTAAATTTAAATAAAATTTCTTGATGCAAAACCTGAACTAATCTGAATCCAATCAATATGCTTTGAACATGTCATATCGTAACTCAGTTTCGTGAAAATGGTGTTATTTTTTCAATATTTCCAATTTTAGCAGAATGTAAATAAGAATATCAGTTTTCAATTTCCAGCTAACGATTGTTTTTAGGTTTGTTCAAAAACATTCTTTATTTTATTATTATTCGTCATCGTCATTTATAAAAAGATTATCATGACGTGGTGTAACAAAACAACAACATGACAAACTTAAATTTTACAAATTGAAGCAGTGTTAAAAAATATCCCAGATTAATTCTCTTAAGCAACTTTATGACAGTCGGGATGGTGATAAAAAGCCAGCAGCCATAGCGTCACAGAAATTGAGAAATCTCGGGATTCCGGATAAAGGAAGCAATGCTGATAGCGTCAATTTCCTCTGTCAGCAACACGTCGCTTTGAAACTAGTGTAGAAATCGTCGGTGGCACACAAAAATATATGGAAAAAATGTTTAAAGACGACCTAAAACAAGAATTGGCCAAACTTTTCAATGTGTCCGTAGAACCTGGCAATTTACTAACCTTACGGTATGTATCAGAAGTAATACTTCTACACAATCAGATAGTTGGACAATTACCGCCCCATTATCACACATTTATAAGCTGTTAACTAAAATTATCCCCAATATATTGAAAAATAAGTAAAACTCCTGGTTTTAGATCCGGCTACGGCACATGCGACCACTTACAGACAATGAGAAATATCCTAGAGAAGAGTAGTAAATATAATTTCGAACTCTACATCGCCTTCATAGACTATTAGAAGGCTTTTGATTCTATTGAAATGTGGGCAATCATTAACGGCTTAAACAACTGACTCTAAATACACTACCCTAATCAAAGGTATATATGAAAACGTAAAAATGTACATAAAACCTAGTACCGAACAAATACCTGTAGGAAGAGGTATAAGACAGATAACATCTCTCCCAAGCTATAAATTGCAGCTCTAGAAGACGTATTTCGTCAACTAAATTGGACTATGAATGGTCTAAAGATAGATGGTGTGTATCTGAGTCATTTAAAGTTCGCAGACAATATTGTGGTGGTTAGTAGCAATCCACATGACTTACAAGAAATGATAAATTATTTAAATTACCACTCAAAAATAATTGGTCTTAAAATAAATAAAAATAAGATAAGAATATTAACACTAATAATTTCATAGTTATAAATTTAGAAGGAATAGCTCTCGAAATTAATGCAGAGAATCTGTATCTAGGGCAAAAAAATACTACGACGAAAGACTAAAAGGCTAGGATGGTGCGCAGTCAAAAAACTAAGTTATATATTCAAAGATATGTAAATATATCCCAAATGCGTTAATAGCCAAGGTTTATATTAAGTGCATTCTAAAGGCGATTATGTATGAGAGGACACAAAGACGGGTTAAAATGAAATAATGAAACATGAACAAACGAAAGTAAAGAATATTACAGAGCATGTAGCAGAAAGAGAGTGGCAATGGGCTGGACATGTAGCACGCACGACTAAACGAGCAATGGAATGGCGATCAGGGAAAAGGGGCGTAGAATGTCCAAGAACAAAAAGGTGGGACAATATACAGAGGGAGACAATAGCTAATAGATTAAGATGGAAGTTCATGGGAAAAGTCTAGGGATTGCATAGAACTAGGCTTATAGTATAACTCCTTGTAACAAGACTGATTACAGAAAATTCACAAAATAACCAACAACAAAATCGACCCTAAAGATATATGAATGAATGTGACATGAATATTTTTTATTTTTTTTCACGCCACCACTGGGGAACTATACATCTCCATCTACAGTGTTGTCAGATTTAGCTAGATTTTTCCCAATAAATTTAATAAAAATAAAATATCTAAAAATATTCAATATTTTCGTTTTATAAAATTTTTTATCCAAAGATGATCAAAATTTTACCTCATTTATTTGAAAATTGTTTCTTATTGTAACTAAGAACAATGATTATTACAAAACTATAATCTGTCTAAAAGAAGCCATAGGAGAATCTAATGCACAAAAATTTCTTATAACATAACTAATTATTTAAAAAACTTACAAAAAAACATTTCATAAAAAAATATACAAAAATTTTTGCTTTTTAGAATAATTCCTTCGTAACACCAACAAATTAATTATACAAATTACAAAAATTCTGAACCTTTCCAAAATCACTTAAAACGTAAATATTTTAACACATGTAATGCAGTAAAATTTAATTTCTTTATCCTATATATATATATATATATATATATATATATATATATATATATATATATATATATATATATAACATATTATATTTTACGTGTTCTTGGAATTAGATCTTTAAAACTATTCTTGGATCTGTTATATATTTATTGACGTTTCGACCTTCGGAAGAGGTCTTCTTCAAAATTTGCTCTAAAAGATGACAGAAGAATTAAATATAGATAAGTAATTAATTAGTTTGTTGTGTATTTATATATATATATATATATATATATATATATATATATATATATATATATATATATATATATATATATATATATATATATATATATATATATATATATATATATATATATATATATATATATATATATATATATATATATATATATATATATATATATATATATATATATATATATATATATATATATATATATATATATATATATATATATATATATATATATATATATATATATATATATATATATATATATATATATATATATATATATTTATATATATATATATATATATATATATATATATATATATATATATATATATATATATATATGAAGCAAGATAGTCGTGCATACATATCAGGGGCTACAAAAAAAAAACATTTCATGAAAAGAAAAATAAAAATGTTTGCCTTTTAAAATAATTCCTTCGTAACACCAACAAATTACTTACACAAATTACAAAAATTCTGAACCTTTCCAAAGTCGAATTTTGTTGAAACATCACTAAAAAGTAAAATTTAATTTCTTTATGCTATATATATATATATATATATATATATATATATATATATATATATATATATATATATATCTATATTTTATGAAGCAAGATAGTCGTGCATACATATCAGAGGCTCAACTTTGGTATGAGGTATTTAAAACAAGCCAAAGGGTGGCTAGATTAAAGGCCTATTCAACTTTGGTAAGACTTCTATTGGAGTATATGTAAAATATAATTTTAAAATACTTTGGAATTTAGGAACGATCGTTATAATTTCACTTTAACTAAGTGTTATGCTAAAACTGTAGTTTTTATATTACTGTACCAATCATCAAATTCCTGTGTTTTTAGCTGACTTCCTTTCGCTTCAGTGCCATTTTCCTGCCTATTCGTGCAGTATTTGTGAATGCAAGACATCTTCACTTGTGGCTTGTCGTGAGGATTTAAATCGTATCTTATCGAAATTCGACTTAAAGGTTGATTAAGGGGCTTACTAATGGAGATACGGCTGCGGTAGTTCAGTGGAACGACGCCGATATCGGTTTTAGTAATTAATGTGGATAAATTGCAACGTTGCTCCTGATGCTATCGTAATTACAAAAAGGAAATTTGCATGTTTAAAATGACATTCAGTGATGGTGGGCTTATTGGGTATTTTGAGCCAGTTATGACACTTATCTGAAAAATTGTAATAATTAAAAAAATACGGTTTGTATTCGTTCAAATAATTATTGTCGCAATCATGTTTAAGATAAAATTTCTCAGCATTCAACGTTATGTAAAAGGTACTTTCATTTTGAAAACAGAACTGCTAACTTATGCATAACCACGATTACTGAGTCAAATTGAAGGACTAGATTTACTTTTTGCCGTGCTAATTTATTATCAACGATATATTATACTTTTCAAAAAATCTTCTTCTTCTTCTCATATTTTATAGATCTGTTGATCTGTTAATTCCGAGATTATGGATTTCTTGGGAAGTAGATTGCCAACTATCTCCCCATCTTTTTGGTAGTCTTCCCGGTGGACGCTTGCCTGCTGGGTTTCCTTTCAGAGCGATCCTTAGTAGTCTGTACTCCTCCATTCTTTTTACGTGGCTGTGTCACTGTCTTCCCCATCTTACTACTTACTCAAAAATTCTATACATACTAAAGTGTTGTTGAAAAAGTATTGAGCCGTTTAGAGTTAAAATTGGGACATTTGTTTTTTTATATTTTTTCAGAACTTCAATAAACCAAATACGTGTCATTTTGTTCGGTGATTTTCGGCCATTTTTCAGGCTACATCATAATCCTGTCACTGTATAACATCTGTGGTTTCTAAGAAAAAAATTGGGACAAGGCGGTTTCACAGGCCTCTTTTCAAACTAACTTAACCACATTCAGGGGGTTCGGCAGAGACCGAAACACTTACTAAAACCGGCTTGACGGTGCAAGATCCGGGCTATAAGGTGGATGCATTAAAACTTCCCAGCCAAGCGTTGTCATGGTGGAAGACGATACCCTTTCTGTTGTCTAGTTCCAGACGATTTCTTCAATCGCTTTCTTCAGTCTTGTCAATTGCTGATAGTAGAGTACATAGTCAATCATTTGGCCAGATTTCCAATTCCATACACACAGCATCACCTTTGCCCTACGTGTTTCATTCTCATCGCATGTGATTAACCGCTTCGGAAATGGCTCAGTTTCGTTACATTTCTGTAGACATACGCAGATGGAAATTCGACCTAAACTGTTCAATGATTTATGTTTAGTTCCTTCGCGATGTTATGGCTACCAATACGAGGAGCGTCTCGGACATCTTATACAGTACACTTTTATACAGTACACTTAAATTTATAAATCACTACATATTCTAAAACAAAGTCCTCCGCCGCGTCTGTCTGTCTATCTGTTCGCGATAAACTCAAAAACTACTGAACGGATTTTCATGCGGTTTTCACCAATAGATAGAGTGATTCATGAGGAAGGTTTAGGTATATAATTTTTCAAGGTTTTGTGTAAATTGGTTGAAATATAACGATAATTGTTGGAAGTGTCGGAAAAAGTCAAGCCGCCTGGGAGCTTTCATCGAAAACGCTGCCTAATCCCTTTGAGATATAACAAAACAATGCATGGTGAGATATTCCTCTTTTATAGATCTACAAAAAAGTCCACGATGGCATATATCTATCTTTTAAGGATAGCTTACTATACCCATTCTATCTTCTAAAAAAATGGTCACGTACAGTGCGGTAATTGGAAAGCTATTTAGACGGATACAGTATTAATCCTTATCAACTTAAATACGTTAGTTACCTTAAGCATTTTATGCACATTATTATAATCTTTTACACCATATAATTTAAATGAATATCTTAGGAGTTATCGCAAAAAATTAACGCGCGCTAAAATAAATTCAAGCCCGTTTCTCACACCGATGACGGGACTCGCTTGATGCGATCACCCCCGCGCCGCGCCCCCCGCTGTCGCCCACTGTTTCTATATAAGCCGAGCGATAACGCGCGCGTTCTCCTATAATAAACAACGAGCGAATGGAGGTGACGACTAGAAGGTATTTGTTTTCTTTTTGGGTGTTGGAAGGTTACAATTGCGTTGGTTTTGATATTTTAGAGTAAAATTTCAAGGTCGCATTTTTGTTTTGTGTTTGTTGTCTTTAGGTAGATAGATAGATACTTACATACTTATTAATAAAATTGATAGTTCTGAACATACTTTTATTTCATTGAATTTTATCAAATGTCAACGTTATTAGTCATTTGTTTCGGTTTCTTTTTACATCGTGAATCATTTTAAAGTTAATTAATATTAAGGTCGCATTTTTTATTTGTTTCGTGTTGTCATTCGTGTTGGTGTAAGTGCATAAGTAAGTATTTGAGTGAAATTTGTCGGAGGTTATTAATCCATAAAACTGATTTATGTTATCTTTGAGATTTTTTTAGGTTGATAGGTAGGTACCTATTATTTAGGTTTAATTAACATCGGCGAAGATCTCTAATATAGGACGCAGTACGTCGTCTACCAAAAGAGTTCGTTTGAGTCGAAGCAACGAAAATGATCAAGAGAGAGATGTTCGTTTATCGTGAAAGGCATGTTTCCCAAAGAGCACGAGAATCGTCGGTGGATCGCACAGTTCGTTTATCGTTGGACCGTGATAGGCATAATGCTCAAAGAGAAACAGAAACGCCTGAAGATAGACAACTCCGCTTACGTAACGACCGTATTCGGCACAGAAATTTAAGGAATATTATACAAAATAATAGCAGTAGAACACAAAATACTAATAGATGGTCCAATAAAGTATATTCTACAATGAATTACGATTCGACAATTGATTACAGAAACGATCCGGCGATATCTATAGGCTCTCCTATTGTTTGTCAATACTGCTCAGCTCTAAAATTGAAAGATGAGTCCAAGGGTATATGTTGTTCCAATGGTAAGGTTAAACTAGACGACGCATCAAGCTGATGCGATCCTACGACAGACAAAACATGTAGGCATAATATGCTCTACTACCCGTGCGAAGCCGGGGCGGGTCGCTAGTAATTAAATATTTTTAATTAGAATAAAACACTAAATTTTTAGTAAAATTTCCACTTTGATGGATTTTTATACTTGACACGTGTTTCGCTAAAACATTTTATCAAAAGAATGGGTATAGAATGAAATAAACATTTTTCAATGGATTTATAAGTAAATATTTACAGCTAGGTTGTAATTAAAAGACAACAAAACTTAATAATTATACAAATTATCTATTCATTAAATAAAGTCAACAATGGGGAATTTGCTAGGTCCAGTTGGTCATTTAACATTGTATTCTTTCTTTTATTGATCTCGAGGGTATCAAAGAAATTTAATTTATGCGATTTGTTTCATCTATGTATAAAGAATCCTTTATACATACACTAGTTAGCATACCAATGACAGATGACAGTTTTAAAAATGTACTTAATCTTATTAAACAAATAGTCAAAAACAAAGGGTTTAATGTAAAAATTACAGATACAATTTTACCCAAAAAACAGTTACAACAAACAATTAATCTAATATATCAAAAAAAAACTATTAATAACCTAAATACAGAACGTGACAATCACATACAGTACAAATAACAACTTAAACAAACATATCAAGAACAATAAAGATAAAACCTTGAAAAGCCATAAATCTGGTGTTTACCAACTTAATTGTGGTTCTTGTAATAAACTCTACATAGGACAAACAGGTAGAACATTCGAACAAAGAATTTCAGAACATAATAAAGGTTTTAAATTGTTGTGGCTGTTACTTGACGGAAATTCATAACGAATGTAATGAAAGACTGATTTTGATGAAAGTTAATATCGTTATACAACAAGACATACTAAATTTATTAGACACGAGCCTAAATCAAAATTATTTTTACTTTAATAATACGTTTTATAATAGTTCTGAGGGTCTCATAATGGGTAGTCCACTTAGCCCGCTTTTAGCAGAAATATTCATGGATAACCTAGAAAAACAAATACATCGACAAGAATTTAGCAAATCATTTTTGTATTGGTACCGATATGTAGACGACATCTTTGCTTGTTTTAATGGTACAGAGCGTCAACTTGCCAATGTTTTTAACTATATAAACTCAATACATAAAAATATTAAATTCACTATGGAACTAGAAGTCGACAATAAAATTAATTTTCTTGACGATAACCAGACATTACAACAAACACAAATTCTCTATTTTTCACAAACCCTCACATACAGATACTACAATAAACATAAAATCAGCTCACCCCCTACAACACAAATTGGCAGCTTACCACAGTTTGTTGCATAGACTTGTAAGTGTCCGCTTATCTGTAGATGATTTTAATAAAGAATTAAATCTAATAAAACAAATTGCTGTTAACAACGGATATTTTCCTGACTCCATAGACTCAATTCTAAACAAAAAATTAAAAAATGGAGCTATTTCTTTAGTATACCCCAAGAAAGAAAACACAGGGAAAAAATATAATGTTTTAACCTATCTTGGTAACACGTCTGAGAAAATTAAAAACCACTTAAACAAATATAATATCAACATAGCTTTTAGAACAAACAACTCGTTAGGAAAATTCATTAAAAACGCAAAGGGAAAACAAAATAGATCAAAAAATCTGGAGTGTATCAGTTGAATTGTGGTTCTTGTCATAAAAGTTACATAGGTCAGACAGGTCGCTCAGTCGAAATTCGGATTTTAGAACATAAAAGAAGCTATTTAAAAAACAAAACTGACTCAGCGTACAGTAATCATTTAACAAAATCAGATCATCTTTTTGACGATAAATTTAAAATTCTACACATACAAAACAAAGGCGTAAAATTAAACCTATTAGAAAATTTAGAAATAAATAGAATTAAACATTCAGACATCATATTAAACGAATAAAAAGATACCTGTCTGGCCCATGGTAACTCACCTTTACTCAATTTATACAATTAATATTCAGAATGGATTTCCCAGCAATATTCATTAGCATATAGTATTAATTTTATTACCTATCTACCTTAGGGTATTTGTATAAATGTAAAAAACACTAATATTCAATATCATTTTGTATCAGAAGAAGCTATAGTATAGCGAAACGCGTCATACAGTTTCAGTGAAACTAAATAAAGTGGAAATTTGACAAAATCAGTCTTTCATTACATTTTTAATAAAGGTTTTTTAAAAAAGTAAAACTGATTCTTTGTATGCCAAACATTTAATATAAGAAAATCATGTATTTGATAATAATTTCTATATTTTACACGTTCAGAATAAATCGCATAAATTCAATTTATTTGAGACCCTCGACATCAATAAAAGAAAGAATACAAACACACTGTTAAATGAGCAATTCCCCATTGTTGAATTTATTTAATGAATAGATAATTTGTATAATTATTCAGTTTTGTTGTTATCTTTTAGTTACAATCTACCTGTAAATATTTACTTATAAAATCATTCCATACTCATATTTTCGATAAAGCTAATGTTTTAGCGAAACACGTGTCAAGGATAAAAATTAATAAAAATGGAAATTTTACTAAAAATTAAGTGTTTTATTCTTATGGAATATGAATTTCCATCAAGTAACGGCCGAGTAGGTGAGATATTTTTAATTGTCATTCAAGTTTTAGATGGGTCACATTTGGCGAACTGACTTTTGTGACTAACCTGAACTAACCTAACACTATGATTTTTTTTTTAATTTTAAAGGATCTATATTTCTATAAACGTACGTTCTACAGGTACGGTTTTTGATTCAGTTCTACATTTTTTGTGTGCATTAAATTGCTTCTAAACATAAATTGAATTGCCAACATAGTACAAAATTTAAAACCAATAAATAATGAAATTGAAACGGTAAAATTTTAATATACCGAGGTAGATCAATCGTATTTTTGCTTTATAAATGTCGGCAGAAATTCTAAATGATATGCAAATGCATTTCACGAACTAAAAGTGGCATTTCAGAGCGCATCTTTCAAAGAAACGCTGGTCGGTTTTTATTCAGCCGAATTTATCTTTTGAGAGCTAATATTCCGCGCCAGTTATTATTTTTCATGTGGAATTTGAAAAAGTCTGAAGTAAACCGGAAAAAAACTGAATCGGGGTTGTAAAAAGAGATAGATAAAATGGCATTTTTTATAATTTAAATAGTAGGGTAAGGTGCCCCAAGTATGCGAGGTTTAGGAATAAAATGACATAAATTAAATAAAAACGGTTACAATGAAATCACAAAATGTTTATTATAATGACCAACAAATCAACTTTAATATACTATATGAAAAATCAACTTAGTCTTATACTCTGTTAAATAACAATCTAATTGAGATCGTGGTTAATTGCGCACTCTTGATATTACTATTCCACAAGAGTACGCATGATAGTTCCAATGAGTGCGCATGCTACCTTAACAGTGCGCAAGCTAATTCACACGCATAAATCGCACTTGTAGATTCCAATGCCGATATAAGATGTGCATTTATCGTGCCACCATTCAATGCACAAGCTCTACTGGATCCAGTCTTCAACAATATAATTCTCTTGGCAACCAGGGCATCTCCACATTTTTTTCTTATTCTTTGGTGTTTTTTTTGGTTTTGATGGCGGTTTCTGCGATGTTTTGCATATTATTCTGGGTATTTTTTTCTTATTAGCTTCTGTTTCTTCTTCTAGTTTTCTTTTATAGGGAGAGTCTGTAATTATTTCAGATCTTTTACTATGGTTTGATGTTTTTCGGGCAAAAGCTGCTTTTGGGAGTGGAGCAATGTCCATAAATAAGCAAGTTGGTTCATCAGTATGTATCTGTTTTTCTCTCGATGGTGTGCTAGATGGACTGTGAAAACTCGCCACTTTTTCTGTCACTGCAGTATTTTGTGTGTGTTCTTCTGGCAAAGGAATACTAGTAGAAGTGCGTGGAATCATCGCTTGACTAGTTGTTGCAACGTTGAGTACATCTTCTGTTGGATCGTTCTGCTCAGTAATTGAAATATTACTTGCATGTTCTTCTAGCCTCTCAGTTACCATACTAGCAAGAAAATCAACGTCACTAAATAGCTCTCTATTGAAAGGACATATTCCTCCAACTTTGAAACCTTCGACGGCGTTAAAGATATTTGCAATCCTCATATAAGCAGCGTTGAACAAAGTGGCTATCTGGTAGATGGTAATAGGTCTTCCAGGATGATTTATCATCCATTTTTCGCACTCACTGCGAAATATTTCTTCAGCGGTGAAAAAAAGCAACGATCTAGCGGTTGCATCTTATGCGCGCTATGAGGCGGAATAGTAATGACGTGAATGAAATTTTTTCTACAAAAGTTTACTGCAGCTAAACTGGTGTGCGTCAAATAATTATCCAAAACCAATAACACCGGACAAGTCTCTGGGGGCTTGGCATTGTATTTAAAATGATTCAGCCAGTCCAAGAATAAATCTGTATTCATTCTACCATACTCTGTAACAAGACCTATATAATTTGCTGTAGCTTCATCTAACAACTCCGCCTTGGTTGGTGGTATATAATTTCCCGATGCACTCATCGCACAGACAACAGTAACATTTATTCCTCTCTCTGTGCTACTGATTTTATTGACGCACCTTTTTCCTTTGACTCTAACAACTTTTGGCGCTTTATACGGAACTGTAGAAAAGCCAGGTTCGTCCATATTATATACCTGACAAGGTTGAAAGTGTGTTTCTTCTGTATGTTTTCTAATTGATCGTACAACCTGTCCACTTGAGGCTTATTAAAGCCCATAGCGCGGGCCAATGCTGGTTGAAGTCGGTTGGCGAACTGCTATATCCGGGTTTCGGCGCATAAAATCTCTAACCCAATGCTTTCCAGCCATCTTGGTTTCTTTGTTAAATTGATGTACAATATTATTTTTTTCAGCATATTCATACACAACAAATCTTAAATTCTTTAGCGTAATCCCATAAAACATAGCTTCTAAAATCTTTATATGATTAACTAGTTCTTTTTTCACATCAAGCGTAAATTTGGGTCTAAATCTGCCTAAGGAGGTACCAACGTCTTCTCTTTTTAATCTTTTACGTAGGCTGGACTCGGGCATTCCTAAGAGTTCAGCCACTTTTCTTTTGCTTTTTCCCTCTTCAAATACCATTTTCCGTGCAAGATCCAATATCTCTTTAGAACAATTGATTCGATTGGTTTTTCTTTGCTTGGAAGCCATCTAGAAAACAAGAAGATAAAATAAATTCAAATGGTTCACAAGAGGAGTACAAAATCCACAAGAGTGCGCATGCTCACTCTTGCTATGGGCACTCTTGTAGAAAAGCTTGGGTCCGAAGCAAATTGACACATTAGTGCCATCTATTTAAATATGGTGACAACAACTACACAATCTACCGGTTATGACATGTTTTACACGATTTATTATCAAAAAACGCGGTCACTGTTTACATATACATACTACACTAGTTGAAAAAGATCATATTATTTTAACGAAACGTCGAAAATCTTACCTCTTTCCTCCAAAATGAATTATTTTTATGCGGAGTTTTTGCAATAGCATCCTAGTACAGATACGCTCAAAACACGCTTTGAAATCAATCGTCGCAAATATGAAGTCAGAGTATGTACTCTTGGGGACCGTGCACACTTGTGGCACCTTACCCTACTTAAACTAACTTGATGTTTTCTTATGCATGCAATTATTGTCAACTGAAACAAAAACAATTAAATTAATCTTGTGTTAAATTTGAAAATTATTTAATACAGGCATTAGAGAACAGTACTGGGAGACATATAAATAGACAACGATTAACATGAATTAATGGACGTTTTAGCATTATTAACTAACCACAATTTAACTCCAAGAAATTGACAATAAAATATATAAAATTTTTTGAATTCGATGGTCCTATACTAATAAAATACATCTATTGGAATCAAACTTCTGTAGAACAAGTAAATGAAATACTAACAAATGAAATACCGATTCAGCGAGGAGTCAGGCGATGCTGCGTACTGTCACCTATATTGTTTAACTTATATTTCCAAGTCATCTTCAAGAAAGCATTAGGGGAGCGAAGTGAAGGAATCATTATAGGGGGTGAAGTGATAAACACCATTCGCTTTGCCGATGATATCGTGATCTTAGCAGAAATATTAGAGGACTTGCAAGCATTGGTTGACAACATGAATAGAGAGAGTGTCGAAATGGGTCTGAGGATAAACACGGAAAAAACAAAATCAATGGTCGTTTTTAAACATCGAACCAACAATTACCAATTATTCCTCGAAGGAAAATAAATAGAACGTGTAGAAAAGTACATTGAAATTAAAACCAGAATAGAAATGCAAGATACGGTTTTAATAGCAGTGGAAAGTACCTGTGGCTCATCAAAAATAGTAAATAGAAATATTAAAAAGACAAACTGGTGGACGAATGGGGTTAAGGAAGAGATTAGAGACAAAAACTAGAAATGAAAAAAATATCTACAAACAAAAGATCCAACCGATTATGAGGAATATAGACAACAAAGAACTCAGGTTAAAAGAATAATACAGAAAGAAAAGAGAAGATCGTGGAAACAAGCGAATGGAAACAGCCTATAAAGATAATCAGAAGCTATTGTTCGGTATGATTAAGAATATGAAAAGGAAAAAGGTAGAAACAATAGCAAATATAAAAGACAAAGAAGGAAATGTCATAAAAGAAGAAGACAAAATTATGGAAAGATAGAGGGAATATTATAAAGAACTATTGGATGGGAGTGACATAGTAGATAAAAATCAACATAGAGACATTATACCAGAACAAGATATAAAACTCACACAAACAGAAGAGATTAATACAGAAGAAATAAAAGAGGCAATCGGTAAATTAAAATTAGGAAAGGCACCCGGACATGATAAGATCACAGCAGATATGATGAAAGCGCTCTCTGAGGTAGCAATAGAAGAACTTAAAAATATAATGTACAACGTAATGAAGAACATTGCACCTACGGACTGGACAACAGGCATCATAACCCCAATATATAAGAAAGGTGATACTAAAGATTGTAATAACTACAGAGGGACAACCCTAACTAGCACTGTGTCAAAAGTATATACTAGGATACTAGAAAAAAGACTAAGAAAATAACTTGAGCATGCATTGGAAAAAACGCAGTTTTTGCTTTCGGCCGGGTAGAGGAGTAAATGATGCAATATTTATAGTGAGGCAGTTATGTGAAAAAGCAGAAGATAGGGAAATTCATTTGGGTTTTATAGACCTACAAAAAGCTTTCGACAAGATTAAAAGAGAAGACATATGGGAAACATTGAGAAAAAGAGAAATACCAGAAATAATAATAAAAGGCGTACAGAGTTTACCATATATAAAGAATCAACAAATTATATAAAAACAAGACAAAACAGATCTGATATATTTGAAACAACTATGGGCCTTAAACAGGAATGCATCCTGAGCCCCTTGCTTTTCTCAATAGTTCTGGATGAAGCAATAAAAGAAGCAAAGAAGAAAGGGATAAGACCATACCAGATAGCCTATTGGAAAATGAAAAAGATAGAAATATCAGAACTATACTATGCGGATGATATGGTTATTATAGCAAAAGACGAGGAAACGCTTAATAAGAACACACGGGTACGGGATTAATAAAGAAAGGATAAAGACTATGATAATAGGAAAACAAAAACGACATCATGAAATAAAGATAGGAGAGGAAAGGCTGGATCAAGTGGAGAAGTTTAAATATTTAGGATCAACAATAACGGAGGATGGAAGGATGGAAGAGGAAATCAAGGAGAGAATAATAACAGGAGGAAGATTATTTAATAGTATAAAGAACACATTCCTAGGGAAGAAAAAGGTACCAAAAAATATTAAAGCCCAAGTATTCGAGAAGGTTGCAACACCAATACTTTTATATGGAGGAGAAACATGGACAATGACAGAAAGACAGAAAAGAAAGATGACGGCTACATAAATGAGATTCATAAGGAAAATAGAAGACAAAACAAGGATGGACAGGGTTAGGAATATACAACTCGGACAGAATTTGAACCTAAAACCAATGATGGAAAAGGTTGAGGGAGCACAACTAAGATGGTATGGTCATATCGAAAATGCCTGAACAAAGAATAATTAGACAAGTGTTTGAAGCCAAAGTGAGCAAGAAAAGAACGACCGAGAAGGGCATGGTTGGTGGATGTTAGAAGGGCAGTGGCCAGAAGAGGAATAGAGTAGAAACACGCAAGACGAGCCACACAGGATAAAAATAGGTGGAAGGAAATATGGAAAAGACAAATATAGAATAACTCAACTCTACGAGCCTTACACTCCTAAAGGGGTAGAAAGGCATAAGGATTAAGTAAGTATAGAAGTTGCAAGAAAAACATTTTTGACATTCTGCAACAAAAACCTATTCCTCGCTCTGAGATTGCGTTTCCTGGAATGCTACGTGTGGTCCCAACTTTTGTATGGAGTCGAGACATGGATGTTGAAGCAATATACTAGTAAGAAGCTAGAAGCATTTGAAATGCGGCTCTATCGAACAATATTAAAAATCCCATGGGCAGTCAGGATCACTAACAAGGAAGTTCTACGAAGGATAGACCAAGGAAGAAACTCTTGATATTCATAAAAGTATGAAAAACATCCTACTTAGGTAATGTACTCAGAAATGACAAATATTCACTATTGCAAACTATCATGCAGGAAAGAGTTGACGGTAGAAAGGGTGTTGGAAGAAAGAAAAAGTCTTGATTGCAAGGGACAGCGAAACATTTAGAGAAGTGGTCGCCAACCTCCATTAGGAGAACGCATAAGAAGAAGAAGATACTAAGTGGATATATACAGCAAAAATTGAACGCATATACCCATCTATCTTATGTGCATGTTTATTTTAGTAGACTACCCCTTACTACTACCACTAACTTTATAGTTTATTTCATGGGTACAAATCTGTTTGCTTACCTATAAAAAACCATGTGTTGTTTCTAGCCCACCACAAGATCAACAGGGTAGGCGGACAGATCGATAGATAGATAAGTAGATTGGTAGGATAGTATTCTACATAACTGTTCTGAAACTTGTATCCAGAAAAAACTGTATCGTCATTGGTAGTGATCCAACCATCGACAGGGGTACTAACATGGACAGAACTTGGGTATTATTCACCTGAGAACGATCGGAGGGAGATCTTTATCAGCTGAATCCTGATTCAAATAATAAGACCCTGGATAAATTCTATTTAAACTGTTGATGTATTTTTTTATGGTGTATTTCTATTAAGAGTTATCTACCTAGCCCTAAAAATGATATAAAGTACTTTCACAAAATTTTGTATGACGTTCTTCCATCTCTTCCCAAAAATAAGTGATTGTAATTCGGAGCGTTGCACACCTGAACTAACATCAGCTTTAAAAACATGCTCGTAAAATTTTTCGGGAGCTTTGTAAATCCGAATATTATATTAAATATTTAACTTTTTAAATTATTTTATCTCTATCAATAAATGTTTGTTTCAAATATTTTTTTAATTTTTATTTTAAATATCTGTATTTTAATTAAACGTGGTCAGCAACCGTTTTGACTTTCAAAATTGCATTTAATTTTAACAGAACATGAAGATATTTCTTTTAAGTTGCGTGCTAATGCCATTACGACCCTCTGTCAAAAACTTTTTACCTTTGTGTCAGGTCTACCAAAGTAATTCTTTTTAAAATTCTTTTATCTGCCGACAACAAGTAGACCCTTTTTAATTATCAAATTATTTTTCTCTTCGTTTCTTTTACGGTTTTTTTTTTAAATGTTTTTATGCCCTTCTGGATATTTTCCAAGGAATGTATATTTTATAGTGTAGACATTTTCTTTTATCCGTCGGTAAAACATTATTTTATAAACTCTGCAATTTTTACTTTCCTTGTTAAGGGAAAGTATTGTATTCGTAAAAAAATCACACTTAATTTTTCCTTTTCTTCACGTTTTGGAGTTCCTAGATCACACATTACATCTATCTTTTCATAGCCCGTTGAGTACGTTGGAATCGACAAAGACTATTTTTTTTTAAGGGTCATGGTTTCCAGCCGATACCTACTTACTAGAAGTAAACAGCTGTTATAAATTTTTCTTTTTCAGACCAATTCGCCTTGGTATTTCCGCGATCCGTTTGCCTCTATCTAGTCTAATTTTATATCCTAAGTACACATATTCATCTACTCTCTAAATCTCTTCCGTACCGATCTTAATGTTTGTGTTTTGGGGGCTTGGGAGTTTTGATTTCTTGATGTTTATCTTGAGTCCTACTTTTTGTGAAGCTGAATTAAGTTGTTCTATCATGATTTTTAGTTCTTCTAAATCTTTCTAATCAGTACCCCATCATCTACGAATCTTGAGACTCTTCAATACATCCTCCAAGGCTAAGGTAAATTATTTTGGCGAAATTGTGTCACCCTACCTAACATTTTTCTTGATCTTTATGGGTTCTGTTTTTTGATCTTCATCTAATTTAACCGTTAATGTCGCATTCTCATATGTGAATTCTAAGAGTATACTACATTCCTCAAATTTATATATGAAAATGCGGCATTAATGGCTAAATTAGATGTAGATCAAAAAACAGACCCTACAAACATGTCAGGCAGTCTATTCTGACATCAACTAAGGAGTGTATAATTGCCCAATGTTGCAGGGAATTGAAAGCCTTTTTATAATCGATGAAAGCTAGGTAAACGTTAGTATTATTCTCCGCCGCTTCTTCAAACCTGAATATCTGGATATAACCTTTGTTGTGAATCCCTTGCTAAAGTCCGCCTATTCGGCTGGTTGGTAGTTGTCAGATTTATTTGCTAGACGGTTTGTGATAATTTTAGTAAGAAGCTTGTACAAATGCGGTAACACGGTGATAAAGCGATAGTGTTCTCAAGGTTTTCGTGATCGCCTTTCTTGAACAAAAACCTGTCCTCACTGTAAAAATATTCTTTGTTCTTCAATGCATTCGTTGAGTAATCTCCGTATCGCTTTAAAGTTCGTTTCCTCCCATTTTCAATATTTTAGATGTTATTTTATCTTCACCTAGAGATTTCTTATTCTTCATTTGTTTTAAAGCAGTTTCCAGTTCACTCCTGTCTTACCTCAGGAATTTCTTCCAAACCAACGTTGTGTTTGCTACTGATTCGGATTTGGTTAGTCGAGAAGTAAGATTTTGTGTAGAATTTCTTTATTTTATCCGTTATTTCCTTCCTATCAGTTATTATTTTATCTGTTTTATCCCATAATTGTATTATTTTTAGTTTTACCATGTGACATCTTGAACTTCAGTGCTTTCATACATTTTTTCTTCAGTGGTGTTAATTATTAACTTTGTATTGTATTTTCTAATATCTTTTCTTATTTCTTTCTTTATGACATTGTTCAATGTTTCATATTCATACGTGCCTCCTTCTTTAGATTTTCTTTTTTTTATGAGTTTAGTTGTTTCAGGAGAGAATTTGTTCACTGCTTTTGGAAGGACATTTTCTTAATTGTCATTTCGATACTCGATGTAATTTTTTCTGTCAGTTGGTTTATTTCCATGTTTTTTAAGCTGTCTACTGGTTGGAGTGTCCTTTTCAATATTGTTTGAATCTGTGATTAATTTTTCTTGAGTACTTTCATGCTTGGAAACTTTGTGTGTTTATGTTCAGTAATGGTACGAGTATTTCTTTCCCTTTTCAGATTTATTTTAAATAAAACTCTTACTAGCCCACTAATTGAGATGTGATACTTAAATTTATTTATTTATTTATTCATTCCTTTATTGCTATCAAGATTACATAACGTAAAAAAGCAACGTGACAAAAAAGTAGAATATATGCATATAGCCCACAAAATATCAGACACCGCACAGAGGACAAAATCTTACAACTATTGATAACTAAAATTATTGATCAAAATTAAAAGAATAGAAACATTTTGAAGGAGCAAACCTTTTTGCTTCCCTTTTAAATCTCTCAACCCCCTCAATGTTCCTAATCTCCAATGGGAGAAGCCGATATGCCTTGATGCATTTAAAATATGGCCCTTTTTCAAAGAAAGAAGTAGCATGGTAGGGCGCTCGTAATTCGTTTCTACCTCTAGTCGTGATTGCCATATCTGGGGCATATTCATTCCTATTTGTCAAGAAAAATTATGGATTCTTTTTAACAAAGGTGACCAAAGCCATGAAGTAGAGACCCGGAACCGTAAATCCCGGGTCTCTACTTCTGCCATTTCAATAAAGTATGGTCGACACGACTTTAGAGGATGTACATGACGCATGCATCTCACAATTCTCTTTTGTGCCCTAGAGATATCCCTAGCAAATCTTGAAGATCCTCAGAAAGAAATCCCATAGTTTAATTGGGATTGAACATAAGCAAAATAAAAGAGTTGTATGCTATTTGATGATACAATATATCTAAGTCTTCTAATAAGAGCACACGCACTATTGAGCTTAGACCGAAGTTTCACTGCATGTATTTCCCAATAAATACTTGAGTCAATATTGACCGCCAAAAATTTTATCGTCTCTATATTGGGTATTGACTTTAGTTCATGTCGCACATATCACAGGGCAACAAAAAAATATTTTTGTTTTGGTGCCTGGGATTTTAGAGCTGATTTTAACTATATTTGGGACGCTAAATCTATACATGCAATCCGTTTTTCTCTATCAGCTCTACTTTTTTAGATACATCAACTTATCTACCAATGTGGTTTTTATTCAGTATATTCATGAGAGTTCTAAAATTATTATATATTCATTAATGTAGGTACAATGGTTTTATTGTCAGTCTGTAATTGCGTAAATTCCAGGTAAATCTATAAATAGTGGAACCATTGCCTATCAGGTACCCGAACTGACCCTTTTAATCACCTAACTCGGGTAAGTCTCGTCAGTTTGTGCGTTCTTACTAATGAGAGAGAGTAGATCGAATTCAGCGTGTTATTTTATGTTAAGAAAAGAGTGTTTTTGTGTTATTGAACAGAATTAAAATGAGTTCAGGTTCCAGTTCAAGAAGAAGTTGTGTAAATCAACCTGATGTGTTTTGCTATATATGCGGAGAATACATGTTTCAACAAAACAGACAAACTATTACTGACTTTGTAAAGCGAGCGTATCTTGGATACTCTGGAGTTAAGCTTGGTGATCAGGACAAAACGTGGGCCCCGCATCTCGTATGTAAAACTTGTACAGAGCATTTACGGCAGTGGACTACCGGGAAAGAAAATGTCTAAAATTCGGCGTACCAATGGTTTGGAGAGAACCAAAAAAACACTTCAATGATTGTTATTTCTGTTTAGTAAATACTAATGGAATCAATCGAAATAACCGCAGTAAGTGGACTTATCCCAATTTAGACTCGGCAATACGCCCTATCCCGCACTCAGATGAAATACCGATTCCAACATTTCATCAGCTACCACATATCTCTGATGACGAATATTTTCCCTCTGATCGCTCTTCTGATGCTAATAAAAGTTTTGATGCTAATGAAACTGACAGTGACTATGAGGGGACGTCATCAGTTCCTCAACGCTTCAATTAAAATGAATTAAATGATCTCACCAGATCTCAATTTATCGAAAAAAGCTTCTGAAGTACTGGCTTCTAGGTTGAACGACAAAAATTTACTGGAACAAGGAACCAAAATTACCTTTTACCGTACAAGAGAAAAAGATCTGCTACCATTCTTTTCTCAAGAAGACAATCTTGTATTTTGTCACGAAATTAGGGGACTCATGAAAGAAATGGGACTTTCTGAATATATTCCAGATGATTGGCGCCTATTTATTGACAGTTCAAAGCGAAGTTTAAAATGTGTCCTTCTACATAATGGGAATAAATATGGTTCAATAACACTAGCTCACTCAACGAAACTGAAAGAAGAATATAATACCATAGCTTTGGTCTTGCAGAAGATAAAGTATTACGAACATCAATGGATGATTTGTGTAGACTTAAAAATGGTAAACTTTCTTCTTGGGCAGCAAAGTGGTTACACGAAATATCCGTGTTTCTTGTGCCTCTGGGATAGTAGGGACAAAACACACCACTGGGTTAGAAAAGATTGGCCTCAGAGAGAAAACATGGACGTTGGGGAAAAGAATGTCATTAACAATGGTTGAAAGAGAAAAAATCATACTTCCTCCGTTACATATAAAGTTGGGCTTAATGAAGCAATTTGTAAAGGCTCTTGATAAGAATGGGTCTTGTTTTGCATATATAGGGGTAAAAATGCATCAGTTGAGCACAGAAAAACTCAAAGCAGGGATATTTGACGGCCCACAAATAAGACAATTAATTAAGGATCCTGCCTTCATAAATTCAATGAATCAAGTTGAACGAGAAGCTTGGACATCATTTGTTGCAGTTATAGAAAATTTTCTAGGCAAACATAAAGCTCAAAACTATATTGAAATGGTTAACAAGATGCTTAATAGTTTCAAATCCTTAGGGTGCAATATGAGTATTAAAATACACTATTTACACAGCCACTTAGACCGTTTTCCAGAAAATTTAGGAGACATGAGTGAGGAACAAGGTGAAAGATTTCACCAAGATATTAAAGTTATGGAGGACCGCTACCAAGGAAGATGGGACATGCACATGATGGCAGATTACTGCTGGAGTTTAAAAAGGGACTGTTTAAAAAAACATTCAAGAATGTCGCGGAAAAGAAGCTTTCCAAGTGTTGAGTGACTATTTCATTTCTTCAATGTTTTTTTTTGTTTGTAAGTACGACATAATATTGTATTTTGTATAACTAAAATAAAAATTTCGTATCTACTTTTGTTTACTACACTTACGGATTTGAGTTACAATAATGTAACTTATATTTCTCTAAAATTGTATATCTTAAAAATTTGAGCTCCTAGGTACAAATGAATACGTTATTTGAATTCAGGACATCAAATTGATATAGAATCAGCTCAAAAAACCTCGACACCAAAACAGCTGTTCCCCTGTGTAATGATTGTGTGGGTATTTTCTTTTTATTAAATAATATAAGGCCCGTTTTATTTCCATTAAGACAAGGGTTATTCTTTTCACACCACTCTGCCATTCTTGCCACTATACGAGAACAGATCACTGACAAGCTAGCGATAGAAGAGCCTGACAAAATGACCGATGTGTCATCAACAAATTGACAGGCCATTCCATCCCCATCATCATCATCCACATCCTGCTGCCGCAGCAGATAGTACGGTAAATCGTTCACATACAACAAAAAAAGCAATGGACCTAGTATCGATCCTTGTGGTACACCCCTACACATGCTGTTAGAGTCCGAGAAATAGTCCCGGAGGTTAATCCTAACATTCACTGACTGGGATCGGTTTTGTAAATATGACTCCATCATTTATCATATATTATAAATATAACTTATCATATATTATAAATATGAACTCATCAGTTCAGGTACACTCTAAAAAGAAAAGTATTATAGCATATCTTACTGTCGTTAAATGTTTCGGAGAAAATAAAGCTCATTACATGTCCTCTGAGTTTCAATAATAAATACGGTAATAATAAGTTAGGAGATTAATTTGATAATTATTAGAGGCAAAATAAAAATGGCCTTTACCTGCAGTTATAATCCAGGAAATACGTTAACAAAAGTAATATGTTATTTCAACTGTTCCTGTCCAGTTTTGTTAATTTATCAAATTTGCATGCAATTTACTTAACTCGTAATACAGTATGAATATTAGGAATGATAATTATTTATTTTTTAGATAGTCTGTGACTCAAATCAACTTAGGAAAATCTTATTATCGAAAGATTTCAAATTCAACGAATTTATTTTGCTAACCGAGAAATGCACGAGTAAAAATATAAATTAGGAGAATATGACGAAATTTAGAGGTAAATTAAGAGCTTATTATGTCATAAATTTTAAAGTTAATGCAACCTGAAAGGTACGGTTAAGTTTATTTGATTTATGCGAAATAGTTTAGTTTATATTGTAACATTCATTTTTTCCTAGATTTTAAGACCATATAATGTTACTGATTTTTCGCTTTATAATATACTTCTTTTCATTTTGTATCGAGCGGTATATTAATCAGAAATTCCTAGCCGCTCGTTATATAGTGTGCTGTGCGGGTTTTCGACCGAATCTATCGATACGCCGGGATTGGTCAAATGTTTGTATCCGGAGTTTTGGTTCCGGCGTCGCCATATTACAGAGAGAGTGCCCACGGCTTATTTAAGGGTCCGGAGGACGCGAATCGAGGCTGAGTACCATCAAGCCGCAGCCAGGCTAATTTCCACCAAGCCGCCGAGAAGGCTGACTTCCACCGAGCCGCATAGAGGCTTACGACAATATCTAAGAGAGCCAAGTTAAGCACGAGTTTTTTATCATAAAGCCGTAGTGGGCTCTGTGTGTTTTCTAAATGGAGTAGCCAAAGTAGGCTCTTCTCAAAAGTGTGAAATCGGTTTTGTGTTCCATTGAAGGCCTAGAAGCCTGTAGGAAAACCGTAAGTTACCAGAACATACATCAATAGATCTATTCCCGCGAATAAGTGTTTTAAACAGCAATTTGAACTGATAAATCGCGAAGTGAATATCACGACTCTTCGATTTCGGGTGTAGGCAAGTTTTAGAAGTAAAACCTCTGATTTAGGGACTCTAATTTATAAAAACTACTTTTACGCTAGAATTTTTTTGTATTTCTTAAAACTGCAAAGGTTGGAACTTTTATTTTAAATCAGGAATAAATTTTCTTTTTTGTTGATTAAAGCTAGTGTCTCACTGAATACCTGTTTTTCTTTTCAGGATAAGAAAAGTTGTACTAGACTAATTCTTTGTAGTAACAACCGTACAACACTTCAGTATTTTTTCATTTTTTTAACTGAAGTTAGATCCTTTCTATTTTAAAATGAATGGTGCCCAAAATTTGTACAACTGAAGCTTTTTAAAAATAGAAAATAATTCCAAAAAGACGTATAACAATTATCTCTTACCCATATTTCTCTACCAAGGAAAACTGAGCTAGTGTTTGTTTAATTTCTTTAGTTCTTTTAAAATCATTATTCACTCAATTCATTCTCAGAAATTAAAAAGAGGGCAAGTTCACAGGTTACAATATGGAATTCTAATAAACCAAGTTGTGTAATAATATGTTTATTTAGAAGAGTTAATCTTTATAATAACACAGGCTGCGTTACCAAAATCCAGACAAATCAAACAACTTTTTTAAGGGCATGTGGTTTTAATGAAAAATGAAGTTTGTAAAAAAGTCATTTCACATGGCACTTCGGGCATCTATGTTAATAAGTCATTCAATGTATCCCCCATTAGCTTGAATAACGGCCTCCTTTGTTGATCTGAAGCGCCGGCACGCGCTCTGTAATTCCGCGCTGTTCATATTGGCGGACGCTGTCTCAATAGTGGTCATTAATGATGTCACATTGGGATGCTGAAACTTGTTTCTGACCCCTTCAACTTCGCTCGATACGTAGTAGTCCAAGGGATTCAAATCTGGACTATTAGGAGGTCAGAATTCCTTGGACCAAAACATGTTATAGATGTCAGTGTTTCGCTTACAGAAATTGACAGGAAAAGTACTTGCTTCCGTATGGATGGAATACTTCTTATAATTTACTTGAAATGCAGTAGAAGAGTGACCGGAGAATATTATCCTTCTTTATTAACTAAACTTCGCCAAAAAATTGTAGAAAAATGCCGAGGAGAAGTATCTAAAGGGGAGTTTTTGCTGTTTGTTTTGCAAAAATAAACCAATTGTGCTATGAACTGATTGATTATCTGATATATTCCCCTGATTTATCTCCCTCTAACTATTACCGATTTCCAAAGTAAGATAAATATTTTTTACGGGTCCAGAGTTACTTTATAACCGTCGCATTAAGTGTATAAAATTAAAGGACAATTTCGTTGAATAAACAGTTTTTATTTTCGAGTTTTGCTTGTTCTTTCTATGCGAGGCCAGAAAAATATCAATGTAAGTATGTTAGTGTTTCACCACTTCAGACGACAATCTTTTCCTTTTTTCTTCATATATTTTCAACATTAGAAAATAGCCTTTCACTCAATTCAGCTCGTGCTGAAAGAAACTTAGCAAGTTCTCCTAAACTGGGAAAATTCTTGAAAGTACTCTGCCACTTACTTAAAAAAGACTGCTTCTTCTATTCCGTGAATTTTTATCTCTCTAAAACAGGGGTGCTCAAACTTGAACTGCTGGCGATCTACCTCAATATTGTTAAACTACGATCGGTCGACTCTGAGAGGCTGCAAGTAAGTGTGATGCAGGATTGTCGTCTAGGTAGGGTGTATCGTGGCATAGATATTAGTTTTCCGCACAATATGCATTTTTTTAGTCAAGGTAAGTGTAGGTTTGCTCTAAAATGTCAATGAAAAACTCATAATTATTCAAAATTGCGAGTTTATTGGTTCTTACAAAACAAACGAGATCTAGTGTCTAAACTTAACTAAAGAGTGACTTTGGTTGTTGAAGCGTGGCACTGCATGTCCTCAGCATACTTTTCATAAGATAGTACATAATTACCGAGTGCTAATCGCAAGCACGATGACATATGTTCTTCAGTTAGTCGATTGCGATATTTTGACTTAATTATCTTCATTTCAGAAAATGCAGACTCGCACAAGTAAGTTGAACCAAACATTGCCGTCAGTTGAAGGGCGATTTGCCTTAGATTCGGATATTTATCTTTAGATATAAAACACCAGAATTTTGTATCAGGTGCTGTGGCTTTGAGATGTATATCTGATATAATCTGCACTAACTCATTTTCAACAGAACATGAGTCCATGTTAAATTGACTTGCTATTTCAGTAGCTAATTCCTTAATGTTTTTACACGAAAAAGGATAACTGCTTTCAAAGACGGAAAATTTTTCAGATCCTTTCTTTTCAGTTGATCTATCATAAGTTGCAATTTACTTTTGAATGCGTTTATTGCGCTAATCATCTCAATAATAGTTTTTCCTTTATCTTAAAGCTCCAAATTAATGGTGATGTCTGTCAAAAAGCCAAATCAGTCAGCCATTTTCCGTTTTTCAGCATCTGAGTGTCATCAGCTCTTTCGTCCAGAAAAGCTGTTATTTCGGGCAATAATTCTTGAAACCTTTCTAGGAATTTTCCGCGACTTAACCACCTAACGTCCGTTTGAAGAACTAAATCAGTGTGTTCAGCTGACTCACTATCTTCCAACTGCAATTTAAAGAGCCGTCGTTGCAAGCTACGTGCACGGATAGAATTCACAATTTTTATTGCAATGCCCATAATTTCCTCCATGTTTAGAACTTTTGAACACAAAACTTGTTGATGTATAATGCAATGGAAGGAGAAAAATGAAGGGAAATCATCATTAGCTTGACACAATGCCACAAAAACCGTTTTCATTTTCAGTCATTGCTGGTGCTCCATCAGTTGTAATGCACACTAGTTTATATATTGGTAGCTTGTAGTTTGTTACAAAATTGAAGAAAACGTCATATATATCTTCGCCACGGGTCTTTCCTTTCAGAGGAATCATTGTCAAAAACTCTTCCTTAGCCGACATGTCATTGAATACCATTCGAATAAAAATACACAGCTGGGCAGTGTCTGTCATATCGGTGGATTCGTCGAACTGTAAAGAAAAGTATGTACATTCCATGATATCATGTTTTAGTTTATCTGCCATGTCCTGACTCATGACTTCAACACGCCTTGTGACAGTCGGACGAGATAACTGAAGTTCTCTAATAGCAGACATAATCTCTGTTTTATTTTTAAAATCTCCAAATAAAGTCTCACCCGCTTCAATAAATGCTTCCTTCACAACCAATCCATCATCAAATGGTTTCTTGTGTTTCGCCAATATATGAGATATTTTAAATGACGTGATCGTTGCAGCTTTTGATTGTTGGGCTGGTCTTGTGAACATGGTTTGTTCTTTTTTCAAACAAGTTATCAAATCACGTACTTTTCGTTTTCTTAATTCACTCTGTGACGGAAAATTCTTTTCATATTTTTTTATGAACCGTTTTATGATGCCTCTCTAAGTTCCCACGCTTAGGTATTGCAACTGACGCACGGCAAATGAGACAAATGCACTTATCCTTTACCATACAAAAGAAAAATTCTTCCTCCCAATCGTTATTAAAATGATAAGTTTTACTTTTCTTCGCCGCACTCATTTTGGACTATTTATTAATAAACTTTGTATCGATGTATCGTCTTCAAGTTACAACTCAGACTGACTCCTATTCCTGCAGGCGCAACATTTATATCGGCGCGAACGAAGTCTCGAATGTTCCCGTCAAACACGCCGCCCGAAGTTTCTAGAAAAATTGGCAGAAATCAAAAACGCGGCTTTTCTTTGACAAGTACCGCGCGTTCCTTTGATAAAGCCGCCTTTTGCCGCTAGCAGGGGGTTATTACGATAAAAGCAAGTGATGAGGGGGTTATTCTGGCCTAATTGTGGATCGAATAAATTTTAGTAGTTTATTCATTACATTTTGTTTTAGTTACCTGAAACAAAATCTGTGAATAGTTCTATATCGGAATTTTTTTTCTCGAGGTCGACTCAAAAAGCACTCGCGATCGACTTGTCGATCGCGATCGACCGTTTGAGCACCCCTGCTCTAAAAGAACAAGAAAATTTATTCATTCCGTACGCATAAATAGAAATTAATTTCGATTTAATTTGTTAAATTTTGCCCGCTTTCCATAGCGTTGAAACAAACTTAAATATTATTGGACTATGTAGCTTTAAGCTATTAAATTAGGAAGTTATAAGTTTACAGATAATTTTCTATCAAATCTAATTATAACTATGAATTTGTAACGAACAATATGACAACACGTGTGATTTTATAGTTCCAGATTATTCCTTAGAGCTGTCTGCTCATACGAAATATAAATGATAAATGAATTTACTTTATTGTCTTACTCGTCCCTAAATTATTATTCACCGTTTAATGAGAGATACTTATATTTTCTTCCTAGACTAATTAAATCCTCATTATACGCGGTATAACCTTAAAGTGGCTTAAAACAATTTAGCACGTTCTACCTTTTCCGAATAATTAAGCTCGTCGGACAGGGCTAAAACTGCTTCCTTAACGAAAAACTTTTTAAAGAAAAATTAACTTTGCAAAAGTAGTTTCCGTGCATGAGGAAACTTTGGGAAACCTGCGGAAAGCACGTGCGACAGCCGTGTCCTGCACACTTCTTAGGAGATCCTACTGCTAAGTCGGATCCTGGCAAGCATTAACCGGCAGGATTGCCAGGTCCTTTTTATAAGTTCCGACGGGCTTGAATTCGAGAAGAATTTTAAACAGATGGTGTTAAGAATAAAAGAAGTGGTGAATCTAAAAACGTGACTCGTTGCTTCAAAAGTCCTTATTTACGGAAATTTATTAATTATATTTAAAAATTCAACGTTCCTTAGAGTAAGTTTGGCCACGAGGCAAAGGAAATCATATAGGCGCATCAGAAGTGTAGTGTTACAAAGGGATAATGAGGATAAGTCGAGCAGACAGGGTTACAAATGAAAACGTGTGGAATTGAATAAAAAAAAACGGACAAGTGTAAGTCGGACTTGCGCAGTTAGTGTTCCGTAATTTTTGATATGGAGTTATAAAATGATCCATAACTTCACAAAACACATCCCAAATGAGTTTTCAACAAAGTTTGTTTCCGACCTTTGTTTTTATATACCAGATAAATTATCAAAGTATTACTCCTATTATTTTTCATTCTTTCTATACCTGAAGAAAGTTTTCTAGTTAGTACTCTTAGAGATAAGGTGGGGGGGCAGTGATTTTTGGCAATTTTTTTCAAATAATATAAATAAAAGTTTGCGCGAGTATTATATGTATTTTTGAACTAATGTTTTCAAAAAGCTTTCATTTGACACCCGACTCGGTGACCTTGAATTTTTCTTTTCACTTCCGATTTCATCTCCTTAAGACAAAATTTAATTTTCAAAACTACACTGCTCTGATTGGCTTATCAATTCCTATGTTTGTGACAAATTTCAACTTTCTATGTTAAATAGTTTTGGAGAAAATCGGGTGGGACAGATGTTCAGACCGACGGACACCGAAGTGATCCCATAGATGTATCGTACGAAACCCTAAAAAAGGGGACTATTTGAAAATCGTCTCAAAAAAGATAAAATGATCGAATACATAGTAAGTAGTATATATATATATATATATATATATATATATATATATATATATATATATATATATATATACACATATATAAATATAAATATAAATATATATATATATATATATATATATATATATATATATATATATATATATATATATATATATATATATATATACACATATATAATATAAATATAAATATATATATATATATATATATATATATATATATATATATATATATATATATATATATATATATATATATAATCATCATTAGCATAGTCGGATGTAAGCCTCCCCAAGTTGTCTCCAATGAGCTTTGTTGTCTGCTTTTTGCATCCAATCGTGTCCTGCTAATCTTGTTATGTCGTCCGTCCATCTTATCTGTGGTCTACCTCTGCATCTTTTGTGTTCTCTAGGCCTCCATTCAACTATACGGCGTGTCCATTTGTTATTATCCATCCTTGCGACATGCCCCGTCCAATTCCACCTTAATATACTATTCGTTGTATTACATCTGTCACTTTTGATCTTCGTATCTCGATGTTAGGAATACGATTTTGGAGTGTAATATTTAGCATTCTTCTCTCCATTGCTCTGGGTTATCTAGAGTTTATTTATTATACTCCAATTTAATGTCCGCGTTTCAGTGCCATATATTAATACCGGCAGTACATATTGATCGAATACTCTGGTTTTTATTGTATTTGGGATGTTTAATTTACCAGGTGTATTCATAAGTTTTTGCCGGTTTTTGTGGTAAAGAAAACACGTAATTTTCAAGGGAAATTCATTTTTTATTTATTCAAAATATTGACCATTGGCTTCTACACACATTTCGCCCATCTTTCAGGTAAATTATGAATACCATGCCAGAAAAACTGCTCGTCTTTTGCGGCAACCCATTCGTCGAACCATTTTCCAATTTCCTCGAAATTGCTGAAGCGCTGCTCTGCAAGCGCGTGCCCCATTGATGCGAAGAGGTGATAGTCAGATGGCGCCAGGTCGGGAGAGTACGGTAGGTGCGGAAGGATGTCCCATCCAAGCGTTTTCAAGGTGTCTTTCACTGGTTTTGCTGTGTGAGACGACACATTGTCGTGTAACAAAATCACTTTGCCATGTCTTCTGGCCCATTCCGGTCGTCTTTCGATCAATGCGTGATTTAAATTAATCATTTGTTGGCGATAGTGTTGTGCATTAACGGTTTCGCCGGGCTTCAAGAGTTCATAATACACAATACCACCAGACACAAAGCATGGTCTTCTTGCCGAAGGAATTTGGCCTTGGCCACGATTTTCTCCGCCTCGGGTTTTCAAAATAAATCCATTTTTCGTCACCTGTCACAATTCGGTGATGAAATCATTTTCTTTCATGGCGTTGAAGCAGCATTTCACAAGTGACTTTACGATTTTCCATTTGCCGTTCATTCAAATCGTGTGGGACCCATTTACCGAGTTTATTGATCTTTCCCATTGTTCGTAGACGTCTGCTGATTGTGACACATTTAATGCTTTTGCCAGTTGCTGTTGTGTTTGAGTTGGGTCATTATCCAGTAACGCCTGCAATTCCTCGTTTCGTACTTTTGTGGTTTACCAGAGCGCGCACTGTCTTTCACATCGAAATCACCACGTTTAAATTGTCGAAACCATGTCTCACATGTTCTAATCGATGGAGCGTGTTCATCATATGTTTCTACCAGCAAACGATTGGTTGATTAAATAAGAAAAGCAATGCGTGCCGCAAATGTTCTTTTTCAGGCACAAAAGTCGACATGGTCACTGAACGATACAATACAGACGCTAATGTTTGGCGGACTCAACTTGTGTATGTTGGTTAGGTCAATGTCAGACGAACAAACTGACGTATCTATCAAATTCATACACTGCGTACTGTTCGCTGGAGCCATCTTTTTAGTGAAACCGGCAAAAACTTATGCATACACCTGGTAAATGTATATTTTAACCTTCCGAACGCAGAGCAAGCTAACGAGACTCTCTATCCAAGACAGCCTTTAAATTATTTTTTCATATTTTCACTTTTTGTCTTAAATATATGAATGTTTGTACTTCCTATTCATTCATCTTCTATTAATAGTTCCTGTCTTCTAGAGTCAACGTGAATAGCTTTAAGAATATCGAGTCGCCTTGTTTAATTCCTTTTTTAATTTTAATTTTATTTGTTTTTTCTTCAAGCAATATTTGTGATGTTGCATTTTCATATATGTATTCAAGAAGAGTTGTGTATCTTTCATCGACTTTGCTATTACTTAAGGCGTTAAGGACTGCCCATATCTCTACCGAATCAGATGCTTTTTCGTAATCAACCATTGCTATCCACAACGTGACCTTATAAGATGGTCCAAAGTGCTGTATCCCCGTTTAAATCTCGCTTGTTCACGCGGTTGATAACTGTCTAATTTGTTCGTTAATCTATATGTTATGATTCTAGTGAGGATTTTCTATAGTACTAATAACAGGCTGATGGGTCTGTAATTCGCCAACTTAAATATGTTTCCTTTTTTAAAAAAAAGCACAATCAAGACGTTTACCCAAGGTGTTGCTATTTTACTTTCTATTAGGCACCTGTTAAATAGAGCTTGAAGAGATTGTTTTATCGATGCCCCCCATACTTTATCATTTCTAGTTATTTCATTGTCTCCTGGTTCTTTGTTGTCGTGCATATGTTGTAGGGCGTTCATTATTTCATCCACGGTTAGATCGGGAATTTCTTCAGATCCCACATTTCTTATTATCACTCTATTTCGTTCTTCTTTCCCGGGCGGTGGCGATATTTTCGTGTCATGTAGTGTTTGGTAATATTTCTCTGTAGCTTCCTTTATCTCTTTGATTTGTACGATCTCTTGGTTATTGTTATTTATAAGTTTTATTATTTGATGTCTCCGTTCACTCATTTGTTTGTTTAGTTGTTTTAGACTTTTTCCCTGTTTCAAAGTTTCTTCTATTTTCGAGTTTCTTACTGTCTGGCGTCTTTTCTGATCTTTTTCTTTATTTTTTTGTCTATTTCTGTTTCTTCTATTTTCGAGTTTCTGTACTGTCTGGCGTCTTCCCTGATCTTTTTCTTTATTTTTTTTGTCTATTTCTGCCAATTCTAATCTAGCATTTATAGGGTCATTTTTTAATAGTCTTATCTGTTTCATAAGATTTTGTGTCTCTTTACTTAATTTTTGTGTTTTCTCTTTTTTCGATGTCGCTGTCATATATATATATATATATATATATATATATATATATATATATATATATATATATTATATATATATATATATATATATATATATATATATAAAGATTTTGGTGATATGTTATCGACCGTGCGTCAATCTGATATATATATATATATATATATATATATATATATATATATATATATATATATATATATGATTATCGGGAATCGGTCTGGACTGTAAATAAAACTCTTTTCTTCTTTAAAACTCAATATTTCGTTATCGTTTGATAACTTCTTCAGGAGTAACTACAAAATTAATACACCTATATTAAAACACTATTATCTTTCTTCAAGGCATTAAAATATTGAAATATAAAACAAACAATTATGAAACAAACGAACAATCAATTAAAACACGTACGAAAATGCAAGTTTGTCCTCCAACACCAACACTCAATATCTCGATTTACTACAACAAACTGAGAGTAAACAGCCTCGGTACATATGAACTGCCATGAATTCCAAACGAATGGAAAAACAGCAACAGAAAAACGTCTTTAATTTATTTTATACTAAGAGGTGGCAAATCTTTATTTGTTATTATTGCTGTAATTGTAAATTACAGCAATTAATATCTATTAATTATGTTGCAATAAATAATACTAAGTTGATTAGTGTCTGATTTATAGTTAATTGACTTTGGGTCCCTGTTGATATGGTACATTTCCCTTTTTGTACAAGTATGTTGATGATCTGATTTGCGCTGTACCCAAGGGTAATACAGAAATCATTTTAAAACTATTTTAATGCATTTAACACACATATACAATTCACTATCGAAATAGAACAGGACTTCAGTGTTCCTTTTTTGGACACTAAACTAATAAGAACGAGTGACAACAGTATTATACTTGACTGGTATAAAAAACCCACAGCGTCAGGCAGATTCATTAATTATTTCTCTAATAACCCAAAAAATCAAAAATTTAACACCGTAATAGCAATGAAAAACAGGGTCATACGCATCACTCATGATAGGTTTCGAAAAAGACACCTAGACGAGTTATATAACATTTTTGTTAACAATGCCTATCCTAAACACATTTTACAAAAATTAATTTATAATTCGGATAGTGTTGATGCCCCTACTGACGAGACGCCTACGCAGCATAGGATATACAGGAAGCTACAATTTATAAAGCCAATCACAAACTCAATTGTCGCCTTATTCGGAGATTTTCCAAACATAAAAAATGCGAAATATAACAGCATACGAGGTTCTGACCTGTTTTCAAAAATAAAGGATAGAACACCTATTTTATATAATAACTCTGTAGTTTATAGATTGTCTTGTTTGCAATGTGAAGCGTGTTATATTGGGCAGACATCTCAGTGGTTGAAACAGAGACTCACACAGCACAGGAGTGACTCCCGATTGGGAAAGAATTCGTGTGCTGTGGTGCAACATAATTTGAAAAACAGGTCATAATTTTGACTATAACAACGTTAAAATCTTAGGTCATGACAACAACTATAAAGGGAGACTTTTTAAGGAAATGTACCATATCAACAGGGACCCAAAGTCATTTAACTATAAATCAGACACTTAGTATTATTTATAGCAAAATAATTAATAGGTATTAATCATTTACAATTACAGCAATAATAACAAATAAAGATTTGCCACCTCTTAGTATAAAGTAAATTAAAGACGTTTTTCTGTTGCTGTTTTTCCGTTCGTTTGGAATTCACGGCAGTGCATATGTACCGAGGCTGTTTCTTCTCAGTTTGTTGTAGTAAATCGAGATGTTGAGTGTTGGTTTCGAGGACAAACTCGCATTTTCATACGTGTTTTAATTGATTGTTCCTTTGTTTCATAATTGTTTGTTTTATATTTCAATATTTTAATGCCTTGACGAAAGATAATAGTGTTTTAATATAGGTGTATTAATTTTGTAGTTACTCCTGAAGAAATTATCAAACGATAACGAAATATTGAGTTTTAAAGAAGAAAAGAGTTTTATTTACAGTCCAGACCGATTCCCGATAATCATATATATATATATATATATATATATATATATATAATATATATATATATATATATATATATATATATATATGATGAAGGAAATCGAGGATACCGTAAGAAAACTCCAGCTGGGAAAAAGCTCTAGGAATTGATTTAATCACGGCGGAGGTGATTAAAATAATGAATCCGGAAGTGCTGAAAGTAATCCATATGCTATGCAATAAAACTCGGAATATTTGTAAATGGCCCCAAGACTGAAGTACCTCAATTACCATTTCACTACATAAGACAGGCTCAACTGATATCTGCGCTAATTACAGAATGATATCCTTAATTACCCATGTCAGCAAAATCCTGCTCTGCATAATCCAGTCCCGCTGATGTAACTTCATTAATCCAGAAATCCCCCAGAACAAGCGGGTTTTGTCAAAAATAACCACCGCGGAGAATAAATTCTTAATGTCCACAACATAATTGAAAAATCGAGAGAAGACCACTTTCCTGTGATACTTTCTTTCGTAGATTTCGAAAAAGCTTTTGATATTATTTTAGATTATATTGCAAAAATTGAAGTCCCAAACCATCCGATTGAACTCATTTCCAGCTCATATAACAACCGCACAGGTGTAATTAAGATGCAAAACATATACTTTGAAGATTATAGGATCGAGAACGGCATTAGACAGGCATATTTTCTATCTCCGATATTATATAATATCTACAGTGAATACGTAATGTAGCTAGTTTTAGATGAATTGCAGGGTGGGATAGGTGACAGAAAATTCTCCAATCAAAATATTAAACTATTACCAAAATCAAGTTTCAGCTTTCTTACGTCGCGCAGGGTGTCCTAGAGCCGAATCAAATAGTACCAAAATTTGGATGGATTTGGATTCTAGCAGGAATTAGGAACATTTCAAGCCATTATAGAAAAAATTCTTACTTTATCTATATATGTGTTGTTACAGTTCAAATTGGTCGTGAAAATCTTTTCTTTTTTTTTATCATCTTTGATAGAGATAAATTAACATCAATTCAGTTATATATTAAATTATTTTTAATTAATTATAAACAGAAATACCTGGTTGCTTAAGGATTTCCGCACCCACGTTAAATTGATTTGATTCTAAGGGACCGACGATAGTAGGTTCGTTTGGTCTTCTTTCATTTTACGATATGAGATGAATGAGATATAGCACTCGAGTTATTTTTCTTACCTTATACTTTTCGACGTGAGCTAATGTTCTAAATTTATTAATTTTTCATTATTAGTTTTAAAAATGTACATGTTTTGTCTCCAGGAAGCTGAAATAAACTTCCGTAATGACACAATTGTAATTAAGGAAAAACGATGTTAATTGTGTCTGTTAGTGGACTTTCGGTGAAGTATTCGGTATTTCCGATGAAGGCAAAGGGCCGATTGATGGAAGACTGAAGTTACGGTTACAATATTATTGGTAAATTTTGGATAAGATACCGTGAACCAGCCATTTAGAGGCGATATAATTTCTTCCCGAAGTGGCAGGAAAGCATTGTAAATAGTATTGTAAATACTCAAGTTTTTTGTATACGTATTTTACGTGTCGTCTATTTTGGTTTTTCTTTGGGACAGATGCAATTATTCTCAGATAAGTCATATAGTAAAATTTATTGTTTTAGTATTCGTAAAGCAACGAATCACAAGGGAAATTTTATACCCTTAACTTGTGTCAGGAGTACCAGATTTCCTGTGGTTCGCAGTCTTTACAATTTTCAACACCATTTTGATCATTCATATATTACCTATACATTTAGTTTTAAAACCTTTGTTAACATTATAACTTTAAGCTTTAGAATTTAGTATCGTTAGAAAATTTGCAGTTGAGTCATCAACAATTCAGATCAACTATACCATTCAATAATTTAAGTAATTTTTATTTTGTAAGGAAGACATTGTTTGGTACTCCATTAAAGTTCTTTTCTTTTAAACTAGCTACTTTGTATTGTACCAAGTTCTTTTCATTTAAAATAGGTGCTTTGTGTTGTACTAAATTTTCTATTTTCTTTCTTATGAAATAATCTCTCAGATAATAACGTTTCAGTTTTTTTCCCAAGTTTTTTATCTCTGGCCACATAACATACCTAGAGGGCCGGTTTCATTGGAAATAAAACTTCGGTGGCGCCTTACGGCTTTTGAAAAAAATCTAGATCAAATTAACAGGGAAGTAATAGACCGAACCTTAAACCTGAAATAGAGCTTACAATTTTAGGTGGTAGGCATTTGAGTAAGTTAACCTACAGAACCTAACAGGATGCCTGGACATTGGACCGTGCCGGTAGTTATTATATTTTGGGACAATTTTCTAAATTGGGGTTTTGGACTAGTTATCTCCGCGAAGCGTTACTGACAGAGAGGCCAAGCGCAGTGCAGGGTTGATTCCTATCCGTCAGCAACTGGTTATACCCATTACCTGTCTGACAGGCCACTAGCGAGGAATTTTAGGTGAACTAGCCAAGCATTGTTAGGAAGGGAAAATTGTATTGCGAGTTTAGACCTGCAGTTTTATTAGAAGTTTTTCGGTACGGAACACGGCGGTAATATTATTTACAATATTTATCCAAATTAAAGTAATAAATTATAAAACGCAACATCTCTCTGTCTGTCCGTTAGTGCGCTGATCACTCGAGAACCACTTATCCGATTTACGTGTTTTTTTTTAATTCATACATATGTTCTCTGGCCAGGTTTTAGTATATACTTTGTTATGTTAGGTAATATAAGGAATAAGTAGTGACGATAATAGTGAATCAAGTCGGAAAAAAGTTTGCCACCAGCAAAAAAAACCAATAATTCTGTAGCCCACGCGAGCTGAGCCGCGAGCACGACTAGTTTTGAAATAATAAAAAAGGATGTGTAAAAAGAAAAAAATATATTGTTATTAATCATGTAAAGGTACATGTACATTTGTAACATATACATAAATGTTGTTGTTGTTGTGAGGTTGTTACTGTCTCTTTTTGATGGAATCCTGAAAATTTCAGTGACTTCCTGACTTTCTAAGTTTTCCAATACTTCCTCGTCTGAACAATTTGCAAGATCCTTACATGTTATTATTCCCTTGATAGTGTTTAGTGTTTTGTGAGGAGTAGTTTTTACTTCTTTATTCATCAACTGAACTAAGTTTATTGCATTTTTTGATTGATTTTCGTTTGATACTTGAATCAGTAAGGTGCCGTCCGCAAGCTTTCTTGTTTCTTCTAAGGTGTCTATCTGAGATTGCAATGCTTTATGAAGAGCAAATGGAGAGATGTTTTTAAAGGAACCATCTTCCATCCTTATTTTTAAATATCTATAGTATACTGGGATTTCTGGTGTAGTTGGCAGAGACTCTATTCTGGGTCTTTTGGACCCGTGGTTTTTTAGTGTTTTTTTGTGGTGACATATGATTCCCACGAGGATCCTAGGAAATAACTGTCCGCCATGACAGAGCCTGGATATCATGGTAAGGCTTATTTACAGTCAGATGTCGCCTGGTGTCTGACAGGAACCGTTAAAGACTCATTCTGGCTGAGCCATACATCCCCTCGGCACGGTTTTTAACACTTTGGGATTGCGCAATTTTACATTTACGACGTAGACTACATTTAATGGAGTAGCACAAGACAACGACAAAACATGACTCGGGTACCTCGGGGTTGTCAGGCTCGTACTAGCGAAATCCTGGATAACACACACACATACAAAAAGTAATAATTTTGAAATGTGTGTTAAGTATTGATAATATTATCTATAAATTATACGTAGGTACTATATACTACATTCTACATATGTTTGAAAAATAAGGAAAAAAATATTTGTGTATTGTGAGTATCAAAATAATGTTTTTCATAATATTAATAAGAATATTTAAACAATAAATAGTATCTTTCGAAAAACAAAACCAGCTGAAAAGTTTTTTCTTGCGTTGTATACTCAGGATAAATTTTTCACACCTTATAACGCTTCCAGACGTTACTAAAGTCCGTATGTATAGACTCTACTGCCTGAAGTATGCCAGTCCTTTTAGTTTATGAGCAAAACTTCAATACATGGTAGAAAACTGCGTGTATCTTAGGATCAAATAAATATCGTCTTTATTAAGATGTTAATTACATGTGATGTGAGTACATATTACCCACACACATCGTGTAGTAGAAGAGGCGAGATTTAACCATCGGTTACTCTTACATCTAACCTCTTCAACACACAACGCGCTTACAAGCAAAATAAAGCAACAATTACATGCTAACATAGTAAAATCAATAATCGAGAAGATACATCAAAATACAAATAACCTACGTCTGAAAGTTCTGCTTATTTAACAGTTCTTCCCTATATAATCGACGAAGTCAGCCAATAGTGCACGTTTTCAGTTCTGGGTTCATGGTATTGTATATATTTACTGCATTATATGTAAAACTGCGCTGAAACAAGGCAGTGCGATGCTGAGGCATAGTCAAGCGATCAGGCCGTCTAATATATCTATCATGCACCAAATTTCGGATACTAGCTTCTCCCTTAAATAAATCGGAACTGAAGTTCCTAAGAGCCTCATTAAGAATATTACGAAGTGCAGTTGCACAGTATTAGCAAAATTTAACCATTTTAATTCATTTATTTTTAAAGATATATGATTATATTTTCTCAAATGAAATATAAACCTACAGCAGACGTTCTGTACATACTGCAATCGTCTCCTTGAAAGCGCATCCAAGCAAGGATAATACACAATACTACAATAATGGAATGAAGACAAGACCCAAAGACTCACACAATTTTTTCCTCATCTTAAAATTCAGAATAAAACCTTCATTTTCGCATAACTTTTTTGTAAGAGCACCCTAACATGTTCCCTGAATCTGAGATAATTTTACCAGCAGTTGAACTGAGTGCGAATTCATTCGCACTCTTTGCCGTCTACCCGACAAATAGCTATAGAAAAATTGTACGGAGTGATCAGCGAAGCCTAGATAGTGCAGTTTAGCACAAAGTAGGTTATGATCCAGCACATCAAAGGCTTTCGAATAATCCAGCGAGACTGATATAACAGCCATATTTTTATCAATAGCTCTAATTATGCTATCAGTTAAATTCAATAAAGCCGTTGATGTGCTATGACCCCTCCGGAAGCCAGATTGATGCAAGGGGAGCAACCCATTAGTCAAGAGATATTCTGAAACCTGTGTATGTACTGCCCTTTCCAAGACTTTTGACATAACTGGTAACAAACTAATTGGACGCAAATCTCTGACGCTTAAAGGAATTTTAACTTTAGCAACAGGGCACACAATAGACTTTTTCCAGCTCTCCGGAAAATACCCACTCTCCAGGCAACAATTAACTATATGGATTAGATGATATAAGATAACAGGTAAACTAAGTTTAAGCATAAAAAGTGTCCAACCATCATTTCCAGCAGCATTAGACTTTATACTATGAACACACCTGCAAATTGACTCAGGGGTTTCCATTAGGAAATTAAAGTTCAGATCTAAATTCCTCTTATTGTTACTGTAATAATGTATTTTACCAGCACAGTTGTCAGACTTTCGGAAAACGCTCAAAAGTATTCATTTATATCGTTCACATTGGTCAAATGTGCAGGCAGACGAGGGGTATCTTTTGAACCCGTGTGAACATTACATTGCTGAAGTCCCCTCCATAATGATTTTGCATTTTTTTGTGTCTCTAAATATGCAAGATATCCCAATTTTTCACGACGCACACAGTAAAGTGTGAGATTTTTCATTTCTTTATAATATTGATGACTCTCCTGAGTTTTATTTCTCTTAAACTGAGCTAGTGCTCGGTCTCTTTCTATCATTAGCGCTTTCAAGGCAGGTGTTAGCCAGGGAGCTGGAGGCTTGTTTACTCTTACCGTTCTGAGAGGACAATGGTCTCTAAACACGCCTGATAAATGAAAATTAATAAATCTGACCTTGTCCTCAAAATTGCGATATGCGCTGTAGGTCAGTATAAAAATTATCCTCATTAAAGTGCTTAAAATCCCTGTAAGTTATGAATTTTTGTCGGCATAATTTTGCGAAAATATTTAATTTACAATATGTTAATTTATGATCACTTATATTTTTCGCGTCTAAATTGCCTACAGAGACAACACACTCCTCATCCGTAACAAAAATAGGATCCAACAATGTTGAAGTTTTTTGAGTAACTCTGGTTGGCTCATTGATGACTTGGGCAAAACCAAGGGTGTCAAACACTTCTGACATAGGATTGGATAAACAATCCGGCATCATGTTAATATTTAAATCACCCAGAACCATAACACGTCCATACAATGCCAAAACCTCAGGGAGAACCTGGTCAAGAAAATTAACAGAATCTAGAATAAACGAATGTTATATTATTGTACTAGTATGGTATAATCACTTAAGGTTCACAGATGATATCACTCTGATCGCCAACACAAAAGAAGAATTATAAGAAATCCTGATGGAATTAAATAATGAATCTCGAGAAATAGGTCTAAAAATAAACTTCAGCCAAACCAAATATGTGAACAACGAAAGTGAAGAACACAGCCAGGAACTATTAATAGAAGATGAAAGAATAGAAAAGGTACAAACATTTATATATTTAGGACAAAAAATCGAAATATCAAAAAATTATTTAAAGGCTGACTTGGATAGAAGAGTCTCATTAGCTTGGTCTGCGTTCGGAAGGTTACAATCTACATTTAAATTGGACATCCTAAATACAATAAAAGCCAGAGTATAACATATGGCACTGAAACGTTGGCTTTAAACAAATGTATAATAAATAAACTCCAGATAACCCAAAGAGCAATGGAGAGAAGAATGCTAAATATTAGACTCCAAGATCGTATTCCTAACTTCGAGATACGAAGAAGATCAAAAGTGACAGATGTAATACAACGAATATGTATATTAAGTGAAATTGGGCGGGGCATATCGCAAGGCTGAACGATAACAGATGGACACGCCGTATAGTTGAACGGAGGCCTAGAGAACACAAGAGATGCAGAGGTAGACCACAGACAAGATGGACGGACGACATGATAAGATTAGCAGGTCACGATTGGATGTAAAAAGCAAACAATAAAGCGCATTAGAAACAATTTGGGGAGGCTTACATCCGACTATGGATGGAATAAGGTAATGATGATGATAGCGTAAGGAACCAAATCAGTATTTTTTTAGCTTACAGATGGTGATATTATACTTTTTCAACCAATAATGACATACGTATGAAATGTCACCTTTAGTATGGATTAAATAATATTTAATTTTTTTTTGTGTCCTAGAAGTTTACATGAGACATATTTTTTAATATAAGCTGGGAAAAACAGTTTCGGGTTCGTTTTAACTCAAAAATTATAAACTAGCCTCAGTGGAATTTATTCATTTTTTTTTTTAAATAGTATAAATATTAAAAGATGGTTTTTTTTTGCTTTAAAAAAAGCGCCGCGCGGATTTTTGTTCTATAATAGCTTGAAATGTTTCTAATACCTGCTAGAATTAAAATCCATCAAAATTTTGGAACCACTTCATATTTTTGTTTGATTCGGTACAGGGCATCGTGCGCGATGAACTAAAATGTGCAGCATTCAGTCACGTTTTTTAAAGATGCAGACCTCATTTAAACGAGAAATACGGAAATTAAATTATAATCAAATATTATATTATGTACAATAGAAATTAAAATCACTCCGTATTTGGAGTTCCAAAAATTGAGTTCGCATTAAAAATAGCTTAGAAATTGAAGGAGTATTTTAATAAATCGCATGCCTCCCTCACTCAAAAACTGCTTGCTTTTGTTGAAAACGTAAATGAAATTATTCATTATCTAGACCCTCTCTCCAATCCGGTTCTGTGCGTTTTGACGTCGTCAGGTGCGAGATTCAAAACGGATCCCCTGGGAGCACTTAGACGGTCACGCATCGTGAAGCACCTTCGTGGATGAGGTCGTCTCCTGATTGACGAACGGTGTCCGTATTATGTGACGTCGTATATCCTGTAGGATTATTGCCTATTTATCTTTTCGTTAGGGTACGTCCGGAAATTGTTTAAATAGGTAAGAGCGACCCTACCTATTCCTAGTTTATTGGGTTTTATATTAGGGTCTTTCCGTAAAGGAAAAAGGTGTTTCCGAGGATGTTTCGTCTTTATGACCGATTGAGAAAACCAAAGTTATATTAAGATAACAAAATTATCATATATTGGAAAAGTTGCGTATCTATTTCAGTAAGAAGATTTAATTTTAAATCTGGACACTATTTCACAAGACTACAGGTATATTAGTAACGTGTAATTTTATTTTTAACAAGTTACTCAAAATAAAGTGTTTTACAGTCGTATAACTGTAGACTTGTAACTAGCAATTTTTTTACAAGTATACATTTAACTTGTATTTAAAAGAAAGAAGGAACAGATGCTTACCACCTTTCCTAGCCAATTTATTCATGAGCAAGTTTGAAACCGGGGCCAGTCAAGAATTTGAGTATTTCCCAAGGGTATGGTATAGGTATGTGGATGATGATGTTTTCGCGATTTTTTATACAAAGAAAACAAATATAGATAATGTTTCCAAATTAAATAGCCGATATGATTCAATTAAATTCACTTACGAAATTGAGAACAGCCATTTTTAGATATTTTAATTATTAAAAATAATAATAGGTTAGAATTTGAAACTTGAAAAGACACAGCAACTAATAGATATATTCCTAATGATTCATTTCATTGCAAACAACAGAAAGTAGTCGTATTACATTTTTTAGTTCATCGTTTGGTCATTTTTCCTCTGAATAGAGTAAATGTCAATAATGCAAGGAGTCGTATTAGGAATATAACTAGAGTTAATTGTTATGACGATGACTTACTAAACAAGTTAATAAATAGAGATAAGGTGTTCCAGAATTCCACCTGTTTTACACGCGAAGAAAATAAGAGCAAATGTCTCCATCCCATATAATCCGAAATATAGCAGGGGACTCAATAAGGTATTTAATAAGGTAGGCCTCACCTTAGTCTATAAGTCATCAGACAATTTGAGAAATGTCTTGTGGGTGAAATGATACTCAGTTAAAAAATGTTGATATTCTACCAGAACGTGATTCGAGAGGAAAAGTGTAGGACAAGAACGAAAAATGCCCCGAAGATGTCAGGCGATCATCGACGCTGATGAAGACTGGACGAACTACTGAAACATTAGCATTTTAATGCCGATCCTTTACTTTGCAAAAAACTTTTAAATAAATGTTTTTTTTTAATGGACACTGCGCTACACGTTCTTACTTTACCGACTGTATTTTTAAATCAAACAAAAGGATATTTAATAAACCCTTCGGCTGACCTTAAAATAAACAAATTGGCGTAAATTAAATTAAAGAACGCTTACTACCTCCAAATTTGTCAAGATACAGAAATATTTCTTTAGGTCTCTAATGTAATTAGGACTCCCTTTACAAACTTTGTACCTCTGCGCCATACCTGGCAAGGATAATTTCGTTTCAGCTTATTTTAACTTAGAACCAACACAAAGGGGACTTTTTAATTATTTTTTTATATTAATGTTTTAGAAAGTTTTTTTTTCTCGGGATTATTTTTAGAAACATAGTTGATCGTTCTCGGTTATCAGATTTAGGCAATTTGGTACAACGGTATTTTTTAAAGTCATCTACCTAGCTTTGAACGAAACCTCGCAAAGCGTATAGCGCATATACGAGGGTCGATTGAAAAGTCTTGTAAAAAAGAAGGTAAATAAATTTTTTGACATCAAAAACTTATTTCTCAACATAATGATCCAGCGAGATTCCAATTTTTTTATTCCTTCAGAAAACAAAATGTTTCGAACTGTGCATAATACTCTTATATAGATAACTTCTTCATTAGACGATAATTTTTTCCTCTCAAGCCAATGTTTTAGGTTAGGAAACAAGAAAAAGCCACTAAAGGCTAAATTTGGGAAATAGGGTGGATGGGGAACTATTTCGAAGCTCATTCGCGCACTTTGGCTATTGCAACGGCCGATGTGTGAGCAAACGCATTGTCCTGGTGAAAGAGCACAGTAACGTTGCGTAATAAGAGCCAGTCAGTATTTTACCCCTTTCTAAATAGGCAGTTATGTTTATACCTTGTGAGTCTCAAAAAAACAGTTGCCATCACTTTTCCCGCCGATAAAACTGTTTTATGATTTAAAACTAGCGACCCGTCCCAGCTTCACACGGGAGTTGTTATGTTACTGTTTAACTCTCCATTATAATTTAGTGTAGACAAAAATAGCATGTCTAAAATATTTTTTTAAGATAGTTCAAAATATTTCTTTATACCCTACGCTACATTAAGTGTCTCTTCTCCGTGCCCTAACAAACAGTCTTCGAAATATTCTATCTATTAGTGAAAACCGGAATAAAATCCGTTCAGTAGTTACTAAGACAATCGCCACATAAGCAGATAGATGCGGCGAGGGATTTTATTTTATACTGTTTATGGATACTTAATGTCATCCAAAAATGAGGGTAAATTACCCTCATAAAAAATTATTTTTAGCATACTCCTCAAACACTCCCAAGTGTATGGAAATTATAAATGGGAATACAAAGACACTCGGAGACTAATATACTCCGACGCTCAGATGCACCGAGACTCAGGCACTTCGTGACTCAGACACTCCGGCACTTCGAGACACTCCAGCACTTCAAGACTCAGACACTCCGACACTCAGACTCCAGCAGCCCGACACGGAAACACTCCGACACTCAATCCGACATTCAAACACTCCGACGCTCAGACACTCCGAGGCTTGGACACTTTGACACTCAGGCACCCCGACACTACGACACTTTGACACTCAGACACCCCGACACTCCGACACTTAGACACTCCGACACATAAAGATTCGGACACCCAGATAGTCTGAGACTCAGACATTCCGAGACTAAGGCACTCAGAGACTCAGACACTCCGAGATTCAGACACTTAGACACTCCTAGACTCAGATACTCCGAGACCCAGGCACTCCAAGACCCAGGCACTCCGAGACTAAGACACTCCTAGATTCAGACACTCTGACACTCAGACACTTCATCACTTAAACACTTCAACACGCAGACACTGGGCCTATGCGTGTGCATGTTGGTTGTAGGTCAAACGGACGTTAATGAAAATAGCAATGAGGAGTTTGTTGGGCAAATGGTCCCTATGATGGCGATGAAGGGTATGCTAGACTTGGTTAAAAAGTCGTTATTATGACTATGAGGTTTCTCATCATCGAATTCTCTTGGCTATTTTTAGTGTGTAATGCGTTAATAAAGTTAGTAGTTTTTTTTTTTGATAAAAAGTTGGTCAAAAAGGCATTAAAAAGGGTTACTGGTTGTTTTTTGGTAAAATAGTGTTAAAAAGGCATTAGAAGAGGGTTGTGTGCGTGCATAGATGTGAAAAAGACATTAATGAAGTTAGTGGGGTTGTTTTCTTGATATTGACGGGTATGCTAAAAATAATTTTTTATGAGGGTAATTTACCCTCATTTTTGGTTGACACTAAGTATCAACACATAGTATAAAACAAAGTCCCCCGCCGCGTCTGCCTGTCTATTTATCGATTTTCTAAAGTAATTACTGAGCCGATTTTATTCCGGTTTTCAGTAATGGTTAGGATGTTTCACGAAGACTGTTTGTTCAGGCACCCAAGTAAGACACACTTAATGTAGTGTATATTATAGTATAAATATTTAAATTACCTTAAAAAAATATTTTAGGCATGCTATTTTTGTCTACACTTAATTATAATGAAGAGTCCCGTGCTAAGCCGGGACGGGTCGCTAGTTTTAAATTATAAAAAACCACTCTTGCAATTATGAACTCAAACAGTTCGGTTGAATAAGAAATCGTATCGACATAAATGGATATTCCGAACTTTGCTTTTTATGCTCGATTAAAATTCGATTAAAACTTAGCGAACTTGGAATAATAATTGTTCTCGAAATGCATTAATTTTATTTTGGTTAATCTAGAGTTGCACTTAAACTATAATAATGGAAGAAAATAATTTAATATTAACCATAATGATGCGAATTTATTTTATGGATTTGTAGAGAAAACAACGTAATAAAAAGCAATCACTACAAGCTTTGTTGTAAATATGACGACCGTGAAAGCCATAGACCATAGTGCAAACAACAGAAATTTTCACCTGGGAGTATGTAGGGCGCTAGATAGTAGCAGTATTTAATCAGTTTATTAAAGTTTGTTTCCAAAATGGACACTGACCTGGTCACCGTAAATATGATATTGGATTTCTTGGATGAGAAATGTGAACAGTGGGTGCATTTCTTTTATTATAGTCGTTCTTTCGACTTAGTCAACCATAATATATTATTGTCTAAATTCGAAAAAGGGGAAATATGCTTAATGACTGATGACTTCTTACCTGCCTAATAGATTTCAAATTAAAAAGAATATCAGCTACTAAAGTTGAACAAAGTCCATAGTTCAGCAGTTATTCACTGTTCTCTCCTATGTCAATACAAGGAAAATTGTAGAATTTGGAGTTCTGAAAATCCATAGGTGGTGGTAGAAAAGCCAATAAATCATCGTGACTGTTTGGTGTAGTTTTGGAAGTGAAGCCATTATTCGCCTTTCTTCTTTGAAGATGAATCTGGCAACATTTCGGTGAATGGAGTGCGTTACAGAGACATGATAACTGATTTTTTATTTCCGCAATTGGATGACTTGGAGTTGGAGAGGAGCTTTGGTTCTAGCAGGATGACGCAACATACTAAACCAGCCATGAAACAGTTGATCTTATGCGCACTAAGTTCGGCAATCGTATGATCAGTCGTTTTGGAGATGTGCCGTAGCCACCGCGCAGCTGCGACTTGACGCCGTTAGACTTTTTTTTTATGAGTAGCTGCTAAGGGTGGTTGTTACTGTAACAATCCACGAACTTAAGGAAAATATCCGTCGAATCATTTGCCAAATGGAGCCACAAACCATCGAAGATGTGCTGAAAAATAGGGTTGACAGGATGGGTTACTACCAAGCCAGCTGTCTCAGCAATTTGAATAAAATTATATTTTGTAATTAATCGAAAGGTTTATTCTCAAAAAAAAACTTTCAAATATATTAAACGGTTTATTTATTTATTTACTTTAAATGTAGGTTATGTTATTGCAAAGTATTTTTGAAACTTCTTCTTCTTGTTGTTAACCCAAGTTTGTCCAGTCCTGGACGTGGGTCTCTTCTAATCTCTTCCATGCTTCCCTATCTTTTGCTACCTTTAACCACTGCTCGCTTGCTACTACTCTTATATCATCAACCCATCGTCTCTGTGGACGTCCCGGGCTTCTTCGTGTTTCTCTGGGTCTTCATACTGGCATAAAATGGCGGGTAATTCAAATTTTAAAGAACAATAATTCAATTGTGCCTACTGGGTTCAATATTTTTGTATCAAAATTTCAGGGTATTTTTGCTATAATAAAAGGCATATTTTCTGAAAGTTTCAAGCCGATCGGTTCACTTAGTCGACCTATACAATAAAAAGAAAAAAAAAAGGTTTTTTTGGCTGTTTTTTTAATTTTGCAGGTTATATACGCACTTGAACGGCTTAAAATCAACGAGAATTTGTTGGAAATTTCATTACGAAGAGTGTGTTGTTTTCTGTCTCGATCCGACTTATATAACCGGAGTTATTCACATTTTAGGCTTAAAAAACGCGTTTTGAAAACTTGTTTATAGACAAAAGAGCACAAGTTTTTCGAGGTCCAAAACTCTGGACAATACTCCTGATGATACCTGATGATGAGAGGATAAAATCATAATTTTGGTGTATCTAAACTATGCCTATTGTATCATTTTTTTGACCTTTTTTTACTGCACTACTAAGTATATCCAAATATAATATTTCTTTCATTAGTTCGCGCTTTACGTTTTTAATTGTCGATTTTTACATCACAATTACATTCTAAACGGTTCTACTAAAATATTTTCTGCAGCATTAGCTTTAAACTTTAATATCCAATAATGCTTTAATTTAACTTCTACTAGACATTTCGGCATTATTAATACTAAATTGCAATTCGTGGCCATCTAAAATTAAATTAATGCTATTCAAAGCAGTCAAATCAATAATATTAGAGCTAAGTTTAAATGAAACTCGGATATTAAATATAAAATAGAGACTTCTAATTTTATGTTTTCAGTTAATCAAGTAGTTCCAGTTAAAATAAGATGTAATGGCGCCATCAAACCTTACTGGTTAAGTTCGTTCTCGACAGACGGACCAAGCGTTGAAAGTTAAAATTACCCCCTCTTAGTGGGGGCAAACGCTGTAAAAATTTTCATTATTTTTGGAAATTTTTGGGTACAGCTTGGAAATCGATTAACTATTTGAAACAGTGCCCACATAATGTAAACGAGTTTTCTCAGCCTAATTTCGACCACAAGGTTACTTTTCTTCTTTAACGCTTTCGGTTCATTATTTCTTAAATATCTTAGCTTCTGTTTGTTGTTATGCGACAAGAAAATTCATTTTACTCGTCATAAAATTGCCGAAAAAACTGCGTAGATAGCATTAAAAAATATTAAATACATAACCTAAAAAAAATATTTATTATGGCAAATGGCAACGTCTCTCTGTCTGTCTGTCTGTCTGTCCCTCCGTTAGTGCGCTTATCACTTGAGAACCACTTATCCGATTTACGTTTTTTTTTTAAACATACATATGTTCTCCGGCCAGGTTACAGGAAATATTTTATTATGTTAGGTAACATAAGGAATAAGCAGTGACGATAATAGTGAATCAAGTCGGAAAGAAGTTTGCCGCTAGCGCGTTCTCTTGCAATACACTGCTTAAACCATTAAATATGAAACAATGTCATGTGGCAAAGAATATAATATATATATAAAATGCAACGTCACTCTGTCTGTGTATCTGTCTGTCCGTTAGTGCGCTTGTCAATCGAGAACCAGTTATCCGATTTACGTGTTTTTTTTTAATTGATACATTTGTTCTCTGGCCAGGTTATCTATAATCTTCTATATTATATATAAAATGCAACGTCTCTGTCTGTCTGTCCGTTAGTGCGTTTATCACTCGAGAACCACTTATCCGATTTACGTGCTTTTTTTTTAAAACATACTTATATTCTCTGGCCAGGTTATAGGATATATTTCATTACGTTAGGTAACATAAGGAATAAGCAGTGACGATAATAGCGAATAAAATCGGAAAAAAGTTTGCCACTAGCGCGTTATCTTGCAATGCACTGCTTAAACCATTAAATATGGAACAATATCATATAGCAAAGAATATAATAAATATAAAATGCAACGTCTCTCTGTCCATCTGTCTGTTCGTTAGTGCGCTTATCACTCGAAAACCACTTATCTGATTTACGTGTTTTTTTTGTTTAAATTTATACATTTGATCTTTGGACAGGTTATAGGATATATTTTATTACGTTAGGTAATATAAAAAATAAGCAGTGACGATAATAGTGAACGAAGTCGGAAAAAAGTTTGCCACTATCGCACTCTCTTGCAATACGCTGCCTAAACCATTAAATATGGAACAATATCATGTAACAAAAAATACAAAATATATAAAATGCAACGTCTCTCTGTCTATCTGTCTGTCTGTCCATCTGTCCGTTAGTGCGCTTATCACTCGAGAACCACTTATCCGATTTACCTGTTTTTTTTTTTTTTTATTTCTTAACTTAATATTTATCAAAAAAATCAGAAATATATCTAAAACGCAACGTCTCTCTGTCTGTCTGTCTGGCTGTTTGTTAGTGCGCTTAGCACTCAAGAACCACTTATCCGATTTACGTGTTTTTTTATAAAATACATATGTTCTCAGGCTAGGTTATAGGATATATTTTATTATGTTAGGTAACATAAGGAATAAGCAGTGACGATAAGAGTAAATCAAGTCCACGCGAGCGGAGCCGCGGGTAGGCTAGTAAAGAATATACAGCAAACTGTCTTATTTTTCAATTTTTTCGTACACAGTTTACTTCGTTCAAACTGTTATTATTTGTTTTTCAAAATTTTTCTTACTTGCCTTTTTTAAAGGCTAATCTATCTTCTTCAATGAAATTGGATTTAAAATGCTTGTTTTATTTTAATTACGTTTTTGTCTTTCGCTCTATGCGTTTATTTCTCTTCAAGTCCTGAAGTTGCCTAATTCAAACGCACCCTGACCCCCCTTTCAAGTGCTTCCATATTTTTTCCTATAGCTACCTCAGCTGAAAGTATGGCTCCCAAGAGTTGAAAATATACAATGGCAATATCGTCTCATCATTTACCCAGGCGGACTCTCTTAATTTAAATGATTTATAAAACTTAGAAAATCATAATTACTGACACTATAAATGGACAATAATACTAAGGATGTCACTACCGGAAAGGCAAATAAAGTAACGATCGTCAATGTCAATTAATCAAATTTTTTAGAATGTAAAAAAATTCGCTTCACTCTGCTTGATACTACACTCTACAAAAATTTTGTCTGTACGTTTTAAACCACGTACCCACTCAGGAAATGATTGTTGTAGGTCTACCTATACTGACTTGGATTGTAGTTCAGGTTAGGTCTTAACCACAGGAGTTACGTCTCAATGTCTCCAGTTTTGGTTTTTTCTGAAATCATAGGATTCTTTTGTACAATCATACAGTCTGTCAAGTACGTACGTGTCCGCGATAATTCATTTTTGATAGATGCGATTCTAGCAATTCAACAAATAATCGGTAGAGAGAACCTTTATCTACGACGCATTTTAATAAAAGTATCAGTCGATTCTGAACTTTCGTCGAAATCACGTAAAATCCAAAATGAGTCGCTTGTTTGCGCGTCGGTTCGAGGCAGTCTTTTTTGGTTCCCATACAAAGAGGCCTAAAGTGACACATTCCGCGTCCGCAAAATATATTAAAAAGTCGGTATCGTTTGTGAACAAATAGGTAAATCATTTTAACGAGACGAAATATGTCGACGACTTGCCAAAACGTGGCTCGGTAGGTAAAGTCACTCCGAAAGTCGAGAAACGAATCGTGTCTTTGTTTTCACGGGACCCGAAATTGACGCTGCATTAAGGAGCGGCAAAATTAAGAAAATCGAGTTTGAATGTGTCCTATTAGACCATTCGACAACATCTTCGTGCTCATGATGTCAAATTCCGAAGGTCGTTGACGAAACCTTTGATGGGCGCGAAGCGACCCAATATAAGATACTAGAGTGGCCTTCACAATCGCCGAACGCCAACCCTATTGAAAACGGTTTGGTCCCTTGTAAAGAGAAAGCTCGAGGGAAAGATTCTGAGGTCTCTGACTCAGTTATCTCGCGAGATTCGAAACATTTACGAAGTATACAGAAAATCTCGTCGACAGCATGCTTGGAAGGTGCCAGATGATTATTGATGTAGGAGGCGATTGGGCAACTTACTAAGGTAATTGCGCCGTTGTTATCACACTAAAGAATACATTGATGGCAAAAAATGTTCTCGAAACACATTTTTTCAAAAATACGATCGGTCACGTTCTTATTTGAAAGACTGTACAATGAAAGTACCTGTTAAAAACAACTACGAAGGTACTTACACACTTTCTTTAATTACATCTCACGACTGGAGTGGACGGGGGAACCCCGGGCTAGATCTTTCGGGGGCTCGGGAAGACCCTTTATTTGTTTGTTGTTCTTTCTCTGGTTAATATTTTTTTGTCTCTGCCATCGATTTTTTTAGTATCGTGTGAATAAGATAAATATTTAAGGTTGTACGTTAAGAGAAGGTTTGTATTCTTTTTGAGAAGCTCTCACCTCCTGTCATGGTTTTTTTGTAAGTTAGGAAAATGTTATTCTGTCATGATTTTTTAAGAAACCTCCCCTTCCTCATTAAGAAAGGAATTGAGAAGGGTCTAGATTTTGAAAGTTTTATTGTAAGAGACGTGTTTGTTATTTGAGAGCTTTTCTTTATCGTATTAAAGAGACGACACATTTTTTTTTATATGTTCGCTTTTTTATTGTCAATCCATCGGTCGGGCTGAAGTTTTTGTTTTTTCCCCGTGTTTTTCAAAAATTTGAGAAAATATTGTATTTCCATAGAAGTACGATTTTTCCGCAAGTAGCTATTCATAGATGGTTTTCCTTCCATACTCAGGACAGATTTTTCTCTCTCTTTTCTGTCGATGGACAAGCAGTCGGATTATCATTTTTGCCCTAGGTTTTTTAAAAAATTGCAGACATCTTTAGCGTTACCCAGGATACACCACATTGAGGTAGTGTCTGCTATGTGTGTGTGCGTGCGTACGTGCGTGCGTACGTGCGTGCACAAGTTGTTGTTTGTCGCTCACGAAGCCAAATAGAATATAGAATTAGTGGTAAAAAAGCTGTTTGGAGACTATAAAAAACTGGGGAGTAACAATAAACTATAGAAAAATTATTTATATATGTGTAAATTATCTTGAACGACAAAGGTCAAGTGATTGAAGCCTGTAATGAATACATTTATATTATAACAAGAATAGATAGAGATACTGCTCTTAACAGAGTCCAAGCTTTCATAGTTCGAGAAATAATTTTTTGAGAGGCTCATACTCGTCCGTCGCCTAATTTTCACTGAAATGGTGCTCGAAAACTGACTCCTTGGCCCGAATTTTCCCTCCGAAGTCCTGACAATAAATCAGTTTCTTGATACCCACATACGCTACCTAAAACACGAAATTCATGTAAGAAAACTTATACACTTAGAGTTATCCGAAATAATAAGTCCCCGGCGATTTCAGAGCTTCACGGAAGGCGTAAAAGACACATGAGCCTAAAAACTAGAGTAGACGGCCAAGCCGCAACGCTACTTCCGTCATTGTTCTTTAATCTGGTAAAGTCGGGTTTGGTAAAGTAACGATGGTGTTCAGAGATTATTTAGAATCTTCTCGAAAGGCTGCAAGGAAATGTTACATATTTCTAAATTGTATTTTTTTTTCAGATAAATAAAATTTACGCTCCGTACGTCCCACGGTTTTTATAAAACAAATCACAGTTCATAGATATGGTTTTATGTTAGATGCGTATAAAAAATACCTATTTATTCATTTCCTGATGATTTTTTAACGAACATAACATGTTACAACCGATTCGCAAAAAAAATTGAACCAATAATTTCGCATATGAGTAAATCCGAAAAGAATATTTGGAGCAGTCAGAAATCGAAAAAAAATTTTTGACACGTAGACTAGTTTAGTAGTATTTTTTCGAAAGTCTAGAATGTTTGGAACACGATGGTGGTGCAAGCCTAAATTGAGGCTATCAAAAAAGCGTATATATTTTTATTTGTATTGCTTGTAAAACAAAGGTTAAAAATATTTAATAAGTCATTATTTTTATTTTTTTTTTTGTAATCAGGAGAGCAGTATGACCATGCCCTAAATTGATTTAGTAATTTTAGTATTCCGTACGGAACACTTATAATAGGGGTGCTCAAACTTGAACTGCTGGCGATCTACCTCAATATTGTTAGACTACGATCGATCGACTCTGAGAGGCTGCAAGTAAGTGTGATGCAGGATTGTCGTCTAGGTACGGTGTATCGTGGCATAGATATTAGTTTTCCGCACAATATGCATTTTTTTAGTCAAGGTAAGTATAGGTCTGCTCTAAAATGTCAATGAAAAAAACTCATAATTATTCAAAATTGCGAGTTTATTGGTTCTTACAAAACAAACGAGTTCTAGTGTCTAAACTAAAGAGTGACTTTGGATGTTGAAGCGTGGCACTGCAATGTCCTCAGCATACTTTTCATAAGATGGTACGTAATTACCGAGTGCTAATCGCAAGCATGATGACATATGTTCGTCAGTTAGTCGATTGCGATATTTTGACTTAATTATCTTCATTTCAGAAAATGCAAACTCGCACAAGTATGTTGACTCAAACATTGCCGTCAGTTGAAGGGCGATTTGCCTTAGATTCGGATATTTATCTTCAGATATAAAACACCAGAATTTTGTATCAGATGCTGCGGCTTTGAGATGTATATCTGATATAATCTGCACTAACTCATTTTCAACAGAACATGAGTCCATGTTAAACTGACTTGCTATTTCAGTAGCTAATTCCTCAATGTTTTTACACGAAAAAGGATAACTCATAAATGATGCGATATTTGCCAATTTACTGAAATCATAAAAACGTATTTCGAATTGGCCCAAAATATTTGATAATTCTGCCTTATAAATATCATAATTCAACTGAAGAATCCTTGCTATTGAATTAATTTTTCAGATCCTTTCTTTTCAGTTGATCTATCATAAGTTGCAATTTACTTTTGAATGCGTTTATTGCGCTAATCATCTTAATAATAGTTTTTCCTTTACCTTGAAGCTCCAATTTAATGGCGTTCCTTTGATAAAGCCGCGTTTTGCCGCTAGCAGGGGGTTATTACGATAAAAGAAAGTGATGAGGGGGTTATTCTGGCCTAATTGTGGATCGAATAAATTTTAGTAGTTTATTCATTACATTTTGTTTTAGTTACCTAAAACAAAATCTGTGAATAGTTCTATATCGGAATTTTTTTTCTCTAAAATTAGCCATCGTTACCTATGACTTTTTCCCATCTTTCTGTCAAAGAATGGATTCCGCACCAGAAGAACTTTTCATCTTTTGAGGCCAACCATTCATCAAGTCAAACTTTCACTTCGTCGTAAGAATGTAAGTGTTGTTCTGAAAGTCCGTGCTGCATCGATCCAAATAAGTGGTAGTCTGAAGGAGCTAAGTCCGGTGAATACGGCGGATGGGGAGAACGTCCCATTCGATGTTTTCCAAATAGTTTTTAACACATTTTGTAATATGGGGCCGAGCATTATCATGTTGAAAAATGACTTTATCGTATCTTTGAGCGTCACTAGTCTACACAAACACCTATTATTTGACATAGAAAGTTGAAATTTAGTCAAGTCAAAGTTTAACTTTCAAAATTACACGTCTCTGATTTTGCCATCGATTCCTATATTTGTGCCAAATTTCCACTTTCTACGTCAAATAGTCTCGGAGAAAATGGGGTGTGACAGACAGACAGATACCGAGGTGATCCTATAAGTGTTCCGTACGGAACACTAAAAACACTAAATCATTTTTAGGGTATGGTTACGTTGCTCTCCTGATAAAAAAAACAAATATATTGACTTATTAAATATTTTTGACTTTTGTTTTACGAGCATTAACATATAAAAATATCTGTGCGTTTTTGATACCCTCAATTTGGGCTTGCACCACCCTGGCATCATGTTCCAAATATTCCAGAGTTTCGAAAAAATACTGCTAAACTATTGTGATTACCAAAAAAAAATTTTAGGTTTCTGACTGCTCTACATACTCTTTTTTTCGGATTTTCTCATATACGAGGATGAACTGATAAGTCTGGGTCTACAAAATGCCGGGAAATTTTATTAAGCACGACCGCCGAGTTGTTGGTAAGCGTAATTCTTGTAAATTTGTGATCGGTGTTACACGTTTCGTAGAAATAGATAAAGCCTAGTAGTGATCAAACATTTTTATTTAAAAAAGTGGACTTGGGCCCAGTTAGGAACTGAACTGAAGAAGGCTCATAGGGACTCTGCACCAGCACTCAACACCACTGCAGATGCAGCACGTTCAGAACGCTCTATGGAAGTTTCTTCTGAATAAATCGTCGTTAAATTTTATGGTATCGTGATGAAAGATCGTCGCATTAAGCTTCGTAAGATTGCTGAGATGGTAGACATCTCATAGGAACGGCTATATAATATCCTGCATGAAGATTTCTAAAAATGAAAATGCTGAATAAGCAATGGGTGTCTCGTTTGTTGACTTTAGACCAAGCCGCACGAGGAATTACAATCGTGTCTGAAAAAGTTACAGCGTTATTCGAAGGACTTGTGGCGTCATTTTGTAACTGTAGGCGAAACGTGGCTCCACCATTACACCCCGGAAACAAAATGACAGTCAAATCAGTGTGTTGGCGAAGGTGTAAGTATACTGAAAAAAGCGAAAACAGTTTTATCAGCGGGAAAAGTGATGCCAACGGTTTTTTTTTGGGACTTATAGGGTAAAATATTGACCGGCTCTTATTACGTAATGTTATTGGACCGTTTGCATAGCGAGCTAAAGCAGAAATGACCAAGATTAGCGCGCAAAAAAGTGCTCTTTCTTTAGGATAATGCGCCTGCACTTTCATCGGCCCTTGCAATGGCAAAAGTGCAGGCACTGAGTTTCAAAATAGTTTCCCCACTCACCCTATTCCCCAGATTTGGCCTCAAGTGACTTTTTTGGTACGTGAAGAAGAAATCTTCGTCGAATGAAGAGGTTATCTATGCTATAAATGAGTATTATGCACAGTTGTAACAATTTTCATTTCCTGTTTATGCTCGACCAAGTGTATCGAGCCCAATGGAGATTATATTGTTTATTTTATTCATCTTGTTGTTTACAATCCTTTTTAATCCACTCTCGTATAACATGTTTGAGTTGAATATCAATAGAGCATATCCTATAAAAAATATTTAACTTAGTCATTCCAGGTCTAAGTTAGAAATGTAATTAAATAAAGGGTTTTGATATCTTCGAAAATTATTTCAAAACTCTAAAACTACCTCTTTGACCACATTCAAATTTTCATAAAAACCTTTTATGATCTAAATACTTCTAATAGACCAACGAGATTGAAGCTCCTTGTTTATTTTTTTACCAATGTGCAGTTGTACTGTTATGGGGACCGCCTTTGAAGTTTTTATAAACGACCTCTAGATGGGGCTATTGAGATGAGACATTACCAATGTTTGTTATTGTTAAAACAGTGGGAGCTCAGAAATTGGCCGAGTAGTTTGTTTACAGTGAGCGTTTAAAAAAAAACAGTTTTGTAAACAAATGAAAATTTCACGAGAAGGTTTTCGTTGGATGATTTTTTACGATTTCAGCAAAGGCCTAACTCAACAACAATGCCTCGAATTGCTTCATTCAACTTTTGGTAATGAATCACCATCAGAAAAAACTGTTTACAATTGGTTTGCAGAATTTCGACATGATCCTGCTTCCGTCAGCGGTGCTGTGCGCAACATGATTGAAGGGAATCGGCATGTGACTTACCGGGAGATAGAGGCATTCTTAGGCATATCGAAGACTGCGGTACATTCGATTTTGCATAAACGTTTATCTGCGAAAACAAAGGGTTCCGCATAATTTGTCCTAAACTCAAAAACAGGCTCGTGTAAATTGGTGTAAGGAACAACTCAAAAAATTCGACCGAGGACATGCAGAATCCGTATATAACATCGTAACAAGAGACAAAACTTGGGTATATTCGTACGAGCCGGAAACTAAGCAACAATGAACTATTTGGGCGTTCCAAGATGAGCCGAATCCAACAAAAGTGGTTCGTTTGCGAAATACTTCCAAAGAAAATGATCGCTTGTTTCTTTAGTTATACTGGACATGTTGCAACCATTATATTAGAGGATCGAAAAACAGTTAATGCTAAGTAGTATACAATAATTTGGTTGCCAGAAGTCAACGATGAAATCAGGAAAAACAACCGATAACTTCGCATCATTCTTCATCTTGATAATGCCAGCTCTCACACAGCACATCAAACAGTTGATTATTTGACGGAGAAAAACATCGATTTTTTTTACGGGTCTAGCACACGTGCTACAGGGAAGTCTCTAAAGCGCTACAGGAGCGACACGTGTGCGGAGAAAGCGATTCACGTTGTTCTTGAATCGCTGTAGATTGTATTCGGTGGGAAACACAGTCCTGGGCAAATTATTCCAAAGGGATGATGTTCTCCATATAAAAGACTGCTTGAAAAGCGTTGTACGAGGAGTAACAAGCTGAACCTCATACGGATGTGAAGAATTAGCGCGACGTGTACTTCTAACATGCACCGCTCTGGGAGGAATTAAGCGGGCCACATCCTTCGAACACTTTCCATGAAAGTACTTGTAGAATAGGCTCAAGTCGCCAACCGTTCTTCGATGTTTCAGCGAATCAAGGCCGACGGTCAGTTCCGGGTCTCCAATCAGACGAACAGGTCTTCTCTGAATAGAATCCAACAAATGCAGTGTATGTTTGGGAGCGGAGCTCCAAACATGGGAGCAGTATTCCATAGTTGGTCGAATTTGAGCTTTGTAAAGAATTTACAGTTGTTGGGGAGTGTAAACTTTTGAGAAGCTCTCCTTGCTATGCCTGCAACATGTTCATGCCAGGACATATTTGCTCCCAAATTAACGCCCAACAAATTGAGTGACGATGTTAGAGGAGTGCCCCGACATAATTGGGGGGGGGGGGGTTCAGCAACGTTAACTTTTTTAGAAAAAAACTGCCGCCTGAGTTTTTGTAGCGTTAAATTCCACTTGGTTACTGTCACCCCAAGATAAAATTTCTTCCAGGTCTTTGTTAAGTTGAATGACTTCCTGCTGTCTGCGGATATTCGTCTGAGTAGCCGATGTCCGAGGGTTCAAAGAGAATGAAGAGATAAGTGTACTGTCATCTGCAAAGCTGTAGATTGGATTCTCGGTCTTTTCCAGCAGATCGTTAATGTAAATGAGAAAGAGAGTAGGAGACAGTATGGGGCCTTGGGGTACACCGGCATTGATAGTCAAGGTGTTAGAAAGAAATCCGTCGACTGCCACTCGTAAAGAACGCTCTCTAAGGAAACATGAGAGCCACAACAACAATTAACGTCCCATTTCCTGTATTCACCTCATTTATCGCCTAACGACTTTTTTTTATACCCGAATTTCAAAAAGCATAGACAGCGATTTTCATCACCTGAAGAAGCTGTTGAATCCTTCCACAACCATGTTTTTGAGTTACCAACTCCAGAGTGGAAAAAAATGTTTTGAAAATTGGTTCTCACGTATGCAAAAGTGTATAAATATTAAAGGTGAATATTTTGAGAAACAATATAATAACTTAAAAGGAAACCCTCGTATTAGTTAAAAGTATGACTAAAATGATTATATGATTATTTTGTTATTTCCTGAAAAAAAATAGGCAGTCAAAAACTAGAAGCGCATATAACCAGCGACTATCCAATTTCCAAGTTTGCGGGTCGCTGGTTTAGAAGAACAGTAGGGCAAATAAGATTGGGGATTTTGAGACAGCAGCGGTATAGCGAGTGGGATACGATGACCGCATGTTGCTGCGACTTTATGTTGTCTTGTAGACTGCGGAACTTAAACGGTATCTGCAGGAATAAGGATTTTAGTATGGATGAAAGTCGGTCAAGTATGAATAAACTTTACAGGCGAAGCATTCCGTTTTAATTACAGTTATCCTAAAAGCCGAAGGGAACTATATAAAATATAGGTCTTGTTCGAAAAAACAAGTATATTTAATTAATGAGAAAATTTAAAAAATAAATAAATATGTCTATGTTGAGGCAGAGCCTAATGGAAAAGATACGTGGTGCGATCCAAAAGTTTTCGGACTAACTCTATGTAGCAAGAACGCGTAATAATACTCGCACCGACAGATGACGGTAGGTACATCCCTAACAACGCTCCATAACAAGTTTCAATTTGTTAGCTAGTTTGTTTTCTATGGACAGACGTCTGCGTAAAGGTCTCTGTGTGCTTTTACAATGAATACTAACAAAGAGCAGCGTTTATGTGAGAAATTTTGTTCTAAACTCGGGAAAAGTGGAACCGAAACGCAAATAATGATACAGAAAGCATTTGGAGATGAAACTATGAGCTGTACGCACATTTTCGAGTAGTTTTCACGTTTTAAGACTGACGGAATTTCGATGAAACACCTTCTAGAAGATTTTTGACTATAACGACGCGCTAAATCATCGCCAAAGTTCAACATATCAGTTGTGAAAACCGTCCTGGGACAATTCTAATGAACATTTATTGATTAGAAAACAATCCAGGAACTAGAAGAGTTTTCTCCTGCATTACAATAATGCATCGGTCCACAATTCGTTCTGTACGCAACAGTTTTTGACGATGAATTTCATGGCTGTGATCCCCTACCCCACCTATTTGCCTGTGACTTCGAGCTGTTCCGAGTTTTTTTCCCATATACAGTGACTCACAGCTTAAATGATGCAGTCGCTATAAGAAAAGACTAACTGGTCTCAGTGCCTCTTTATTTATTTGGAAAAAACAACTTATTGAAATTAAATTAGTAAAGAGTCTTCTAAAAAAAGTATGAATTACTTTTTGTCTTAAATATGCCTTACTTAATTAACAATAAATAATTAATTAAATTATATGCGATTTTAACGTCACAGCTTAAATGATGCAAAATCCAATATGTATATCAAAATTATTAGAGAAAACAAACTGTAGAATTTGAAATAAGCCTGCTAATATTTGGTCGGGCCTCCCTCATTATCAATAACGGCTTCTGGATATTGATTCAACTAACTTTCTAGTATACTCCGGGGAAATAGTGTTCCATGCTTCAGTAATTTTTACTTTTAATTCAGTTTTATTTAATATTGGGGCACTATTTACTTTATTTTTTAATGTCAGCTACAAATTTTCAATTACATTTAAGTCTGGTGACTGGGCTGATGTTTTAATAACATTTGGACAGTTATAAAGCAACCAACTGCGGACTCGAAATGACGTGTGCTTTGAATCATTGTCGTGATAGAACCGATAATTGTTTTCAGTATCTAATTTTTGGGCACTAACGACGAGATGCTGCCTTAGTATATCCAAGTACACATATTGGTTCATATTCCCTTCGACGAAATGCATGTTACCTACTCCTGCAGATGACATACAGCCCCACAACATCACTCCACCTCCACCGTGCTTTACCGTAGCTTTCATATTTTTCAATTTTAATTCTTCGTTAGGCTTTCTCCACACTGATATTTTTCCATCGGACCCAAATAAGGTCTCATCAGCAAATATTACTGAATTCCAGAAGTTCAAGTCTTTATTGATATGCTCTCTGGCAAATTCCAATCTCACGCGTCTATTTCTTTGGCTAATGAAAGGCTTATTTCTAGCAGTTCAACCATGTAAATTATTATTTCGCAAGATCCGTCGAACTGTTTCGGGGTTACACCTTTTTCCAAACTGTCTTTCCACCTCGGCGCACAACTTTGGCGCACTTTTTTTTGGATTATTTGATACCTCTCTTAAAATCCATCTTTCTTTACGTTCATTGAAGATCTTATTTGGAGCCAACCTTGACTTATTCTCGACTCTATTTTCATTCTGGTAACGTTCAATAATATGCTGAACAGTTGACGGACATTTATTTACCATTTTGGCTATGTCTCTTTGGCTGTATCCATTCCTGTAATGAGTAATAATTAAATTTCTCTTAGAAATTGTAGTTCGACGATCCATTCTTAAACAATTTCGTTTTATTGAATGAAAAAAATGTCAAACTAAACAAAAAACAATTGCACTAAGAAATCAAAGCAACGCCGCCTTCGTAAATTTCAAAATGCGATAAGTTTTGACTCCTGTTGTTATTTTGCATCATTTAAGCTGTGACGTTAAAATTGCGAATGATTTGATTAATTATTTATTGTTAATTAAGTAAGGCATATTTAAGACAAAAAGTAATTCATACTTTTTTAGAAGACTCTTTACTAATTTAATTTCAATAAGTTGTTTTTTCCAAATAAATAAAGAGGCACTAAGACCAGTTAGTCTTTTCTTATAGCGACTGCATCATTTAAGCTGTGAGTCACTGTAAATATCAAGACACTGGAAGTAGTGACATCTTTGACCTTCCAAAAAATGTTCAACCAGCGGCAAAAACGGTGGGACCGATGTATTTAGGTGCAAAAGAACTATTTTGAGGGCGACGGGAATCACGAAGCATAAAAGTAACTCCTTCAGATTTTATAGCGTTAGTCTGGGAACTTTTGGATGGCACCACGCAAATCAAATATTAACATTGAAAGGAACGTTTCGGACTATGCATAGTTCTTCGATAAAGGGTCATATGTAAATGACTTAGGCTTTAAAAGAAGGAAGCATTAGCGATCTGATGTAGAAAAATAAGTAGATAAGGTCACACGTGAGAAACAACTAAAAAAGGAAGAAATATATATTTGAAGAATGTTAAAGAAAATAAGAGAAAATGATCAGGCGTATTCTGAGGCGTTAAATTGTTACATTTGAATGCCGATGCAGTGGCCAAGCAGGGGTAACCTAAAATTAAAACTATTTACATAAAACAGTAACGGTACGGCTAACTATAGGTAAGCACAATATTTAGCATAGAATCGCCGCAAGTGAAAGTTTCGTCCAACCAATTTCAAGATTGAAGATCGTTATAAGGAACTTATTTAGATGACCATAATTAGGTTGCGTTAAATAATTTAGAACGGGTACACAGGAGTTCATTTTTATAAATTTTTAAACAAAGTAAAGTTTTTGAAATAAGATTTACTCTAATCGTAATGTCCGTAATAATTCTCCTGTGCAGAGACTAGCTATCCTTTACCGCCAGACCCGACTCGAAGAGGTGAGATTAAAGAGCGTCGACCATTAGGAGCCGTCCACTCGAGTTAGGCCCCTCGTGTCTTTCTGCTCGTCCGCAAAGCTCTCCAGGTCGCCCTGGGACTTATTTCAGAGATCAATCACATTAAGTGTAAGTTAGGTCTTGTTTATGTAGTGCTTTTAATAAATTATTCGAGGGAAAAGGAATATCGTTAGCCTTAAGGAATTCTTAATTATGTTAAATAAAGAAAGATTTTCGACTAACTAATAGGACGACATGTTAAAGGGATGTGCCTCAAATAAAAATACATTTGAATGGGTAAGTTCTAAAAGGGGTTTGGTTTAAAAAATAATTCTAATTTGGGCTCGCAACGAATATTAATGAATAAATGTTTACTTTATAGTTGTTGATCAAATCACTGAATTAATTTTGAACTACTCGATATATATCGCCACTACACTTTATTTTTAGTGTTCCGTACGGAACACCTAAAAGTTTTTTTTTAAAGAAAATGTAGAATTATCACCGAGACCTACTTTACCTTTATGCAAAATTTGGTCAGGATTCGTTAAGCCTGTTTTGTGTGATTCTAAAATAAGCTAACGTATAAACATATAGACAAGAAAATTGTTGTTTTAACCTGAATATGCAGTCTTGGCCGAAAATATTTGCCACCCTATTTTTCTTTCCTTCAACCTTCATAGATCCATTGCTGGATGTAGGCCTTCTTCATATTTTTCCATCTTTGGTGGTTTTGTGCTCGTCTCATCCACCTAAACTCAGCGGTTCGTTTGATGTTACCACTCCAATGCTTGGGAGGGCGTCCTCCCGATGGCTTACCCATGTAATATATGGTCGCTATTTCAATATAGATTGGAACCATTTTTCATCTATATATCTAGCAACATGGCCAGTATAGTTCCTGCCACATCTCTTAGTGATTGACCGAATAAAAATGTTGCTTTTACGATCTTTCAAGGATGTACCCCAACATTTGTCGTTCCATAGCACGTTGTGTTGTCTTCTGTTGATCCATAGAGTGCTTGGCAAGTGTCCATGTTTCGCCTTCGTAAGTTAGGACTGGTAAGATACATTGGTCGAAGAGCCGAGTCCGCAGATACATAGGGGTATTTTTGTTTGTTAGCGTTTTATTCGTTTTACCAAATGCAATCCAAGCCAATATTATTCGGGGGAAACAAGTACCTAATAGGACGACATGTTAAAGAAATGTACCTCAAATAAAAATACGTTTTAATGGGTAAATTCTAAAAGTTCTTTGGTTTAAGAAATAATTGTAATTTGGGCTTGCAACGAATATTAATTAATAAATGTTTACTTTATAGTTGTTGATCAAATCACTGAATTAATTTTGAACTACTCGATATATATCGCCACTACACCAAACCCTTTATTTTTAGTGTTCCGTACGGAACGCTTATAAGATCACTTCGGTGTCCGTCTGTCTGTCCATCCGTCTGTCTATCTGTCACACCCGATTTTCTCCGAAACTATATGACATAGAAAGTTGAAATTTGGCACTAGTATAGGAATTGATGGCCTCACCAAAGCCGTGTAGTTTTGAAAGTTAAATTTTGACTCGAAAAGTACTGATCAAAAAATTTTGAAAAAATTCTGGAATATTCTCTACAGGATGTAGATTCAACGAAGTATTTGAAAAATATATTTTAGGACTTAACAGTGATATTTTTTTATAAAGTATTAATTATTAAGTATTAATGATTAATGTGATAATTGAGTTTGCATCTGCTTGGTTGAGTTTTTGTCAATGCCAATCTCATGTCATCTTGAACATCCAACTTATTCCTGGGTTTTGTCTTGACCTACAGAAGACTTCGCAGTGGTAAATAGAAGCAAATGGCACTAATATTCGAAAAGAAAGCATGGCAACTTTGGGATACGAATGACGAGCACACCAAAATTCAGGTAATGATTTTTCCTGAAATAAATTACGCGCTGAGGAGTCATTTCGCAGCTCCAAAAATTCATCTTGCACTTCATCACATCCAAAAGTTTCGTACTAAAGTATCTTCTTGTTCTGAGAACTCTGGGAAATAATGTATTTCAGATTCAAGGGCTTGAAGGTGGTTATAAATTTCCCCCCTTAGATTAACTACAATTCCCGTCTCCGATTCATCAGTCATGGTGTAAAGGTACATGGTAAAGTTCGCTTTAATAGGAACGCCTGGATATTATCTCTGAAGTGAAAAATGTTCGTTTCCTTACCCTGTAGTTTCAAATTTTAGCTTGTTTAGCTGATCTAAGATATCAGATAAATAAACTACTCTTTGGATCCAGGTTTCGTCATTAAAGTGTGTCATAAACTCATGTTTTCCTTTCATTTCTAAGAACTGTTTTACGAACAGCAGTGTAGAAAAGAAGAACATAGTTCACGTTTTTGTATAGTTCCTTGAACAGACGAGTTTTGAGAGCATTAGATTTTATATAATTGACAATTGTCACCAAAGAGTGGAGCTTTGGAAGAGTCTTGGTAGCAAGGACAAATGGGTGAATCATGCAGTGCAGTTCCTTGGCTTGCGGTGCAAGCTCTTTAACTTTTGACTGAAAACCCGACTTCGATCGACTGATTACGTCGCATATATCGTGTGTTGTCAAGCATAAATAAATTGTTAACATTTTAAGACATACCGTTAAATTTAAAAATTTAATTTTGGTTTTTAAAATTGATAACCTGCGAGTCCCCAAAAAAGCTAAGGCGACCCACCGGTTGGGAACCAACGATATACTACTGTGATCAAAAAATAGTAAGACTTTTAAATTTAAATCGCCCGGGCATTTCCAAATCGGATTAATTTTTTTTCGTTAGGTTGGTAAGACCTTAACTGCCATTGTATCAAATTTTAAGACCATAGCGTCAGTAGTTAATAAGATTCTCTTGCATTTGTTCAACAACAAAAGTGCGTTTTTTCAATTGTTAACATGAGGGAAAAATTCAGCAAAGAAGTTGCATTAAATTTTGTTTTATAAATGGTTTTTCGGCATCTCAAATGTTCGAATTTGTCTCAAGGAGCTGGAATTATGGGCCGATAACTCTTGGTTTTTTCATCACAATAATACGCGTTCTCACACAGCATTGGTTTTTCGCGACTTTGTCATTAAAAATTCAACTCATATCATTCCGCAATCGCTCTATTCGCCTGATTTACCTCCGTCGGACTTCTGGCTGTTCCCTAAACTCAAAAAACCGCTTCGAAGACATCGTTTTAAGTCGATTGAGGAGATTAAAACCGAATCGAAGTCCATTCGAGAAATCGAATTCAACAACTGTTTCGAAGACTGGAAAAAATGTTGGCATAAATGCATTGTATCCAAGAAGGATTACTTTGAAGGGGACGAAATAAATTTGGAAAAATAAATAACCCGTTTGCGTTTTATTTCAAAAGTCTATTTTTTGATCACAGTGGTACATCGTCTAATATCCTTTTCAAGGTACGAGAATCTGAAAATTGTGATATTTTTTCATTCTGTTTAATTTTAATAAATAATAACTAAAGAAAAATGGAAGGTTTCAGATGTAAATATCCCTTCGTCTGCTTTGCATTGTTTTCTAGTAGTAATTTCTAGTGATGGGATAATTCGAATTAAAAATAATCGGTAATCCGATTATTGAAATAATCGGCATCATCCGATTATGAAAACCTAAGAATCGAATTATATATAATCGGAATTCGCTTTATCATAAAATCTAAAATCACTAAAATCGTAAACAAAAGTCAATAACAAATCACTCGGATTCTCGGAAGCGATAAAATCAAACATCCAAATTCGGATTCCTCGCAGCGCATTGTTGCCATTAATAGGAAAATTTACCTAGATTTTGTTTTTAAAAAAAGTAAGTCTGCAATATTTTGTACTATTTTTACTATTTTGAACGGATTGGACTTAGTGCTTGCACGCTCCATATTAGTGAATTGCGCACCACCTCAATATAGACTTTCAAAAATACACTCTTTGATCACAACAGAATTGTATCCACATCGTTGGCTTTGTTACTGTCAATTTCCAAATCAGGCACCGGATAACCCAATAATTCAAATAACCTATTTTATCCTAAATGACATTAAAAACGATTTCACTCCACTAGCCACGGCACGGCCAGCAGCCACTACAAAAATTCAAAATAAGATTTGAATTTGTTACTTGGGGTTTTATGTTTTATTTACTTTAATTGGTTGCATTATACATATATACTGGAGTAAGTTGTTCAAAATTAGGTCGGTACAAATTTTCTAATTTGATTGCCTCAGCAGCTCCAGAAATAAAACAAGTTAGCAATAGTACCGACTTAATTTTGAAAACCCTGTATATAAGAAAATTAATTTTTTTTTGGAGTGTTAATTTTTTTAAACCAGTTCCACACCAGCGAATGTCTGTTACAACCAGGCCTCATTTTCTGTTTTCTTTATAAATTTTACTTTTAACTTTAATTATTCAAGACTCAACTAACAGTCAACATCCAACACTAATACTCACGGAACGACGATTCATCCATACTACTAAAAATAAAAATAATAAATAATTGAATTAATCGGCATGCCTGGAGTTCGAGTTTCGTTTCGGCGAATCGGCAAAATCGAGCAATTCCGATGAATTTTAAATTTTATAATAAAGCGACGCACGCAACATCAAAGGTAGTAGGGGATGGGATGATTTTTAATTCGAATTATAATCTGATTATCAAAATCATTCATAACCTGAGAATCCGATTATTGCAATAATGCGATTATGCCCACCACTAGTAATTTCTTGTCATAAAGAACTTATCTTAAGAATATCAGCAGGTTGTATTTGGATGACGTTACTCTTTACCTTGAGAAAGTCAAATTCAATATTTATTTTAGAAATACGTGTTTGCAAGGAAAGCACTGAGAAAATCATTTAACTGATGTTTTAGACTTTGTTGGTTAATGGCAGCATTGGTATAACAACTGAAAATGAAACGAAAAGAATCGTATTTTCAGAAGTTACCAAAAGTGTTCTTCGTATTTGCTGAACCATCCCAAGACGCGTTTCGCCCTATCACGGCTCATCAGCTGGGCTAGGTTCAGCAAATACGAGAACACATTTTTAGTCCTTTATCCAAGCAACTAACGGAAAACCATAACAGCAGTATGAGCATCTGTTTGTTATGGTTTGTTGGTTAAATTCATTTTAGGATTAATGTAATGGTAAATGTAGGAAAGTCATTCCAATTTGACAGAGTCCAATCCCAAGGCTCATGATTTTATTATTTAAAATTTATTTTACACATTATTGTAACTTTCTTACTATTTAAATTTATTTGTAAGTCAATTTTTAAACAAAGATCCTTATCTCTACTGCTCAATGTTGTCATATCCAATTTTGGAAATCATTCTGCGACAATGTCGACGCGGGTATCTAAACTCGCAGATTAGATTTGGACGCAAACTTCTGCTAGATCCTCATGTATATGTAACGGAAAGTCGTCCAAATGTAAAATAACGTATTATTGGAGCTGCTTCACTGGATACAGGGACTTGTTTTGGATATTATGTAGTTTTAGCCTTGCATACAATAACAGTATAAATAAAAAAGGTTCATATAATAGAAACACACAAATATGAACATTACTAAAAAATTTTCTGGCTTGCGTTATATTTATTTTATTTTTGTTTAAATAAAATACTACTAACTATTTAAATATAGTATGCGTCACCAAAACCAGGACAAATTTCTGTTGAAATCTACGGCCATATTTTGCTTCCGCCAGAGGTCGCCTTTAGCGTTCTAGTAACGAACTGACAGAAGGAAATAGTGTTAATCTCAAAATTGTCGCCATGTCGAAAACAAGTGCGAAATATAATGGAAGAGCCGCGATCATCGAAGGCCTTCATATTGGCCGGTTTTCCGGATACTCGAAATCAATTATTTATGACGTTAAAGTCAAGTAAAATGCTCAAGAACAGACCAACGAAGGTTCCAGTATGTCGGCGAAGAAGCGACACTTGAAAGAATGTACCGTAAGGACCCCTGAAGTCATCAAAAGGCTCGAGCGCTGACTTCGGAGGACCCAGGGCAATTGTTACGAAAATTGGCATCGATTGTGGGTATAAGTGAGCTGATAATGCGTAGAATTATCAAAGAGAACCTTCGATACCACTCCTACACAATTAAGATAGGACAGATACTATTTGAAGATTTCAGGACAAAACGAGTGGCTCGCTTCAATCTGCTTATCTAATCTTTGAAACAGGAAGTGGCGGGAAGCATCAGAAAATTTAGGTCAACAAAAAAAACTCGCTTTAACAGGTTTTTTTCCACCAATATGTGCTAGTTCAGTAAAATTTCTGTTAGCGACCTCCTGTATACAGTTGGTCAGGTCACAAGGTGTTGCGAATTGTTCTTAAAAAGAAACGTATATATTTAAAAGTTTTTTTTACATCATTCGACAGTAAAGAATTGCCATTAAAATGCTAATGATTCAGTAGTTCGACCAGTTCCCATCAGCGTCTATGATCGCCTGACATCTTCGGGGCGTACTTTCGACGAGATTTTCCGCGTATTCTTGGGACGAACATTTCTAAATTTCCCGAATTTGCCGTGACAGCCGCTTCACGACACATTTTACTCCTATGTTTGCTGTCGCTATCCTCTGCTCTCCCTACTTTATTTTAATCGACAAACCATCGTTTGGCAGTCGGTACTAATGCCTTCCTGTAAATCTGGAGCCTTTTTTCAGCGTTCAAATTATAGCTAAAAAAGTTAATTTCCATTCCTTTCACTTTCTTTTCTTGGAATGATATTGCTCAAAAACTATAGGTTTCATCCCTATTTGAAATATTATATCATTTCGTTCGAGTATTATGATGCCAACAGACCGATAGCCTGAGAATCGGATAGACAGATTGATGGAAATGGGAATAAATATTTTTCGCCAACTATAAAACATAAAGAAAAGCAAAAATTTCAGAGGTAATTCTTTTCCTTTAGCAAGAGACGCAATGATTTACCTACTGTGTCAGAGGTAAGTAAGTTTCGGCCAGTTGAACTGTTTATATTTCTAAAAGTTTTCTATAATCAACTTTTTTTAGATTATTCTGTAACCGGGTCTTAATCCCTTTTACATTAACAATTTCTGTTAAAATTGGAAATAATGAAAAAGCAAGAACACTGAAATATTATGATTTATGCGCAACCACCCTTTTAACCCGCTACCCAATTTCTTTCATCTTATATACCTTTTGCTATAGATAAGTAGCTATATCTTTTTTAAATTTACAACCTAAGGGGTAAGCCCACTCTAGATCTCTGGAAAAAAGACTAATTTCCGGAATTTTTTTCAAGCGTATAATAAAAACAGTCGAAAATTTATTTGAAGTACTTTAGTAAACAAATATTTAAGTGTACAAAATATTGTTTTTATCTTTTTAATTCAAAATGGCCGCTTCAGAATCCAAAACAAGGCATCTTTTATGACAGGCCTGAAACGAGGGAAACGATTGCTCCCGTAGATTTCAACTTAGAACAAGAAACCAAAAAATTTTCATTATTATATAACAAAAACTTGTGAATAACATACGGATTTTACGATAAGTTATAAACTTCCTTTTTTATGAACAATTTTTCGTGAAATTTTTGAGTGAAAAATGAAATTTTTTTTTTTCAAATGCACCGTTTTTCGAAAAAAAAAAAAAAAACGATATTTTCAAATTTCCGTAGATTATTCATTAGGTTTTGATATGTATTAATGACATTTTTTTGGTCTTTTATTTTAGGTTAAAATCTACGGTAGCAGTCATTTCGTCCGTTTCAAGCCTCGCATGAAAGGTGTCTTGTCGTCTTGGCTTCTGTCATTTTGAATTAAAAGGATTAAAAAAATATTTTTGTACACTTAAATATGTGTTTAATAAAGTACTGCAAATAAATTTTCGACTGCTTTTAGTATACTTTTGAAAAAAAATCCCGAAATTAGTCTTTTTTTCCTTGGATATGGAGTGGCCTTACACGTTAAAACCACGCAAAATTCTCGACCTCCTCGACTACCCGTATCGTCCCTTATATGTTTTACTATAAATATTTATGTATAAGATTTGTTGGCTATTCAACAAAAAAAAAACAGGAAAAACCTTCATATAACTATTAAAACCTTTTAAAATTTATCGACCACCATCCCTTTTACCCTCTTCGCCTGAAGCGACATCGGTCAAAAACTATAGGCTTTATCTCCTTGTTAGAGGTTACCTATGTACCAAGTTTGAAATTGATATCTCATTTCGTTCGAGAGTTATCGTGCCCAATATACCAACAGAGAGCTGGATAGACCGACGGAAATGAATGTGGAACCCTTACACGTTAAAACCACGCAAAATTCGTATAATAATATTAAAACAAAATAATATTTAATGATTCCCACCCCTTTCAACCTCTACACTTGTTAATATTGCGAATAGCAAAAAAGTAATGTAATATTTCGTTTCCTTAACTCAAAGAATTCTAAATAATACCTATATCTCACTGACACATGCTGCTCCTCCGCACACATGCCGCCCTTGGAGCGCTTTAGGGGCTTCCCTGTAGCACGTGTGCTAGACCCATAAAAAAAAGAATACCAAATCATCCTTCTAACTCCCGTCCTCATCTCTTATAAGTTGCATAATTCTATATGGTATATAAATAATTATGTTTAAAATTTGTTCATTATCGTAACCAAAAACCTGGAAAAATTCCTATAGTACTACTGAAACCATAGAATCTTTGACCACTTCATCTCTTTCATCCCTTCCCCCATTAAACCTGTAAGTAATGAAAAAATAACTTAATTTTCAGATTCATCGGCTTCACCAACCCCGAAAAAGACCAATAACACTATACTTACATAGAAAGCAATCCAGTAAACCCCTTATCCTACACTTTAACCCCTTACATATTTTACTGTAAATAATATGTTTAAAATTGGCCAGTACATCAACCAAATCTGTAAATATCTCAAAATGCTGAAATTGGATTTTTGAATAAAATATAATTATCAATTTTTTTACTTTATTTTAAAATTTGATCATAAATAATATTGCTAATAATCGATGCGAAAAACTTTTTAAAAATGTTTTTTATAATTAATTATCAATAAATTAAAATTAAAAAAATAAAAAAAAAATAACATGACTGCGAAAGCGCCACGATTGGCTGCCAACTTTGTGACGTCATTATGTTAAAATGTTTTCACGTAAGTACTGTCAACAGCTTCTACGTGTGTATATACTGTCAAAATTATTGAAGTTTAGTGCCAAAAAAAATTGTTGGTTACTAATTTAATTTAATCTAATTTAATTCAATAATATGTGACAATTTACGCTGTCCATTTGGTCCAGTGTATAACCTGGTTAGATACATAAATTTTGAAACACTAAATAAGACAAAAATCACTCGAGAGTATTATTCTGATACGAATAATTATTAAATATATTATTATATTTTATTATTATTATCGAAGTTATCTTCACAACAGAAAAAAAAATTGATGTTGTTTTAGGATTAATACGTCGTGCTGCTTAGAAACATTGATGTCGACCTTTAACATGTTTTTTTTCGGGAGTTGTTTTTGTAGTACTCGTACAAAATAGTACGAAACAGGCACGATAACATTTTTGATTAGACACGCGTATCAGCTGTCTGTAATATTGAGGACAAATAAACATTGTGACGTCACACGCGCTCGGGTTTTTTTCGGGAACTGTCGGCACATCATAGTTACTAAGTTTAAAAATTTATTTGCAATTTGATATAACTTTTTAATTGTAACGAAAACAAAAATAGTTTTGTTATAAAACTTATATATGATCTTTCCATTTATGACAAAAACTCTTTTTCAAAACCTCAAGTATACAATATTAAACTGCCCCTGCTTCCTACAGCCTCTTCCTGGGTTAAACATCAAAGTAATAAAAAATAATCTAATTTTTGGATTCCTGGGCTTCAAAAAACCGAAAAAAAATAGGCAGCTGATATGTAGGAAGCACCCCCTCTAATCTCCTCAACCACTCGTTTCGTCCTTTATATGTTTTACTATAAATATTTATGCATAAAATTTGTTTGCTATTTAACAAAAAAAACAGGAAAAACCTCCATATAAGTAATAACCCACCCTTATATATATATATATATATATATATATATATATATATATATATATATATATATATATATATATATATATATGTACCAAGTTTGAAATTGATATCTCATTTCGTTTCAGAATTGTCGTGCACAACAAACCGACAGACGGCTGGATAGACCGACGGAAATGAGTGTTTTTCGTTATCCAAGAACCCTAAAATATAAAAAAAGCAAAAATCTCGAAGTATGACTGTTTTACGAATAAAATACTTTCGTTTAGCAAGGAAAGTAAACACATTAAAAATGTAGTAACATAATCGAAACGGTACTTTAAGCTACGCAAATTCGTTAACTTTAACGTTACTATAATATTGACAAATTCGAGCCAGTGGAAAAAGTTCCTGTTTCCTTCCTTGTATACGAAACGAAACGGAGGTAATCTCAGCCTTTATTTAGGGCAACGTTGTTTCTTTTTCCTTTTTATGACCCGTTTTAAAGGTTAAAATGTGGAATACAATATGAATTATTGGAGCATGAGAGCCTTTCTTGTTTTTCTTAAATTTAAATTTATAATTTTTTGAGGAGAATCTTGTTTTTTTGTGTACAGTTATAAACCAGTGTGGTGTTGTAACATTGTTTTTTTCATTAAAAAAAGAAAAAAAAAAAACGCTTGAGATTACTTTTTTAAGGTAGCGTGCAGGTTTTTTTTTAAAGGGTATAGCGTGTGTGCTTCAAGAAAATTCTCGGCAGTGCAGTAAAAAAACGCTTTTAAATTGCACAGCAACATTATGGTTATATCCGCTCTGGGGTATCATTCTGAGTTTTGGATAAAACTTGTACTTTTTTGCTTATAAACAACTTAAGCTTTCAAATTGTGAATAACTCCGGTTATATAAGTCGGTTCGAGACAGAAAAAAGACTAAACTCTTCGTAATGAAATTTCTAACAAATCTTCGTTGGCCTGAAGTCGTTCAAGTGCGTACATAACCTACAAAATTGAAAAACAGGCAAAAAACTGTTTTTTTTTTTATTTTATTTATAGGTCGACTAAGTGAACCGATCGGCTTGAAACTTTCAGAAAATATGGTTTTTGTTATAGTAAAAATACCCTGAAATTTTGGTACAAAAATATTGAACCCAGTGGGCACAATTAAATTTGTCATTTAAAATTTGAATTGTCTGCCATTTTATGCCGCTTGATTCAAAATGGGTCGTTTTTTTTCAAAATTGAGGTCTCGACGCCAGCTTTCCGATGCTATTAAAAAAATTTTTTTTGGAGTCATTTTAACCGTTTTTTACGTTTATTTATTAATCAAATAACGTTTTTTTCGGTAATTTTCGCGTCAATGAAAATGATTTTTTTTTAATGAAGGTCTCACGATTCTCTACCAGATGTGATGAATAAAACTTTAAACAAATGTTTAAGATCACCACTGATGTTTATTATTGCTGACAATTGTTTCGACACACTGTATGTCTTCTTCTGGAGCACGATGTAAATTAACTAACATTGTCATTGTCTTTATTCCTATACTACTTAACCTAGGTTCTATACAGTAATCCTAATTAACTTAACCTAGGACATTGGGTTTTAATTACATTGGTTGACTAATCTAACTTAACTAGAGCTTAATTCTAAACTAATCTAGAACTTAATTCTAAACTTAATCTAGGTTACAATCTTCATGGGGGTGGGGGAGGGCCATCGTCTTCGTCGGATATGGGGTCAGAAGGTCTTGGATAGTGATGGCGGGCGTTGGCGGGCGTTGGCGGGCACGTGGAATGCGCTCCTTATGGTGGCGTTTGGGTGTTGTAGCGCCTTTGCGAAGAACTTGATGTTGGTGGACCTCATGTGTGCCTTGATTGTTGGCACACCGAGGTCTCTATGCAATTGCCGGTTTCGGACGAACCATGGGGCTCCCGTGATCATCCTCAGGGCCTTGTTCTGTACTGCCTGAAGTTGAGCTCTGCGTGTCTTGGTGAGTTTAGACCAAGTAGGGCAGGCGTGTGTGAGTCCTGCCCTCACGATGGTTTTAAAAATTAGCAGCTTGATTTTTGGTTGCAACTTACTGGACCGGCTGATGATTGGGTACAGCTTGCCCAGTAGTTGCTTGGCTTTCCTTGAGGCAGCACAGACCTTTCCAGATGAGGTGTTTGTCATACTGGATTCCCAGGTACTTGATGGTGGTTGCCCATTGGATGCGGGATCCCTGGAGCTGAAGTTGTCCATAAGGAGTGCCGTTGCCTTTGGCGAAGACGATGGCCTGTGTCTTACATGGGTTTAGCTGGATCTTCCATCGGTCGAACCAGGGGGCGAGGACGTTCAGGTGGCGCTGCAATCTACTGGTGATGATTCTGTAGCTGCTGGATTCTGCTATGATGGCTGTGTCGTCAGCATACAGGAGTAGGGTAGTCTGATCCGTTTTTGGAATGTCGGCTGTGAAAATGTTAAAGAGGTGGAGGGAGAGGACGGAGCCTTGAGGGACTCCGGCTCTAATGGCCTTGACTTCGGAGGTGGCCTTATCGACTCTGACTGTATCTTCTTCTGGAGCACGATGTAAATTAACTAACAAAATATGTTTCAGAATAAATAGTTTACCTAATTACAAGTACTAAATTCGTTAACAATATTTACCTTAATACCTAGAACAAGTTCAATAAAGGAGACCCTCCCCCATCTAATTGATCGTTGAGGAATAGACCTGAGGATTTTTTCTGATTAATTTCTACCTGTTCTAAACAATTCAGTAATTTTCCTTTCTTTCCGATATGCAAAATTTTGAAATCTTCATTGAATGTATGATTATTCTCTGTTAAATGTTTATCGTAATGAGATTTGTTATTTTTCATTCTAAAGCTTTGTTCGTTTATTCTTTTATAAAAAGGTCTGCCTGTTTGTCCTATATAAGTATATACTATAAATTTGGTCCAAAGATTACTCAATAAAAATAATGTTAACCCAATAATTAAACAAGAAATATTAGATATCTTAACATTGTGCTTAGACCAGAATTATTTCGAATTTAAACGATAACATTTATATAAGTAAGAAAGGTTTAATAATGGGAAACCCTCTTAGTCCAATTTTATCTGAAATTTTCATGGACTATTTAGAAGAACAAATCAGTAATTCTCATCTTTTTAAAAATTTCTTTTTATTGGTACCGGTATGTAGATGATATATTGACTTGCTTTACAGGCACAGATCCACAATTAAAACTTTTTCTAGATTATATTAACCAACTTCATAATAATATTACTTTTACAACAGAAATAGAAACAAATAAATTGATTAATTTCCTAAATTTAAAAATATCAAACAAAAACGATATTGAAATCTTCCATAAACTAACATACTCAGATATAACTATACACGCTAATTCTAACCACCCGTTCACACATAAAATCTCGGCTTATAATAGTTTTCATCCATAGACTAATAAATACACCATTAACAGGTTGACTGCCGATCTATATTTTTGAGTTTGTGGTTGACGCCGGTAAGATTTTTCCAAATATTTTTATTTTATTGTGGTAAATATGAATTAAAATGAGTCTTGGATGTGTTTTTTTTATGTGCCATTCAAAATATTAGAAAAAAAAAAATTTCACTCCGATCGGAGTAATCGGCATTGCAAGTGAAAATTTTTACTAGATGCCGAACACTCCGGTCGGAGTGTCCAATTAAATAAGTAAAGAAATAATAAATCGAACTCATGAACTCAAAACATTTATTTCTAAATCATTTTTGTACATTTTTTCTGGTAATCCTCAAAGCAATTAAGGCAAAAACCTGGTTGTCCAGGGCACATTTTGCATTCATACACTGTTTGCTTTCTTATTTTATTTTTCCTGCATTCTTTGCATTCCTTTCTGCTTACCCGTTTTGTTTCTTTAGTTCCTTTTTTTTCACTAACAATTTTTTCTACTTTGCTAATGCTGTGGACATTTATTTGGCCTGGAGGAATTTGCGGCAAATTAGTAATTGATCGTCTGGCTAGTAAATTTCTTATGACATCCAATCGGAAGTCATATAATCGTAACTGGTCAGACCGCGAATATTTATTGTACAAAAAATAGGCGTTTATCATGCTCATTTGCAGCACATGCATGAATAACTTTTTGTACCACCGAATGTTTTACGGCTGCAAGGATAATATGCCATCATTTGATCCTGTCTATCTATACCGGACATAAAAGCATTATATCCAATGATTGCGGAAGGTTTTTCAGATTCTTGATTTCTTTTGTTTTTAAAAATGCCCATTTCGCTTCCAAATTCTGTTGAAATGTATTGAACATTGCGTTTATCGCGCCATTTTCCGACATGCACTCCATTGCAAAACCACGTTTTAAGTTTGCACTTATTACCTCTTTCGGATTATCTTTCCTCTCAGCTCTCAGCGTACCAGTGCAGTATGTATTTTGTTGAAGTAATTTCCTAGCTAAATTAACACTATTGTAAAAATTGTCTAGATAAACAGCATGTCCCACACCCAATTTTTCCTCCAATAAATGTAAAACAATCTTTTCAGTATGTCTGCTTCCACCATAAACATCTGTCGCACCTTCGTAGACACGAAATTTCAAAAATAAGTCCATTAGGCTCTGTCAGCATGTATAACTTCATACCATACTTATGACGCTTATTCTTGATATACTGTTTAAACTGGAGACGACCCCGATAAAGTACCATAGCTTCATCCAAAGACAACTCTCTTCCAGGATAGTAAATTTCTCCCATCTTGTTAAAAAAATCTGCCATAAATCTAATCTTTCCTAGCCGATCTGCCGGATCCATATCTGGAGATGTAAAATGCAAAACACCTCAAGATAAGCAAAAATCTATTCCTTGACATATATTTTCTAAAAACAGGTAGATTAAATAGCGGATCAGTTTTCCAATAATCGTTAAAACGGCTCAAGGATATTGTGCCAGTGTGAAGTAACAGGGCCAAAAAAATTTTTAGTTCGTCAAGAGTAAGATCTTTAAAAATTAGTAATACGTGATTTTGTACTTGTTTCTGGGCGCAGCAAAACCTCGACTGCGTAAGAGTTCGTTCGTTCTACAATAGTTTGTAAAAAATCATCATCAATGATCATTTCGAAAAAATCGATAGGTGCACCCTGTCCTGGAATTTGCACCAATAATTCCTGGGTTTTCTGGAACAAAATTTGTTTTAAAACGCACCTCTGTCGTTCCATTTTATCTCATCAAGGCTAGGAAGTGTTTGATGTGGCCGAATAGGGTCTATAAAATTCTCTTCTTCGGACTCGTAGCTTGAATTTACATCACTATCCTCTGTGTCTGGTACGTAATGTTCGTCACTACTACCTCCGCTTTCTTCCAATAGCTGCAATAATTCAGTGTCAGTTAGCTTCTTTTTCTTATCATATACCTTTTTTTCATCACTACAATGTCTTTTTTTAATACCAGAAGGCCCAGGTTGATTGTCCATATTGTACGGCAGATTACAACCAAACCAAAAGCAAATCCGCGGAACCACTTAAGCACCTGTTAGAACTTGCGTTTTTAAGCAACGCCACCACTAGAAACACGTTTCATATACAACGCCGATGGAATACTAAAACGTTTCGTAAGAACGCATGTCGAACTCCGATCGGAGTAGACGGCGTTGGCGAAGAGACCCGACGCACTCCGATCGGAGTGGTCGGCAGTCAACCTGTTAACGGAAGAAAATTTTCAGAAAGAATTAAATATTAGAAAACAAATCAGTATAAACAATGGATACAGGAGCGATTTCGTAGATAATATTTTAATGAAAAAAACAATTTAAAAAAGCAATACGACTGGTGTACCCGTACAATAAACTAAACAAAAGAAAAATTTCATACAGTCCCTTATACCGGAAAATTAACTAATAAAATTCAAAATTTTTTACATAGAAATCATGTAAATATCGCATTCCGTACAAATAACACATTATCTCGACATATTAAAAATAATAAAGGCAAAACAAAAAAAAAATCCGGGGTTTACGAATTATGCTGTGGCACTTGCAATAAAACGTATATAGGACAAACAGACAGACCTTTTTATAAAAGAATAAACGAATATAAACAAAGCTTTAGAATGAAAAATAACAAATCTCATTACGCTAAACATTTAACAGAGAAAAATCATACATTCAATGAAGATTTCAAAATTTTGCATAACGGAAAGAAAGGAAAATTACTGAATAGTTTAGAACAGGTAGAAATTAATCAGAAAAAAATCCTCAGGTCTATTACTCAACGATCAATTAGATGGGGGAGGGTCTACTTTATTGAACTTGTTCTAGGTATTAAGGTAAATATTGTTAATGAATTTAGTACTTGTAATTAGGTAAACTATATATTCTGTAACATACTTTGTTAGTTAATTTACATCGTGCTCCAGAAGAAGACGCAGTGTGTCGAAACAATTGTCAGCAATAATAAACATAAGTGGTGATCTTAAACATTTTAATACAATTTTGATGTCAGTCGTTTATCAGCAACCATTAAGAATGTTTGCAAATGGAATCTATTTTTTGAGGTTAGAGTATCACATTTTTTTTTTAAATTATCTTCGAATTCGAATTGAGAAAGTTAATATATCTAAATATATATGTTAAAATACCTCGAATTCGAATTAAGAAGGTTAATATATCTAAATATATATGTTAAAATACCTCGAATTCGAATTAGGAAGGTTAATATATCTAAATATATATGTTAAAATACCTCGAATTCGAATTAAGAAGGTTAATATATCTAAATATATATGTTAAAATTAGTAAATTTAGTCGAATTTTGTACTATTCCTAACATCAAGTAAATATGTATTTTTCATTTAACTGATATATGATCAGATATTATCATAATAAGTCAATTTATTTAAAATCCTGTAGTTGGAAAGTAAAACAGAAATGTTCACGAGTATTTAAAAAAAAAATATATTCAAATTGGTCAAAACGTAAGCCACGTCTCGATTTTTCCCAACGTGCGCCGCCTGTAATTCGGGTTGTATATCTTCTACGTCCTGAAGCGACGACTCCCGAACTTTATCTTCACATGGGGAAACTGGCCTAAGTCACAAGGTACCAAATTAGGGTTAGAAGAGGTGCGTAACTTTTGGATCATGCCACGTATAATGTGTAAATGGATACGGGGAGATGCACCAGGAATTAGTAAACCATCTGTGTTCAGAAATTTTAGAAATGTTGCGAACATCATTCATCAAATCGTATTTCCACCAGTTGTTTCATTACCGTCAGTATTCTAAATCTTTCTTCCGGCTTTTATGCTATAGCAGGATTCCCTAAAGCCAGTGGTTAATGAGCAGTAAAAGTGGATGTTTCAATTGCAAACGAGACTGTTCTGTTTATCGTTCTGCAAACTGCTCCTGTAATTGTAAGTTTTATGGTGGACTAAACTTGGAATTCTATTACGTTAGTGCAATTGGGCTTGGAAGCGCATATGATACTCGAGTTATATGTTCTCCAGCAATCAAATTTATCGCTTTTACTAGGTTATCTGGAAAAATTTCCTAATAAAATATCTATCAAATGATAATAATTTTATTACAAGTAATACTTTTCGATATACTGAACTAATAAACGGACTTTGTAATGACCTAAACAAATAATAATAAATGTAATGAAAGACTGATATTGTCAAATTTCCACTTTATTTAGTTTCACTGAAACTGTATGACGCGTTTCGCTATACTTTAGCTTCTTCTGATACAAAAATGATATTTGAATATTAGTGTTATTACATTTATACAAATACCCTAAGGTAGATAGGTAATAAAATTAATACTATATGCTAATGAATATAGTAGAAATATTCATGGATAACTTAGAAAAACAAATACATCGACAAGAATTTAGCAAATCATTTTTGTATTGGTACCGATATGTAGACGACATCTTTGCTTGTTTTAATGGTACAGAGCGTCAACTTGACAATGTTTTTAACTATATAAACTCAATACATAAAAATATTAAATTCACTATGGAACTAGAAGTCGACAATAAAATTAATTTTCTTGACTTAACGATAACCAGACATTACAACAAACACAAATTCTCTATTTTTTCACAAACCCTCACATACAGATATTACAATAAACATAAATCAGCTCACCCCTACAACACAAATTGGCAGCTTACCACAGTATGTTGCATGTCCCCTTATCTGTAGATGATTTTAATAAAGAATTAAATCTAATAAAACAAATTGCTGTTAACAACGGATAGTCTCCTAACACCATAGACTCAATTCTAAACAAAAGATTAAAAAATAAAGCTATTTCTTTAGTATACCCCAAGAAAGAAAACACAGGGAAAAAATATAATGTTTTAAAACCTATTTTGGTAACACGTCAGAGAAAATTAAAAACCACTTAAACAAATATAATACTCGTATCAACATAGCTTTTAGAACAAACAACTCGTTAGGAAAATTCATTAAGAACGCAAAGGGAAAACAAAATAGATCAAAAAAATCTGGAGTGTATCAGTTGAATTGTGGTTCTTGTCATAAAAGTTACATAGGTCAGACAGGTCGCTCATTCGAAACTCGGATTTTAGATCATAAAAGAAGGTTTTTTAAAAAACAAAACTGATTCAGCGTACAGTAATTATTTAACAGAATCAAATCATCTTTTTGACGATAAATTTAAAATTCTACACATACAAAACAGGCGTAAAATTAAACCTATTAGAAAATTTAGAAACAAATAGAATTAAAAATTCAGACAACATCTTAAACGAACAAAAAGATACCTGTCTGGCCCATGGTAACTCCCCTTTACTCAATTTATACAATTAATATTCAGTGTGGATTTCCCAGCAATATTCATTAGCATATAATATTAATTTTATTATCTATCTACCTTAGAGTATTTGTATAAGTGTAACAACACTAATATTCAAATATCATTTTGTATCAGACGAAGCTATAGTATAGCGAAACGCGTCATACAGTTTCAGTGAAACTAAATAAAGTGGAAATTTGACAATATCAGTCTTTCATTACATTCGTTTTGAATTTCCATCAAGTAACAGCCACAACAATTCAAAATAATAATAGGTATTGTTACTGACAATTTTTTTCGATGTTCACTAGTGGTACAGAGAATATCGATACTTGTTACGAACAAATTATCAATTGTTTGTGAGACGCTTGATGATAACAACTTACCGTTACAAGTGCTTCATTAGTACAATTGGTACTGGCAATTCTCGGTCCTTTTGAATCAAGCCAGTTGTCTTAGTTGTAGGAATTATTTGAAGTAGTGGATCCAAATTTTCTTATCGATGTCTGCCTTTTCAAAAAAGTATATTTTTACGCTTCAAAGTGACGAAACTACCATTTACTTTTAAAGAATTTATTCCGTAATTACATATTTCACCACAAATATAAAATTTATATTGAAAAATACCGTTTTCATACTTTTTTCCCAATTATTTAAACCATTCATCTTGTCATTGGGTATTTTATCAGGAAAAAGCACATTTCATTGCACTTTCTACGTCGTCGTGTAGTTTTTAATAGAAAGCGTCCTATAACTGGGACAAGCCGCCTCACGACCTCGCAAGGGCTCTTGATTGCACCTCAAAGAATTCCGCTTCTTTTAGCCCTCTTTCCTTCTCTCCTCCCCCGTCCTCGTTCGCCTCCTTAGAGCGTAATTCTTCTTTAGTCTCCGTCTTTTTACTTTTTCCGCGTTCAGTTCAGTTTTATCGCAATAAGTTGTCGAATCGAGACAATAGGGAGTTTTGGAACCCATGTTTTTAACGGTCTCTTTTTGGTTATTTTTAGTGTTCCGTACGGAACACTTATAAGATCACTTCGGTGTCTGTCTGTCTGTCTGTTTGTCCGCCTGTCACACCCGATTTTCTCCGAAACTATTTGTCATAGAAAGTTGAAATTTGGTAATAATATAGGAATTGATGGCCTCATCAGAGCCATGTAGTTTTGAAAGTAAAATTTTGACTTAAGGGGTTAGTTTTGGGGGGTGAAATCGGAAGTGAAAAAAATTTTTTTACTAGGTAATCGAGTGTGGTGTCAAATGAAAGCTTGTGAAAACACGAGTAAAATATATATATATATATATATATATATATATATATATATATATATATAATGTAATACTTGTGCGCACTTTTCTTTGTATTATTTTTTAAAAAATCGCGAAAAATCGCTGTCCACCCGCCTTATCTCGAAAAGTACTTATCAAAAAAATTTAGAAAAAATTCTGGAATATTCTCCACGGGGTGAAGATTGAACGAAAATTATCACGAGTGCATTACCTGTAATAATTTCTCTGGTATATAAAAAAAAACAGAAATTTCAAGATCATCAATTTTCAATAAAGATTGGAAATAAACTTTGTTGAAAACTCATTTGGGGTGTGTTTTGTGAAGTCACTGATCATTTTATACTTCCGTTACAACATTTCTTATTTTAAAAGCAATCAACTTACGGAACACTATTGCGCAAGTTCCACTTGCACTTGACCGGTTTTTACGCTAGTACTGCGATACGTACTTTAGGTTTTTTCTCTTTCTGTGTGAGAGACGGTCAGAGAACAGTAAAAAACTGCTGAAAATGGACTTCGTCCCATTTAAATGGTTTATAGTGATTAATTCATTGTTCTTATGACACGTCTACGCAATTTTCAAAGTAGTTACTTATAAACTTGAAATATCTTTACTAATAATACGTATTCCCAGAAATAATAATTAAATGGGTCCAGTTCACACTGGGTCTTAAACAAATGTGACTTTTTCACGTATATTCACTTCTATATACTATATTCAAATCATTTAACTTGATATTAATGTCGGCAGCTTATTTTAAATACCTGTTACAATTACATATCCTATTGAATTTAACAATCCAACTAGTTTTAATTCCAAATTGAGTCAACTGTAGCTATGGGTTTAGCCGATTAGAAAAAAAAAACATTATTATGGCTGATTTATTCTATTTTTCACTAAGTTAAAATAATCATCTTTAGGGACTTTCCTGCAGCACGTATGCTAGACCCATAAAAAAAAGAAAAATCTTCTGCACTCTTATAGGGATAAATTGTTTTAATTTGTCTTTAGATTTACGCCACAAAAAACTATTACCATAAAGCAACTGGTAACATGAAACAATTATCAGCAATCTTTTAATACGTATAGACAAGGCGAAATCGGCGCCATCGTTGGAAAAAATTTTCTAATTGAATTTTTTTTCATAACCTTCTCCAGGAGATGCCCCTGAAAGAGGATCAACATGTTGCCGGGCGGTAACCTGGTCCGAATTTGTTTAAACAAATTTTTTTTAAACAAAGTCCAAAAAATTGAAATTTTCGCCCCGGAACAAGTTTTTTTTTTAGGTAAATTGTGAATTTTCTCTAAAATGCGCCGTTTTTGAGATATCGGCGATTTTAGGTGCGAGAAAACGCGAAAATGGCCACTTTCACCTCCCAATATCGGGGTCAAAAATTAAAATTTTCAATGTTGCCAAGTGTCCAAATTAAAGTTTGAGATCTCCTCTACAAATTACCGTAGGAAATATTGCAATATCTTCATTTTTAAATATTGTTTTTTAACAGTTAACAAATTGCGTTCGAGCGCCCGCGGCTGCATCGAAACTGTATACATAGATATATACGCAACGCCCGTACGTAGGCGCACGGAACTGTATACGCACTGCGATGCTCTATAAAGCTTTGTTTCTTGATTTCTTATTAAAATTAATATATTTGAAAAGTATGTAAAAAAATATTTATTTATTAAAGAGTAATTGTTATATCAAATTTAATTATTATAACAAATGAATATAAATAAAAATTCAATATTCGATTAGGATGGTAGAAGAATTAAAACAATTTTATTGAAATATAACTTATATATATTTAATAGAATTTTCGCAAATATTTAAATTACACCCACACATGAGTATACAACTTACGTTGTTGCTTTTGCAATTACATGCATTAGTTTTACAATTTTTTGTACATTTACATTGCCCAATTAACGAATCTGGTATCGAATTTTTTAACATGAATTTGGGTAACAATTCACCTGTTTCTATAGTGTAACCAAATTCTGTTGCATCTAAATGTCGATACCGAGAATACAATGACATTTTCCATATGTACGTTTGTAGTGAAGCTCGTGCTACCTACTGGTTTATTTAACGGACTAGCAATATAGTTGTAATCTTGTAAACATTTGGAATGATACTTTAGCTTTTGAACTAGTAATGACGTAGTTGAACTATATATGCAAATTTTCGTATAGACTTTGTCCATTTTAAGACGAGCTGTTGCCATTAGCTTTTCCGCTGCATTATAATCAGAAAGTGTATAAGTTGTACTGTCTTTATTTTTATAAATTTTTTCACAGATCATGCACTCTGCTTTTGACACACTTTTTGATCGCAATGTTGGTTTTTCTTTCTCTTCGGGTTCAATTGATAATAACTGTTTTTCATTATTAACAGCTTCATTATTTTCTGCTTCCAGTTTTTTGAGAGCATTTTCCCGACGTACAATTTTTTCTTTACTTACATAGGAAGCATAACACTTTCTGTGCCAAGAAAAAGTTTGTTCACTGCTACTTGGATTATATAAATCGTTAAATTTTGTACTTATGTCATCTTTCCGACGATTAGCTGCTTGTTGAATTTTTGAAATGATTCAAAATTTGGTTGTTGTACAACATCATCACACTTACCACAGAAAATGCACTTATGATCACATTTAATTCGTTTAATAGAAAAAGACATAATTACACATGTACATACTTGTAAGGGCGGAAAAGAAATGAATAAACTATTAAAGTGTCCGACTCTTATTTAAGCAATAGCATGTTTGAACTTTTGCATGATACTTCACGTTACAGCGAGTTGCAGCGCGTATACAGTTCCGCGCGCCTACGTACGGGCGTTGCGTATATATCTATGTATACAGTTTCGATGCGGCCGCGGGCGCTCGAACGCAATTTGTTAACTGTTAAAAAAACAATGTTTAAAAATAAAGATATTGCAATATTTCCTACGGTAATTTGTAGAAGAGATCTCAAACTTTAATTTGGACACTTGGCAACATTGAAAATTTTAATTTTTGACCCCAATATTGGGAGGTGAAAGTGGCCATTTTCGCGTTTTCTCGCACCTAAAATCGCCGATATCTCGAAAACGGCGCATTTTAGAGAAAATTCACAAGAGACATTTTTTGTTCAAAATGGTCCAATTACCTTTTCCGGGGCGAAAATTTCAATTTTTGGACTTTGTTTTAAAAAAAATTTGTTTAAACAAATTCGGACCAGGTTACCGCCCGGCAACATGTTGATCCTCTTTCAGGGGCATCTCCTGGAGAAAGTTATGAAAAAAAAAATTCAATTAGAAAATTTTTTCCAACGATGGCGCCGATTTCGCCTTGTCTAGTAGGCAATAATTCTACAAATTATAGGATACAATGAATTGTATTAAGTACGCATACCTAATTATTCCATCGAAAGCTGACACAGCAGCTTTCGAACCGACAGAGTGGTTGACACAGTCAACGCTTTAAAAGCAGGTAGCGCTTTTCGAGGGATCCTTCTTCAGGTATTTCTAATTATTGTAAAGCAATTGAAAATAGACAGAAGTCCATCTTTCAGCAGTTTACTAGCTGTTCTCTTGTCCGTCAAATCCATCCTGAGACGCGTTTCGCCGTATCACAGCTCGTCAGTCAGGCTAGGATTGACAAACAAGAGAATAGAATAAGCTGGTACTTATCCCAGAAGTTACGGAGCACGATGGTAGGATACAACGAATTGTATTAAGTACGCATACCTAATTACTCCATCGAAAGCTGACACAGCAGCTTTCGATGGATTTGACGGACAAGAGAACAGCTAGTAAACTGCTGGAATATGGACTTCTGTCTATTTTCAGTTGCTTTACAATAATTATATATACCTGAGGAAGGATCCCCTCGAA
>CM032447.1:19615517-19618996 GCA_019049505.1 Pachyrhynchus sulphureomaculatus
TTGTCTATACTCTGCAATATGTCCAAACCTGAATAAATTTTTGAAAGTGCATTTTGTATTTCCCCTGAAGATAAAAACTTTCTCTTCTACTTGTTCTTCCTCATCGTAGATAGGATTATTCTGTAACTCGATCAGATCTTCATTGCTAATAGGATCGTCGTGCGTTGCTACAAGTTCTACGAGATCTTCTACCGTGACATCTTCAAGTTCAGACCCCTCAATCATTGCAGCAATGTCTTCAAGCACTTGTCTCTGCATCTGGACAATTCTTCTAGGTGCTTCACTACATCTGGCCAAAGATTACGCCACACCCCATTCATACAACTCATTTTAACTTCCTTCCAAGCCTCTTCTATGTTGTGAATAGACTTCATAATGTTGTATGACTTCCACCACTCTCGCATAGACTGTCTTCCTTCCCCGTCAGTTTCATGAATTAGTTGGCTAAAAGTGCGGCGATGGTAATAAGCTTTGAAGTTTGCTATTGCTCCCTGGTCCATAGGTTGTAATATTGACGTAGTGTTTGGTGGAAGGAACTTTACGTACACTTTTAAGTCTCTGGGCGTATCAAGTGAGGTTGGATGTCCTGGGGCATTGTCTAAGAGTAATATAACTTTAGGTTCAAGCCCATTTCTGTCACAGTATGATTTGACTGATGGGCAAAAACTATTAGAATACCATTCTTGAAAAATTTCCCGTGTAACCCACGCCTTTCTGTTTGATCGCCACACAACTGGTAGACTTGTCTTGTCTGTGCCTCGCATTGCACGGGGTGTTTCTGAATGGTACACTAGTAAAGGTTTCAGTTTGAAATCACCAGTGGCATTACCACCCAGCAGAAGTGTTAGTCGATCTTTCGCAGCTTTGAAACCACTGGCTTGACGTTCTTCCTTAGAAATGAATGTTCGAGATGGCATTTTTTTTCCAGTAAAGTGCGGTCTCATCAACATTGAAGATGAGACAAGCAGGAATTTTCTCTCGTCTAACGAAGTCTTGAAACTTGTCTGGAAACTCAGCTGCAGCTTGAATGTCCGCGCTGGCCGCCTCGCCTGTTATGTGGATATTGTGAAGATTAGAACGCTGCTTGAACCGATGGAACCAGCCTCTGCTGGCAGCAAAAGTCGGAGTGGCACTCCCTTCTCCTTCTTTTGTTTTCAGCATCTCATACAAAGATTTTGCTTTTGTGCATATGAGATCTTGACTTAGTGGTGTGTTCTTCTTATTCAAATCTTCGATCCAGACTGACAGTAATTTCTCCATTCTTTCTAAGATAGATGATCTCGAACGAGAAAGTTTTGTTGCACTTATAGGTGTTGAACCTTCGCTGGAGATTTTAATTTTTTCCTGATTTTTATAAATCGTTCTCACAGTCGATTCTGAGAGTCCAAAATCTCTCCAACAATTGTTGCTTTGCCTCCATTTTCCATTCTTCTTAACACTTTCATCTTCAATTCCAAAGTGACGCTTTTACGCTCTTTTTTCTTTACAGGCGGCATTTTTAACGTAGGGTTAAATTATGTATGTATGTATCTCCAATAATATTAAAAACAAAACTGCCAGCCGACCGAACTAACATTACGGAACAAATGAACACACGAAACGAACGAGGAAATCCCCATAGAACAAAGTCGAAGGACAGGGAATTCCCAATTCTTCAAAGAGAATATTCAGAGAAAGCGGGGATCCCCCCGCGACCATAGAGAAGTTAATGACTACATGAGCGCGAAATTTGAAATTCGCGTTATAGTGAAACCGCGCGTAACGGGGTCGCGCTAAGCAGGGTATTACTGTATATATATATATATATATATAAAATATAATATAATATAAATAAAGTCAAAATTAACAAAGGAATTAGACAAGGCGACTCGGTATTTTCAAAGATATTCACGTTGACTCTAGACATGTTCAAATAGTTAAAGTGGGAAAATAAACGAATGCTAATAGACGGTAAACGATTAAATCACTTAAGGTTCGCAAATGATGTCACTTTGATCGCCAAAACAAGTGAAGAATTACTGCTGATGGAATTAAATAATAAGTCTCGAGAAATAGGTCTAAAAATAAACTTCAGCAGAACCAAATATTTGAACCTCGAAAGTGAAGATAACACCCAGGAACTAGTAATAAAAAGTGAAAGAACAGGAAAAGGACAAACATAGGACAAAAAAATCTAAATATCAAAAAATAATTTAAAGGCTGACTTGGATAGAAGAGTCTCGTTAGCGTGATCTGCTTTGGGAAAGTTACAGTCTACATTCAAATTGACCATCCCAAATACAGTATTCGATCAACATGTATTGCCGGTATTAACATATGGCACTGAAACTTGGGCTTTAAATAAAAGTATAATATATAAACTCCAGGTAACCAAAGGTTTGTGGACAAGAGAATGCTAAATATTAGACTCCAAGATCGTATTCCTAAGATCGAGATCGAGATACCAAAAGTGACAGATGTAATACAACGAATATGTATATTAAGGTGGAATTTAGCGGGGTATATTGCAAGGATGAATGATAACAGATGGACACGCTGTATAATTGAATGGAGGCCTAGAGAGTACAAAAGATGCAGAGAGAGACTACAGACAAGATGGACGGACGACATAAGAAGTTGAGAGGTGGCAGTGGCTGGCCGTGACTCGGTGGCTGGCCGTGGCTGGGGGGCGTAGTACTTTGCTACTGTGCAGAAGGTCGAGGGTTCAATCTCGCAGGTCGGTATACTTATTTATTAATTTATTTAAGTATATTTGGCCTGACCACGTACATAGGTAGTAGTTGTTTGCAGAAATGCAAATAACGTCCGTGGCAGCACTACCGCGTTGTTTAAATGGTGCCGTGAAATATAAAAATGTATGTTTCCGCACTTGGACAACGGTGACGGGTATTACGACATCCTCGCCGATATCCTTGGGTTAAAAGCCCTACTGAGGCAGGGAGGTAAGCGATAAAAAAAAAGTAGGACATGATTGGATGCAAAAAGCAAACAACAGAGCTCATTGAAGACAACTTGAGAAGGCTTATATCCGACTATGGATGGAATAAGCTAATGACGATGCTGATTGTTATATAAAATAAAAATCTGATTTATATAATGAACAGTTTCACTAAAAAAATCCTAAAAAAGGCTTTTTTTCGGTTTCATGATTAGGTATATACCCTTAATGCGACTTTCGAGATTGGTTATGGCCACAGGCTCCAGCAACTTTCTTTCGCCTCTGCACACCCAGAAAGTAATGAAAATACTAACCCACGTAAATACTTTAGAAACAATGCCTTACTAGAGGCGATTAAACGGACGCAGCTTATCAGATAAACATCTCTAAAATATTACATATTTGGTTGGACCATCCTTTTTTGAGAGAAACTAATTGGAAATAGGTACCTTAATTTCTTGAATAATACTCTACCAGATTTATTAGAAAATGTTCCCCTTATTTTAAGAAGGCATATGTGGTAATAAAACGACGGAGCACC
>CM032447.1:19619096-19756596 GCA_019049505.1 Pachyrhynchus sulphureomaculatus
CTAACGATGATTAGATATTCCAAAACTCATCCAAATTATAGAATTCTCTATTGATTAAAAAATGCTTAAGATTTCTTTTAAAGCTTAAAAGACCATGATCTGTCCCAACATGCCCGCGAAGCCGGTTGAACACAGCACGTCCCAAGTTCTGTGGAGAGTTCTTACCGATGTTCAACTGACTCATAAAGACTGTCTCGGCCCTCGGGTAACTGTGAATATTAGCATGTTGCAAATAATTTGATTTATTTAAATAAATTAAATAAATATATTTACTCAACTCATATATAAAAATTCCAGCAAGCGTCAGACCCCCCCCTGCCCCAATCGCGCAAACTGTGATCTGCATGATGTGCCCGGAGAAACACCCAGCATAGCTCTCATGATCCGCTTCTGCGCGACAAAAACATTCTTTGCTGAGGAGGAAGAACCCCAAAAACAAATTCCATAGTGCAGTCTTGATCCCACATATGCATTGTAAACAGAAAGGAGCTCGTGCTGAGGCAGGACCAATCTAAGATTTCTCATCATAAAACACAATGATATACAATATGACCAGCACATTCTTTTGATATCTCTAGGATGTCAGCTATCTCACGCAATTTCACTTTACTGTCACCCCATCAAAAAACAGTGTTTAATCAATTCACGAAATTCGATTTTTTCCATTATTTTAAACATATCAAAAGTAGCGTCACTAAAACCACTGTAACTTGTAAACTAATCGTCGAAATGTCATGAAATTTTGACACGTATCGTTTGAAGCTTGGTACTTCCTAAAAATCATATGGATTTTTTGAAAAGGGCTACATCTATGTGTCAGACCGAAAACTTTTTCGCCTGCATGCTTTGTGCTTGTCGATGTATTTGTAACTAGAAAATAACCTGGAAGAAAATACGTAACAGTAATTAGAAATTTATTTTGATAAGTTTTATTTACCTTCTTTCCTTTCCTTTCGCGTATCAAATATGAGAGATTTAAATTTGCCCGTTGGCAGTTTTTTAAAGTTTCAGCCACGCTGTAAAACGACTTTAGACGTTGAGGATAAATGATCTTGATAGAAGTACATTTATCAATTCGGGGCCGGCCTCGGTTGCTACAAGGAGAAAACGTAGCTTTTAAATCAAGACGCTGCCTTGGCTGGTTGGTAACATGTGTGTATTTAAATAAACAGCTTTCCTTGCGAATATTTCCCGTTGGCTTTTGAGGAGGGTCTGAGAGAAACGAGAAACAAAATATACGAGTTAAAATTTTACTTCTTCCGAATAATATATTGCGGTTGATTTCGAATGATTTGTCGAAGTTTATCTTGGTTTTTTGGTTTATTGGAAAATCTATTTGACGAATAGCCCCGACGTTTGGAGTTTTTATTTACGTATTTTATTTAAGAGGATGTACCTAGTCATGGAGCCAAAACAAAGAGTTTTTTTAGGAATTTCTGATTTTTTAATTAAAAATAAGGCAAAATAGCGGCGCTGCACCCTTTCCGCTGCGACCCCTTTTTTTAAGGAGCATTTCAGTGTGCACGATTACTGGAAGCTGGATCCTCTGAAATCAAAATTTCCAAAGAAATTAGTTTAGTTGAGGATCAATCTTATTTTTGAACGAAGGATTAAAAAAAGCGCAAAAATGACGTTACCGAGTTTTACATTTTTGCTAATTAAAAATAAAGTTTTTGATAAAATCAAAATTCCTTCATTCAAAGACAAGCAATATGTATAGAGAAAATATGTACTAAATTTCATAACAATTGGTTCAATGATTCTTGAGATATCTTGCACACCGTCAAGCGGTTTTCAAGAAGAAGTTTCGAGAAAAGCGCGTTTAAAGTTTTAGGTTCGAAAAATCAGGTTAAAAACAGTAACACAAAAATAAATTATTACATGTAAATGGATTATCGATTCCAAGGCCATATGCTGAATGTTCATCAGCTATTTGAGCTTCTAGAATACTAATTTGTTCTTGTCTATGACGCATTCTAGCTTCTGTTGTACTTTGTAACAATTGTCGCTCGGCCAGGTCAACTCGTTCTCCGTCTACGTAGTCTTGTGCATTTCGGCTACAATGAACTTCCATTATATTTAACAAAGCCGAATAAAATATAAACTTGAATAACTGGTTCTACTGATTTGCTACGAGTGAATTGTACAACGGTACTAAACAAACCCCGCAGTTTCGAATATTGAACTTCAAAATAGCAAACGTGACGCATTCTTTTGAGAAGGACAATTGAAGAATCTCTTGGTACTATATTTATAAAATCAAAATTTTAAAATTACAATAAAATCGAGTTAAGATCGGCAAAGGCTGACCCGAGAGCAGCTGCTCGCTACCTGCTCCGAAAACTCTACACAACGGCACGTCTTTTAAACTACTATAACTTCGTTTTTTTACCGATTCTTATGATACTTACAGAATATATTCTTAAGATGCCGTACTAAAAGAAAATGTAAAAATCCAAAATTGAATTTTTTGACCCAGATGACTAGTTATATCCCCTTAACACTGTTAAAAATACTTTTAAAATTCCGCAATATATCCCCATAAAATGAAACGATTTGTCAAAGAATATTCCATTTAAAGAAAAAAACTTTTATCAATGTTTTGCTATGTTGTATGTAATATTAAATCTTACGAGGGTGGATTGATAAGTCTCCTTCAGCTCTAGCGTGTGATGATGAATCCATGTTTTACCTACTGTGATGAAACTTTGAAAAAATTCAGAATTATGTTTAAACAAGTCTCACTCTTGAGAAATGTTCATTCGCATGCGTTTTTGGTTGATTGTTAACAAGCGCGGCACACATCGAGGGGAAAGCTTTCTCATGCCCAAAATAATCATGGAAAATGTAGTGATCACGACCTATCGAGATGTTTACAATGTTAGCGAGCTCGCGTTACGTTCGATCAGCGATCATTTAGTACGCCATTGTAAATTTTTATCACAATCTCGTCGGTCGTGGAGGTTTTCAGGTGTTTGTCATCTTGGATAGATGTACATCCACGTTTAAATTCAGCAGCTCACTTTTTAATCGTCGAAAATAAAGGAGAAGAATCATTTAATGTGACATTTACCTCTTTTTGAATCTCCGTAGGAGTTAAACCTTTCAAACCGAAGTATTTTGTAACACTTCCCACTTTAATTTTATTCATTTTTAGGAAATGTTAAAACTTCACTACAAAAAGATAACTAAAGACACGTGTCTGAAACTTCCCAGCACGCCATCTAGTAGATGACACTTAACAAATATCATAATAATTTGGTCATCTTGACGCTATATCTGTGTCATGCCGAGAGCTTTTAGAACGACCATCGTATGTTAAATTATAACTACCAAATCGCCGATTTTTAACTAAAATAATTGACGAACCTGGGCTGGCCGATCATCAAACCAGACATATTTCTCCCTTATTATGATTCTCCACTATTATATATGGTTATTATTATTTTACTTGCTGACACGATCCTGCTAACGCATTAAAATATTCACAAACGTGCGTATCATTAATTACTGTATTATAACCAAATAATATATACAAAATTGAACTAATACACATTTTATAATTATAACGAATTATTAATCAGTCAGAGTAAATAGAGAGATTTTGCAAGGGCTTATTTTTCATATGCCTTTGTCCTCATCGTTATCTCAAGCATGCGCAGTATTATCGCAAAGGTATTGCAAGGATAGGTTAGTATTCATCTTCTATAAACTCGGGGATTGTTTTCATTGATTTCATGGTTAAGGACACCGCACATACAGGTATTTGAACGATCTACGCGGCCAAAAGTCAAAAAATCAAAACACAAAATATTGCCAGGTAACCGACTACCAGAAACAGAGGGCCCGCTTCCAACCCCACCCGTGCAGTCTTACCTGTTTTATGTCAGTCGAAATTCGATCCTGTTACCTCGTGTACCTTTTCAGTTCTCGGCGCTCTTAAAAATCATAATTGTGAAAGTGGAATTTTATGTCTATAAGTTCTAAAGTAGTGGAAAAAGTGATGGATTCTCAAAGTACAGGTATGTAATTATGTTATTTCATAAAACTTTTGTCATTTACTTATTTGTGAGTAAACGTAAGGGACGGTAAAGAAAGATCTTTTCCACGAGTATTATTTTGTAAAAAAAAAATATGTTTTACTGTCGTTTTCATACTTTCCTGTTAGATCCGGCTATAATTTTGATAATATTCTAAAGTTGGTAGTTTTCAGTAAATAATAAATCAAAAAACTACCCCGGATAAGTCCGAATAAGATACATTTTGGGACTTTGAAAATTATGGTCAAAATTGTGAGAAAAATTATATTTTGATTTTATTAATTTTAACTTAACGATTCTTTGTTGTAGGTTCACTTGCTACATCGGGAATGAAGATTGTGGCCCGGAAATACTTGTTTGACCGCATGATGAAGGAAAATTTACTTTATTTGGAACACAAACTAAATTGTTTGAATGAACAACTTTTGTCAACTGAAGGATATACACAAGAGCAAATATAAACTTTAAAAAGGAATTTTTCTCATTTTAAATCTGAAGTTAAACGTAAATGGATCAAAGCCCATAATAAGGAAGACATATTTATTCAATACAATAGTTCATGGCTAGAGGGAACCTTTGAAATTCCACTGGTTGACAGTCTGCAAAATCGATCTGGTCGACCAAGCAAACCTTTTGAACAATTGAGTGAGAGAAGTAAAAGAAGAAAGACGGAGGAGCTTCGCTCTACCTTTGAAGAGGAGGTGATATTGCATGCCGCGCAAGTTGAGTTGAGAAAAATGGGAAAGCGAGATGTTTCAAATGTACTCAAAGAAATGTTTTCATTTAAAATATTTTTTTTGTAAAATTAAGTTTCGTTTTTTTTTTTTTTTTTATTACAAATTAAGTAATTTTATGCAAAGTAACTGATTAATTTAACTTGGTAATATAATAGAAGCATACAATAGAACCGAAAAATAATTTTGGCCGCGTAGATCGTTCAAATACCCTATGTGCACGGTTAATAGTATTTGATGGGCCAACAGAAGTTTCTAAATTAAAGTTGTGTCTGGCAGGTTTCTATCACTTTCTTCAACTTTTCCAAGGTAATACGAATGTGCGATAAATAAAATTTCATTTGAAATTGGCACTACACACACTGTAATGCCATTGTCAAAATCTCAATATAATCTGAACACTTTTGTCAGTGTTATTTGCAATAAAAGATTATCATTTCAATTTTACTGCATTGTCTTACTGGTTTGTATACCTAAGAGGGAAAAAAAAACAGACCCTACCATAATAGCGATAAGAATAACGAACTTATAACCTCTCTTATAAGTTCCTAAATAAGGGGAATCGTTATCCTTAACAAAGGTTTCTCTTATTTTGTTTCAATACTGCGCAAGTTCTAGATGATAGGCGTATGCTTCAAATAACGATAACAGCTAAGTAAATATGAATATAACTAAATAAACGATATTTAATTAGTTTTTAATAAACAGAAATACAACGAGATTATTCTCTTAGAACCCAAATCATAGTAGTAGTTATTATGGAAGTCTAAAATAATTTAGCATATGTTTTAATCTAACATGGAGCTGAAATTGCTATGTAGTAATTCTATCAAAGAATATATTTATGTTTGCTAACATGTCAAAAGTTGTCGATATTAAATTGTTAGCTAGATATTAGCTATTCTTTTCAGTTGGCAATACTCATTACTCATGGTCCTATAACTTGGGTTCGTGCCCGTGGTTCATCTAGTATCCTTGGTTTATAAAGTAAAATACTTAATGTTAAGAACGCTTTTGTTCAATTCAGAATTTTTTACAATGCCTTATTTACATTTTTTTAACTTGTCGGTTATAAACTTACGAAAACAAACATACCCTTAACATACAGACTAACGTGCACTTCTATAATACACAAAAACGAATATATATTAACATTAACTTCCTAAAACTACAAGAACGTCGAAATAGCCTGAATTATATTTAATTTCTTCACTTTATTACTGCGCAAGCTCCAGACGGTGGGCACATGCTTCAAATAAAGATAAAGACAGTAGCCTACCAAAAGAAGCGTTGCAAAATCTCTCTAATATCTCTCTAATATTTCCAATGCATTTAATATTGTCAAATTCTAATATGGCGTTAGAGATACTTGTATCTGCGTAAAATAATTAGACATTTCGATCCGATAACCCATCTGACTGCGCCAGGGAGGTCTCCGATGTTATTTTGGCTGGTATGGAAGCTTACATCCCTTTTTCGAAGAAATGCTCCTCCAACGGCAAGCCTTGGTTCGACCGAAAATGCAAAGAAGCTGTTGCTTCTAAACATATTGCCTACCGACAATGGCGTGAAAATCCTAACACCTTAAATCGAAATATCTTTGTTCATGCCCGGAACAGATGCAAGGGAATTATCGACGAAACAAGGAGGCACACAATCAACGAATTAGAAACAAACTTCTCGCTTGTCCCAACAATTCCAGGTCCTTTTGGGCAGTCGCTAAGGCAGTTAGTCAAAACTTTACCAAATCCACGATACCACCACTCACACGGCCAGATAATTCCATTGCAACCACACCTGTTGAGAGAGCGAACTTGTTGGCTGAACTCTTTGCTTCACATTCTACTGTCGATTTCCAAGGAAAAACACCACCTACTATTCCCATATTGCAGTCAAGGATGCCCGATGTTGTCTTCAGACAGCGCATCATAAAGCGTATTTTAATGAAGCTAGACACCAAGAAGGCTTCTGGCGCTGATGGAATACCTGCCATAGTTCTCAAAAACTGTGCAAGGGAACTAACACCAGTTTTCTGTAGACTTTTTAACCTATCCTACAGAAAGGGACTATTTCCGTCCTGCTGGAAATGTGCCACGGTTCAGCCGATACCTAAAAAAGGTAAGAAGACCTTGCCAAATAACTACCGACCAGTTGCACTGCTTTCAATAATATCGAAAGTCATGGAAAAGGTTATCAATGAGCATCTTCTAAAATATCTTGAACGATTCAATATTATTAGCGATCACCAATATGGTTTTCGTAAACATAGATCAACAGGAGATCTTCTGACTTATGTAACACATGTTTGGAACAACGCAATTGAACACTTTGGAGAATCTCGAGCGGTTTGCTCTTGACATATCCAAGGCATTCGACCGTGTTTGGCACGATGGACTGTTGGCTAAGTTGCGCTCTTATGGTATGTCTGAAAGGTTCTGTTTGTGGCTCTCATGTTTCCTCAGAGAGCGTTCTTTACGAGTGGCGGTCGACGGATTTCTTTCTAAACATCCTCACTATCAACGCCGGTGTGCCCCAGGGCTCCATACTGTCTCCTACTCTCTTTCTGATTTACATTAACGATCTGCTGGAAAAGACCGGGAATCCAATCTATAGCTTTGCAGATGACAGTACGCTTGTCTCTTCATTCACCTTGAACGCTCGGACATCGGCTGCTCAGGCGAATATCCGCAGACAGCAGGAGGTCGTTCAACTTAACAAAGACCTGGAAGAAATTCTATCTTGGAGTGACAGTAACCAAGTGGAATTTAACGCTACAAAAACCCAAGCGGCAGTTTTTTCTAAAAAAGTTAACGTTGCTGAACCCGACATAGTTATGTCGGGGCACTCCATTCCCCTAGCATCGTCGTTCAATTTGTTGGGCGTTAGTTTGGGAGCAAATATGTCTTGGCATGAACATGTTGCGGGCATAGCAAGGAGAGCTTCTCAAAAATTGGGAATATTATTTAGAACCAGAAAGCTTTACACCCCACAGCAACTGTTAATTCTTTACAAAGCCCAAATTCGACCAACTATGGAATACTGCTCCCACGTTTGGGGCTCCGCTCCCAAACATACACTGCATTTATTGGATTCTGTTCAGAGAAGAGCGGTCCGTCTGATTGGGGACCCGGAATTGACCGGCGGCCTTGATTCGCTGGAACATCGAAGAACGGTTGGCGACTTGAGTCTGTTCTACAAGTATTTTCATGGAAAGTGTTCGAAGGATGTAGCCCGCTTAATTCCTCCCAAAGCGGTGCATGTTAGAAATACACGTCGCGCTGGTGCTTCGCATCCGTATGAGGTTCAGCTTGTTACTCCGCGTACGACGCTTTTCAAGCAATCTTTTATATGGAGAACGTCATCCCTTTGGAATAATTTGCCCAGCGCTGTGTTTCCCACGGAGTACAATTTACAGCGATTCAAGAACAACGTGAATCGCTTTTTCCGCACTCGTGCCGCTCCTGGAGCGCTTTAGGGACTTCCCTGCAGCACGTGTGCTAGACCAATAAAAAAAAAAAAAAAAAAAAAAAATTAGACAGTGTCATTTTCGATTTTTAGCGTCACATACATAATCTAACGAGATAAACATCAAAATTGATTTTAAATCTTGAATTAAAGGTATGATAAATAAGGATTATATAAAATAAACCGTTGATAATGGGACGATGTTTACCGAGTTTATTTCGCATAATTAATGCAGTTTATTCCGTAATTACCGCAATTAAAATCGTTCCCGAGTAACAGTGTCGTTTCTAATATAATTTTGCCGGTGCAGCAAGAGAAATATGTCAGTGACAGGCCATTTATCTTTCGCGAATTCAGTGGCGTAGCCATGTCTCCTCACGCTAGTCCATGGTATAGGGCTCGTCAATTAAAACAATATCGTCCTTTCTCAAATTCACATCAAAATCGTTTTATTATTCTCAGTTTTGTGATTTACAAGGTTTTTATTACAATTATGGTCTAATAAATATAGTGTACTTTGGCAGTACACTCATTTATAATTTTGGCTTTTGGCGGGCTGGTGTACTGCCAAGTGGTAATTAAACCTTGTGTAGTTGATTGTTTTTGCCATTTCCGACATACTTTCATGGTAGTTTTAAATTTATTTTGTTTGTAAAGAATTGGTTGTTTGTTGTTTATGCTCTTGTGGTTTCCTATTCGGTTTGCTGGGAAAATTTTTGTGTGAAAAAAACCCTGCTCGATTTTCCATCAGGTACACGTAGCGTGTTCTTTCTCCTTAGGTAGTTTGTTTCATATATGACTCATCGGGTCATACTTAATATCAGTTGAATGCTGACATTTGACAGTAGTAAAAGCGCAAGAACCGTTTGAATTTGTTTATTCAGACTTAATTTAGAACGCCTTGAAGATGACTGAAATTTCTGCATAAATTCATTTTACAATTTTATATCGATGAAAGCATAAATGCTGTTCAGGCCTATGAAGAAATTTGTGCTGTTTGGGGCTTTCATTCTGGAAATTTCGGTATCAAAGACGACTGAAAAAGTTGATAGAATTTTGGCAAACGTCGAGGAAAACCGGAATGTAAGTAGCCATGACATCGCCAAAGCACTAAACATCCATTACCATTACAAATAGTTTTAAATCATTTGGAGAAAGCTGGCTACCAAAAAACAAAGTTCGATGTTTGGATGTCACATGATTTGACGCAAAAATTTACTTGGTCGAATTTTCATCTGCGAAACTTTGCAGAAACGTAACAAAATAGAATTTTTTCTAGAGCAGTTGATCACGGCCGATAAAAGTGGATCACGTACGAGAATAACGTGCAAAATGGTAGTCGAAAAAGAATCTTCTTCTTTATAAGCCACTGCTTCTTCATTGCAGGAGAAAGGCCTCTTCAAGTTTCTTCCAATTGTCTCTATCCTGTGCAAGATGAAGCCATCTACTGCCTGCTATCAATCTGATATCATCAGTCATTTTTTCATTAGTTTTCCGGCACTTCGTCTGCTCTCCCAAGGTCTCCATTTAAGTAATTTTGTTATCCATCTGGCATCATTCGTTTTAGCTCCGCCCATTGTCATTTTAATTTTGCCACTCTTTCACTGATATCTGTAATTCTTGTTGTTCGTCTGATATCCTTGTTTTAAATGTGCTCTCGTAAACTAATACCTAACATCTGCCTTTCCATTGCCCGTTGAGTCGTTGAATTCGACAAAGACTATTTTTGGTAAGGGTTATGGTCAGCTCTCGTACACTTTTCTTTTTAAGGTAATGGAGATATGTTTGTTTTTTAGAACGAATCCCCGTTTTTGAAATGCAGACCAGCTGAGACCAATTCGCCTTGAGATTTCCGCTATTTGATTATCCTTATTCAATCTAATCTTATGTCCCAAGTATATATACTCTTCCACTCTCTCGATCTCTTGCGTGCCGATCTTAATTTTTTTTGCTTTGAATTGTTGTGGCTGTTACTTGATGGAAATTCATAACGAATGTAATGAAAGACTGATTTTGTCAAATTTCCACTTTATTTAGTTTCACTGAAACTGACGCGTTTCGCTATACTATAGCTTTAATGGTACAGAGCGTCAACTTGACAATGTTTTTAACTATATAAACTCAATACATAAAAATATTAAATTCACTATGGATCTAGAAGTCGACAATAAAATTAATTTTCTTGACATTACAACAACAAACGCAAATTCTCTATTTTTCACAAACCCTCACATACAGATACTACAATAAACATAAAATCAGCTCACCCCCTACAACACAAATTGGCAGCTTACCACAGTATGTTGCATAGACTTGTAAGTATCTCCTTATCTGTAGATGATTTTAATAAAGAATTAAATCTAATAAAACAAATGGCTGTTAACAACGAATATTCTCCTGACACCTTATACCCAGTTCTAAACAAAAAATTAAAAAATGAAGCTATTTCTTTAGTATACCCCAAGAAAGAAAACACAGGGAAAAAATACAATGTTTTAACCTATTTTGGTAACACGTCAGAGAAAATTAAAAACCACTTAAACAAATATAATATCAACATAGCTTTTAGAACAAACAACTCATTAGGAAAATTCATTAAAAACGCAAAGGACAAACAAAATAGATCAAAAAAATCTGGAGTGTATCAGTTGAATTGTGGTTCTTGTCATAAAAGTTACATAGGTCAGACAGGTCGCTCATTCGAAACTCGGATTTCAGAACATAAAAGAAGCTATTTAAAAAACAAAAACGACTCAGCGTACGGTAATCATTTAACAGAATCAAATCATCTTTTTGACGATAAATTTAAAATTCTACACATACAAAAGAAAGGCGTAAAATTAAACCTATTAGAAAATTTAGAAATAATTAGAATTAAAAATTCAGACATAATCTTAAAACGAACAAAAAGATACCTGTCTGTCCCATGGTAACTCACCTTTACTCAATTTATACAATTAATATTCAGAATGGATTTCCCAGCAATATTCATTAGCATATACTATTAATTTTATTACCTATCTACCTTAGGGTATTTGTATAAATGTAACAACACTAATATTCAAATATCATTTTGTATCAGACGAAGCTATAGTATAGCGAAACGCGTCATACAGTTTCAGTGAAACTAAATAAAGTGGAAATTTGACAAAATCAGTCTTTCATTACATTAATTTTTATGATTTGTGGACTTAGAAGTTTTGTTTTCTAGATATTCATCTCGAGTCCAACATTCAGTGAAGCTTGATTAAGTTGATCTATTATGATTTTGAGTTATCCTAGATCTTCGCTAATTAGTATTACATCATCTGCGAATCGCAAGTGTTTTAAATACTCGTATATACCATCGATTTTAATTCCCTTCTACTCAAGATTTTTAAATACATCCTCCAAGGCGAGGGTAAACAATTTTGGTGAAATTGTGTCGCTCTGCCTAACACCTGTTTTGATCTTTATGGAGTCTGTTTTTCGCTCTTCATCTTCATCGAAAAAGAACGAAGCTTCACAAAGCCCGAATTGACACCAAAAAAGATGATGCTGTGTGTTTGGTGGGATTGGAAGGGAATCGTGCATCATGAGCTACTGCAGCCTGGCCAAACTCTACTGTCAGCAATTGACAAGATTGAAGCAAGCAATTGAAAAAAATCGTCCGGAACTAGTCAACGAAAAGGGTGTCGTCTTCCACCATGACAATGCCAGACCACATACATTTTTGATGACTCTGCAAAACTTGAGAGAGCTTGGCTGGGAAGTTTTAATACATCTAACGTGTAACCCGGGCCTTACACCGTCAGACTACCATCTGTTTTGGTTTCTGCAGAGCTCTCTAAATGGATGTAATGAAAGACTAATATTGTCAAATTTCCACTTTATTTAGTTTCACTGAAACTGTATGACGCGTTTCGCTATACTATAGCTTCTTCTGATACAAAATTGTGTATCAGAAGAAGCTATAGTATAGCGAAACGCGTCATACAGTTTCAGTGAAACTAAATAAAGTGGAAATTTGACAATATTAGTCTTTCATTACATTCGTTATGAAATTCCATCAAGTAACAGCCACAACAATTCAAACTCTCTAAATGGTGTTAAGTTAGTTTGAAAAGAAATGTTACAGTTTTTTGCTCAGAAACCACAAAAGTTCTACAATGTCGGGATTATGAAAAATGACCGAAGATCTTCGAACAAAATGGCACATATTTGGTTAAATAAAAATCTTTGAAAATACAAAAAAAAATAATTGTCTTAATTTTGACTTTATAAGGCTCAATATTTTTTCGACAACCTTATATAACAGTGGCTAAAACCACAGTCAATTAAACAAACAACTAGACATTTTAAACTTTGTGGCAACCAGCTCAGCTTTAACTTTTAGACCTTCTTAACGAATTCGCCTCTAAGTTTAATTTAGTAAAATACGAGGCTGGTTTGAAAAGTCCGTGCAAAGTCCGAGAGATGGCACCACCGGCGCGATTCGAGGTCATGTTTAGTTAGTAGCATCTCTTGAATGAACGCACACCAAGTTTCAGCCATATTGGTCTATTTCTTTGTGTTTGGCATTCGTGTGAATCAAGGAAGTCGAGTGATTTTCAAGAAATGGACGAAAAAGAATTTCGTGTGGTGATTAAACATTACTTTATGAAAGGCAAAACGCCTCAGGAGACTAAAGAGAAGCTTGATAAACATTATGGTGACTCTGCACCTTCGATTAGAACAGTTTATAAGTGGTTTCAAAATTTTCGGCCTGGCCATATGGGCACAAGTGACGCTGAACGTTCTGGACGGCCTGTGGAGGTTACGACTCCAGAAATCATTGATCAAATCCATGATATGGTGATGGATGACAGAAGAGTTAAGGTGCGTGAGATTGCTAGTGCTGTGGGCATCTCGACTGAACGGGTACATAATATTTTGCATAAACATTTGGACATGAGAAAGCTATCCGCAAGATGGGTGCCGCGATTGCTCACGCTTGACCAAAAACGGAATCGTGTGAAGTGTTGCAAGGATGGTTTTGCAGCTGTTCCAGAAGAATCCGGAGGACTTTAAGCGTCGTTTCGTGACTGTGGATGAAACATGGATACATTACGATACTTCTGAGACCAAACAACAATCTAAACAATGGGTTACCAAGGGGGAATCTGCACCAAAAAAGGCGAAGACCGTTCCTTCGGCCGGAAAGGTTATGGCGACTGTCTTTTGGGATTCGCAAGGGATAATCCTCATCGACTATCTGGAAAAGGGTAAAACTATTACAGGTGAATATTATTCATCGTTATTGGACCGTTTGAAAACCGAGCTGCAAGAAAAACGCCCGCGATTGGCCCACAAGAAAGTCCTTTTCCATCACGACAACGCACCAGCACACACATCAGCAGTTGTGGTCGCAAAATTAATGGAAATAGGATTTCAACTCGTTTCACATCCCCCCTATTCTCCAGACTTGGCTCCCTCGGACTACTATTTGTTCCCCAATTTGAAGAAATGGCTGGCGGGACAAAGATTTTATTCAAACGAGGAGGTGATTGCAGACACTAATGGATATTTTGCAGACTTGGACAAATCCTATTATTCGGAAGGGATCAACAAACTAGAACATCGTTGGACGAAGTGTATAAGCCTAAAAGGAGACTATGTCGAAAAATAAAAAAGGTTTACCCCAAACACATAAGTAGTTTTTATTTTTGCACGGACTTTTCAAACCAGCCTCGTATAATAATAAATTTTCTAAAATTTTTGAAGTTGTCATAAACATTTTTTAAAGAACTTTAATGTGACATCGATACTTTTTTATGTGCTTGTGTTATTAAATTGTTTATGAATGGAGTAGTTTTTATGGTTCATTTCTAGTTACGCCACTGTTAAAATGACTTCGCTGTAATTTGGAGGCTTCTCAAGACGACGCTCCTTCCTAGACGAGTCAGCTAAAAGTACAGACCGCCTGTCGACTATGAACGTTATTGGTTCAATATTATTTCTTTAGAATGAGAAAATGGGGGTTTTCTTTTGAATTATGTCGCTAGAGAAAATTCTTTTTCGACATTTTAAAGGCCTTTAAATTTTATGAAAGGAATGCACGTAGGAAAAATGTTTTATGAGTCATATGGTATAGAAAACAGTTTGACCTCATTTTAAGAGGCGATTTATAACGATATCTGATAGCACGAGTGTTTTAGAAATGATTAATTCTAGTTGATAAATAAATTATTGTGATTTAAAGCGTCTAAATTAAGGGGTAATGACACACTAAAAATTTGAAAAAAATCAACATTTTTTTTTTTGGATTAAATGATGCTTTAGAGCAGAGGTTCCCAAACTTTTTTTTCTCGTAGACCACTTTAAAAATTTTACTGGTTTCGGTGGACCCCCTGCTGCTACATTTCTACCATATTCCCAAAACTCGTCAAAAAATATGAAGATAGATCTAACGATGGAAATTTGCGTCGTGGCTGAGTTCCAACCCTAAATTCGGAGTGGTAAAAATAAAAAGAAAAATAATATATTTTCTTGTGTTCTATTTATTAAAACAATATGATTACAGACTTAATAGAATTAACATTAAACATTAATAACGTACCGTAACTTCAACAATGCAAATCAATAATTAAAAAAAAATAGTCATAATTTTAATGGGAGGGATGTACTTGATGGATTGACAGGAAATTATCAATATTTGGCTTCAGTTTTGTAAGGAATAACCGCAAATCTCCCCGTTTTGTGATGTTCAATCTGCTCCTTTTTTTGTTAATAGGTTTGTAACGACACTAAAACTTTTTTCGACAAGGTATGACGAGAGAAACGCTATCAAAAGTTTTCTCGCAATTTCCCACAGCCCAGGATATTTTTCCGGTATTTCTGCCTGCAGCCAAAATGTTTGATAGCCTTTTTTAAATTTCACTTTCAGCTCCTCATTGGTGCTAAGCTCAAGTAGCTCCTCTTGTAATACCACATTCGCCACTTCCGTTTCATCAAATGGATTTATGATCCATGGTGATATTTCCATCATCAGAATATCTTCAAATCTATTTTTGAAGTCATCATGCAGGGTATTTAAATGTTGAACGTATGTCTGAATATCCTCATCAAGACATTCTGCCTGTGACAAGTTTGGAAACTGGGAGAATTCGCGCCGACTAATATTTTGCTTCATAAATTTCAATTTTCCAAGAAAAGCCGAAATTACACCCTTTGTTTTTATTAAATTTAGTAACTGCAAGTTAATGTCATTAAATTTTTTGAACAAATCTGTCAAATACGCGATGTCTGCTTTCAATTTGATCAGGTTTTCTTTTAAATCTGGATCTTTACTTTCCAGAAACTCTAAAACTGATTCAAAAAGTGAGTAAAATCTTGTTAAACATGCACCTTTCGACAACCAGCGTACTTCAGTATGTAAGAGCAATCGTTGGAAGTCTTTATCATTTTCGTCACACAATTGTGCAAATAAACGGGTATTCAACGCATTGCTTCTTATTTTGTTAACTGCTTTAATCACAAACTGAAGCGATTGGTGCAATCTATCACTCAAATTTTTCGCTACCAGGTGTTGTCGGTGGATGACATAGTGAATTGCAGTTACTCCTGGCATAATTCTTTTAAGATGGCTTATAAACCCACGATATCGCCCGAAGATGGCAGGAGCTCCATCTACTGCCATCGAAATAATGTTTGTAAATGGAATCGATTTTTCCTTAAAAAAATCACTCAGGACATTAAATATTGATTCGCCTTTAGTGTCCGTCTCCAAAGTTTTCGCGAATAGCAGCTCTTCATGGATTTCTTCGTCCATAACAAATCGAACATATGCCAATAATAATGCTTCATTACCAGGTAAAGTTGACTCGTCCTGTTGAATAGAAAAATGAGTTGTTTGCAGATAATTACACAAGAAGCTTTCAATATCAGAGCTCATTTCATCAATACGTCTTTGTACAGTGTTGTTACTCAAAGGAATTCTTTTGAGTGGGTCAAATGGAGGTTTGTGCGGAACAGTTTTTAAAACCTCTTCAACAGCGGGTAAAATTAACTGTTCTCCGATGGTGTGCGGTTTTCCAGATTTCGCTATAAGCAATGCGATATTGTAAGATGCCCGCGAATCGTTACTTTGAGTCGTTGAAGCGAACATACTGTGCACGGTGGGTCTCTTTTCATATTTTTCCTTCAATGTTTGAAAATATTTTAAATCTACCTATTTTATCAGGATGACACCTTCTTAGATGATCTTCTTTCATAGAGTCATTGCTCAAAACTTTGTTGCATAAAAGGCATATGGGCAATCGTTTGTCTGCCTTTGATGGAAGAAAACCAAATTTCAAATAATCAACACTGTACTGTCGATATTTCTTCTTAGATTCAGCCATGTTTCGTATCACTTACCTACCTGTAAAGAAAAAAATGTTTGTTTTAGTAATCATAAGGCGACTTTAACAGGATATGGCTATTTTAACAGAATAAAATAGGATTAATTAATTATTGCAATGAAAAAAACCAAAATGCCGGCGGCAAAACTGTTTTTAATTATTAAAAGCAATAAACTGCTAAGACTCATATAGAGGTTTTCACAAAACGGCTGAACCTATTTTAATTTAATATAAAATATTTTTTGATTAATTATATTTTGATACATTTTTGTAAATTCGAGAGAAAATACTTTTAAAGAATATTTTGACATCAAAACTCCGCTATTTTAATGATTTATTTATTACTTTGATGTACGTTACGAGTGGTACATAAAGACACGTACAATTTTTGAAAATATTTTTAGTCATTTAGCATTAGCAACTACGAGGGCACTGAAATATATACAAACATGCAGGTCAATCATATATCTCTCCTTTAGTGAATCTTCACAGTCGGGTAAATAAATAATTTTATAATAAAAAGTACTAAAAGTTCAATCTTTCTCGGCTTTCTGTTCTTTTATAGAAGTATCGAATAATGGCCCTGTTCAGTATTTAATTTTTATTACGTACCTACTACACGCAAACATAACAAATATAATATTGTTACAATATAAAATAAAAGTATGAATAACAAATAGGCAGGTACTTACTTTTTCCGGCACTGGCAAACACTGACATCGATTCACTCACACTTTTCTTTTCAAAATTCCGGAAACAAATGAGTAACGTTTGTTCTTGGCATTCGTATTTATATTGGTAAAGAATCTGATCTCTCTCTCTCTGATGATCAAGTTCATGCAAGATTGCAAGCACAGCACAAGTCGTATTTCGTCCCTTTGCACATCTGAACGGGTTGCGTTGCGGGCGGGCGGGCGGCGCTTTGCAAGTCTGGAGGCGCGTTGTACTGAATATCGAATATGCAAGTTTTTACAAGTAACAGTCGCTGACCTTCTTAAAATACAGTACTCAAAAAAATTAACGGAGGTTTTAAAACAAGGAAATTAATGCTAAATAAACAGGCTATCTGATCCATATGCCGGCCTAACTGAAAAAATTTTTTTCAAGCCCGTGGACCAAAAAAAAAGCAAAATATTTGCAATTATTTTTTTCGCGCTATCTGTTAGGATTGCATGAGAACCGTAGCTCCTAAAAAATTTTAGCCAAAAAATCTGAAAATTAGAATCTTAAGGCTTCAAAATGCTTTTTTTTAAAGTCTCAATACGACCATTTTTCACCGAAATACAGTCTGTCAAAAATCACCGAAAAATTTGTAATTTTTTTTGCTCCTTTAATTTTTTTGAGTAGTGTATTATCTGCCTACATTGATAGGTAAAGCCAAGCCAACATTTTTGTTCTTTACTATCGAAACCAGATAAATTTTCGTGGACCCCCACTTACAACTTGTGAACCCCCATTTTTTTTTCACGCCAACGTAGACCCCCGTCGAGTCTCCCATGGACCCCTGGGGGTCCACCTGAACCACTTTGGGAATCACTGCTTTAGAGACTTGGAAATAAGGTACAAAGGATTTTATGAGGGTAAGCTTATATGTGTGTATTTTACGCGTAATTGTCTCGCAGCGCTCTCCAAACTCTCCGAGAGTCTTCATGCTTCGCGTTATTTAAATTACTATACATTTCTGAATATGGAAGAAATCTATTTATCTACAGAATTTAAGTTCATCTTCTGATCTGTCAACAAAACATCAATTTAGAAGACCAATTATATGGCGCAGGCATCTTTCTGAATATGGAAGAAATCTATTTATCTACAGAATTCAAGTTCATCTTCTGATCTGTCAACAAAACATCAATTTAGAAGACCAATTATATGACGCAGGCATCTTTCGGAATATGGAAGAAATCTATTTATCTACAGAATTTAAGTTCATCTTCTGATCTATCAACAAAACATGAATTTAGAAGACCAATTATATGGCGCAGGAATCGCAGTTTAGAGGTATCTAGAAAATTTATATAACTTTAAAACACGTTTTTCTCAAAACTACATTTTTCAAGCTGGCCGGAAATATAACTTTTTCAAATTATCATCGATTTATTTGAAATTTTAACTGTACCTTCAAAATTACATTATCTAGCAAAGTACGTACGGTTTTTCCAATTTGTTTTGAACTTCTACCATTCATAAAAAAAATCAATATTTTTAGTGTTCCGTACGGAACACTTATAAGATCAGTTCGGTGTCTGTCCGTCTACCTGTCCGTCTGCATGTTCGTCTCCGAAACGATTTGACATATAAAGTTAAAATTTGGCATTAACACAAATGAGGTCTAAACTCTAGAAAAACAAGAATAACAATAATACTTTCCACATAAAATAAATATTACAACGTTCAGTATTTATTTTTACTTTGTAAAACTTGTAACTAATAAAGCTGTAAAACTTTAAATTTCTTGAGAAAAATTGGTTCGGGCATCATAACTTGAAAAAATATAGATAGATAAATATACTTATAAAGTTTACAAAAGCTCCACGTTTGCTGTTACGTATTGAACTGGAAAATAGCTGGGTGAAGTTTCGGCGTGCACAAATTTACCGTACGTTACTTATTGGTACAATTGATACAAAACAAACGTTATTATACATTATTAAACAGTCACTGCTATTTGTTAACTATAACACTAACGCACCTTTCTCGAGCTTACTGCTCGAAGGCATAGATGGCAGCATTGGTATAACAACTAAAGACGAAACGAAAAGAATCATATTTTTAGAAGTGCCGTGCTGTGCCGCTCTGCTTGAATAGGCTTAGTAAGTCGAAGACAGAGTGCAGTATAACCATCTATTTGTTACAGTTTTCCGTTAGTTACCTGGATAAAGGACTAAAAATGTGTTCTCGTATTTGCTGAACCTAGCCCAGCTGATGAGCCGTGGCACGGCGAAACGCATCTTGGGATGGTTCAGCAAATACGAAGAACACTTTTGGTAACTTCTAAAAATACGATTCTTTTCGTTTCGTCTTTAGTTGTTATACCAATGCTGTTAACAGAAGATAATTTAACTTGTACATTTATTTTTGTTTAACTAGTTTTACTAAAATTTATGGAGTTATTGTTATTAACACAAATTTTAGATTTAAAAATGTTCCTTGAAATTTTATATTTCACGATATATATATTTTAAAACAGAATAAACAAAGTCTCCCCGAAACATAAATATTTCAAAATATTTTGCATGAATTTTAAACAAAATAAAAATAAAGCAGCATATATAAATTTACGAAAAATATAGATCGCCATGTTTTGCCGCAGTTGGCGATTTATTGCTTTCTGGTCTCTTGGAAAATATATAAAAGCATAAAAATATCACTTCCCCATATATTCTTAAAAATGCTGCAACTTTATATTATTATATCGCCACTATAAAATTTTTGTACGTTTTTTTTTTCGTTAAGCCGCTGTTTATTTTTTAAGGCACAGGAACCAGGACCGTTTTTCTTCTTCTTTATCAGCCCTCATCGATTCTCCTTGGATATACTCGTACCAGGTGTACAAGTATGAAAGGCGGATTTTCAGACAACAGATGGTGCACCAATGCAGTTTGTGCTATAAAGATTTGACACTGCGCCATTTTGTTGTATCATCAACAAGTGTCAGATGCGCACGAGTGATAAATTGGAAAAGTGTGTACATAGTGTTGTGTTGTTGTGTTCAATATGTCGAAATTTATACCGAACAAAGAGCATTCGCGGACAGCATTAATGTTTTGTTTTCATTTGAAGAAAACTGCTGTTGAATCATACCGATTACTTCGAGAAGCTTATAGTGAACATGCTCCATCGCAAGATACGTGTGACTGATGGTTTCGGCGTTTCAAAAGTGGTGACTTCGATGTTGCAGACAAGGAACGTGGAAAACCGCCAAAAAAATACGAAGATGTGGAATTGCAAGCATTGTTGGACGAAGCTGATTCGCAAACACAAAAACAACTCGCCGAGCAGTTGGACGTTAGTCAACAAGCTGTTTGTGAGATCATTATTGGAATACTGTTCCCCTGTATGGTCACTTTATTATGAGTGTCATAATCACTCAATTGAATTGGTGCTTGCTGGGTGCTAAATGACCTTAGTAGTCGATGCACCCAATCCTCATAACATCCAATCCAATCCAATGAATTGGTGCAGAACAGGTTCTTGCGTTTTGTTTCTAGGAAGCTTAATATCCACCATTCAAATTTTTCTCCAATAGCCAGGAGATCAGTGATCCAGCTCCCTTTGCTATCTGTGAGAAGGTCTAATGCGGAACTGTGTTTCTATATAAGACTATTAATTCTCAGCTGGACTGTCCTGATCTAGGTGGCTCAAATTGATTTTTTGTTCCACCCACGAATACGAGTCATTGCACCTTTTCACAGTCTGTTCATAGATCCAACTATGCCTTACAGTCCCCCATCGGACGGCTTCATGCCAGAGGCCATATGGCTGATGTTGATTTTTTAATGTGTCACCTGGCGACCTCAGGCGAATATTGCGGGGATGACTCTTTACGACAGCTATGACACTTATGGATGCTTGTGCATTGTGGTTTGTGTCTTGGTCTTTTATTTGTTATCTTTCGGTTCTTGCTTTCTAAGCTTTTATTTATATTCAATTATATTTACTCTAAGTTTTACTTCTTTAACGTTTTGTTTTTATTAGCTTAGTTAAGTTAGTTAGTTAGTTAGTATAGATAATTTTTTGTTTTGATTTTTTATTTGTCAAATTTTGATTACACTGGGTTACCCGTAAATAAATAAACACTGACTGATCCTTATTAATCAATATACATCCTTGTTCAAAAGTATTTGCCATCTAACAGTAATTTGAAACTCTTAAAATTCTCTTGAAATAGAACAAATTGACGTCTTTCATTCATTAAATTAAACTGGTATATTAATTATACAAATCAATATTTAGTACAATTTTTTGTGGCTTTTATTACTGCTGCGGTTCTTTTTGGCAATGAAGAAATTAACTTTTTACATTCTTTTTGGGAAATAACGTTCCACTTTTCGAACAAGACGCGTTTGAGAATATCTTTTGATGTGATTGAGTCTTTCTTGATTTACCGCTTGAAGATCGACCACATATGTTCTATAGATCTGGTGACTGTGGACGCCAATTCAGAAGCTCCAGCCTATTCTCCTGGAATCCCTTCATTGTCGCTGTGGTTTTGTTATCTTGCCGGAAACGCACATTTTTCATACAGTTACAAAATTATGATTCTAGTGCAGTGTTTAGAATTTGTATTTATTTGTGTAAATTCACTCTACCCTCACAAACTACTATTTCGCCTACGCCACTTGACGATATGCACCGCCACATCATACATGCCTTAGATCGGTAGCACCAGGAGTACCAAAAACCTAAAACAAGGAACAAACAATAAAGAAAAAAAAACTCTTTGCCAAAATAAATGGTTAAAACAATATATACCTCGAAGTTAGACTCGTCCAATCACACTTTAGACCATTTCTCGTCATTGACTTTTGGGCACATGCCAAGAACATCTTTTTCTTCTCCAATAGCCAATAGTTAGTTAATTTTTAGCTTTTGAGCCCAATATTTTAAAGCCTTCCGGTCACTCTTCGTGCAGAAATTTTCTTTCTAATGTCTTCAGCAAAATCCGTACGACTTTTTCCAATTTTTCAAAGAAGCATGTTTCAACTTCACTCGCATTTATAAAACGTTTTCGACCACTCTTATCTATGTTTTTGTGTGGTTTTGCCTTTTTAAAACGATTTGTAGTATATGTCATCGTAATGTGTGGACATTCAAAAAGATGTGTACACTGCTAGATATCGAAATAAACAAAATAATTACAAGGATAAAGCGCATCAGCCAATGTTAACTTTCAAGAATTTGTTCTTTTGTTTCTTCGATGGGATTCATTGTTTCGGTTACTTTATTTGATGTGAAAATTTAGAGAAATGAATTTAAGTGCGGGGAAAAATTAGAGCCACCTAATTTCTTAAAATTGAAGGGGGTGGCTTTTGTGGATTTCCATAAAGCATTTGATACTGTGGAGCAGTGGGCTATAAGGGATGTATTTAACCGTTCCAGAATCAATCATAGAACAATGCAACTTCCACTGTTTAAGCTGACAAATCTACGAAGATTATTGTCATAAAAAGAGGCATAAGGCACGGTGATAATCTCTCTCCCCAAAGCCGTTTACATTAACTCTAGAAAACGTATCTAGGAACTTGCACTGGAACAATCAAGGTATCTTGATTAATGGACAAAGACTATTCATATTCGGTGTGCAGATGATATTGTCTTAATTGCAGATAATCCCGTTGAATTACATACAGTGTTGACGGACTTTGAGAGAGACAAGGTAATGTGTAAAGAAGACCCGAACATCATGGTTGAAAATACCAGGTGTACAAGTATGAAATGCGGATTTCAGACAACAGATGGTGCACCAATGCAGTTTGTGCTATAAAGATTTGACACTGCGCCATTTTGTTGTGTCATCAACAAGTGTCAGACGCGCACGAGTGCTAAATTGGAAAAGTGTGTGCATAATGTTGTGTTCAATATGTCGAAATTTATACCGAACAAAGAGCATTCGCGGACAGCATTAATTTTTTGTTTTCATTTGAAGAAAACTGCTGTTGAATCATACCGATTACTTCGAGAAGCTTATGATGAACATGCTCCATCGCAAGATACGTGTGAACGATGGTTTCGGCGTTTCAAAAGTGGTGACTTCGATGTTGCAGACGAGGAACGTGGAATTGCCAGCATTGTTGGACGACGAAAATGATTCGCAACACAAAAACAACTTTCCGAGCAATTGGGCGTTAATCAACAAGCTGTTTCCAATCGGCTACGAGAGATGGGAAAGATTCAGAAGACCGGTAGATGGGTACCACATGAGTTGAACGACAGGCAAATGGAAAAGCGCAAAAACACGTGTGACATTTTGCTCGCTCGGTACAAAAGGAAGTAGTTTTCGCATCGTATAGTTACAGGGGATGAAAAGTGGATTTATTTTGAGAATCCCAAGCGCAAAAAATCATGGGTAGACCTAGGCGCACCATCCACATCGACCGCAAGACCGAATCGCTTTGGCAGAAACGATGCTCTGTGTTTGGTTGGACCAGAGGGGCGTGGTCTATTATGAACTATTAAAACCTGGGGAAACGGTTAATACTAAACGTTACCAACAACAATTGACCTATTTGAACCGTTCGCTGTTTGAAAAAAGGCCAGAATACTGAAAGAGGCAACACAAAGTCATTTTTCTTCATGACAGTGCTCCATCACATACGGCAAAACCATTTTGCGACACGTTGGAAGCACTCAGCTGGGAAGTTCTACCCTATGCGGCTTACTCACCAGACTTGGCTCCTTCCGATTACCACTTTTTTGCATCGATGGGTCACGCACTTGCTGAGCAGCACTTTGGTTTGTACGAAGATGTGAAAAAATTATTCGATGAATGGTTCGCAGCAAAAGGGGAAGATTTTTACTGTCGTGGTATTCACAAATTGCCCGAAAGATGGGAAAAATGTATAACAAGCGATGGAGCATACTTTGAATAAAGCACTTTTTACCATTCTTCCGAATTTAACCTGTTTTTTTAGGAAAAAAAATCCTCATTTTATACTTGTACACCTGGTGCTACTCTGGAGAATGTTTACGAATATATATACAGTGGCAGTAGAATAAAACTAGACTACGAACATCAAACATTTATAGAGGAAAAAGATTGGCTTGGGATGCATTTGGTAAAACGAATAAAACGCTAACAAACAAAAATATCCCTATGTATCTACGAACTCGGCTCTTCGACCAATGTATCTTACCAGTCCTAACTTACGAAGGCGAAATATAGACACTTACCAAGCACTCTATGGATCAACAGAAGACAACACATCGTGCTATGGAACGACAAATGTTGGGTATATCCTTGAAAGATCGTAAAAGCAACATTTTTATTCGGTCAATCACTAAGGTTAGAGGTGTGGCAGAGACGGTGGCTGGAACTATACTGGCCATGTTGCTAGATATATAGATGAAAAATGGTCCCAATTTATATTGAAATGGCGACCATATGTTACATCGGGAGGACGCCCTCCCAAGCGTTGGACTGATGACATCAAACGAACCGCTGAGTTTATGTGGATGAGATGAGCACAAGACCGCCAAAGATGGAAAGATATGAAGAAGGCCTACATCCAGCAATGAATCCATGAAGGTTGAAGAGGAGGAAGAATAGGGTGGCAAATATTTTCTGCCAAGACTGTATATTCAGGTTAAAACAACCATTTTCTTGTCTATATGTTTATACGTTAGCTTATTTTGGAATCACACGAAACAGGCTAAACGAATCCTGACCAAATTTTGCATAAAGGTAAAGTAGGTTTCGGTGATAATTCTACATTTTCTCCCAAAAAAACTTTGGTGTTGCACAAAGAGAGAACTAAAACAAATTTGAAAAATTATTTGTGAAGTCGTCTATGTGTGATTAGTGGGGTAAAGTAGAATTACGCATGAGGCAAACATATTTGATAACATTTCATAAAAACTTTTTAGAAATATAATTTATACTATATTAGAAGCAGACGACAAAAGAAAAAATATAAAAACCACTAGTATAGTCCGGGTTTAATAAGTTTTGCCATGTTTTATTCAACCAAGTTGTTCACTTTAATCATTGTCGGTAATTAGTCAAGTACAAACTCAAAGCCCCGCATTTAAATTTAAAATTCCCCCCAAAAAGTTGTGCTCCTAAATTTTATCGGAATTAGACCGGGGACACGCGTCGTTCGCGTGAGTATGCAAATTCTTTTAATGCATTTTTAATTACGGGTGCCCGTTTTTTCGGCCCATGTTAATCGTCGCGAGCAACGTAAAACAAACAGACTTGCTCGCTCTTCGTGACGCGGCCCGAAGCGCCTCTTTGTTGTTTTTAATCCTGAAAGAATTAAAAAAGAAAATTACTGCCATATTGGATGTGCCGAGGAGCAACAAGAAAAGTGGATAATAAATGAAATTTAAATGCTTACGGCGTGTCGTAATTAAATTAATCACTGTCTCTTGAATACTAAATTTGTTCGTACTGTGTTCAGATCAATATATTATATTTCAGTTAGTATTAAGAAGATCGTATTACGTAACGCTACATATCCAGTCACTTTTAATTAAAAGGTCTTAAGCCTATTAAAGTTATTTTCAGGGCGTGTATTTTTTTACAAAACGCGACATTTAGGAGTGTACGCGCCTTTTTGTGTATGCGATTCCGCTGTTATTGAAAAAAAAATCACCCTTTTGTATAGCTGGGTAAGAGAACCAAAGTAACATTGAAATTACTGAAAATTTAAAGCGGACTGAATAGGGGAGCGAGGGGCTTGTAACAATTTTTAGAAAAAATAATTTAATTTAATATTTGTTTGCTGTTTTAGTATTAAACTAGCCGGGCCCGCGGCTCCGCTCGCGTGGACTTGATTCACTACTATCGTCACTGCTTATTCCTTATGTTACCCAACGTAATAAAATATCTCCCATTATTTCTCCTTATCTCCCAATATTTCTCCTTATTTCCCATTATCTCTACATAATTTCCATTATCCAGGCTTATCTCTGTTCATCTCCCATTATTTCTCCTTATCTCCCATTATTTCTCCTTATCTACCATTATCTCACCTTATTTCCCATTATCTATGCTTATCTCGACTTATCTCCCATTATTTCTCCTTATCTCTCATTATTTCTCTTTATCTCCCATTATCTCACCATAACTCCCATTATCTAGACTTATCTCTGCTTATCCCCCATTATCTCTCCTTATCTCCCATTATTTATTCTTATCTCCCATTATCTCACCTTATCTCCCATTATCGAGGCTTATCTCGACTTATCTCCCATTATTTCTCCTTATCTCCCATTATCTCACCTTATCTCCCATTATCTAGGCTTATATCGAATTATATAGAACATATGTATAAATTTATAAAAACACGTAAATCGGATAAGTGGTTCTCGGACAGACAGACAGACAGACAGAGAGACGTTGCATTTTATTCCTTATGTCACCTAATAAAATATATCCTATAACCTGGCCAGAGAACATACGTATGTTTAAAAAAAAGCACGTAACTCGGATAAGTAGTTCTCCAGTGATAAGCACACTAACGGACGGACAGACAGACAGACGGACAGAGAGACATTGCATTTTATATATATTATAGATATTCTCTGCTACATAATATTGTTCCATATTTAATGGTTTGGACTGTGTATTGCAAGAGAACGCGCTAGCGGCAAACTTTGTCCGACTTCATTTACTATTATTGTCACTGCTCATTCCTTATGCTACCTATCGTTATAAAATATAGCCTATAACCTGGCCGGAGAACATATGTATGTTTAAAAAAAAAAAGTACGAAAATCGGATAAGTGGTTCTCCAGTGATAAGCGCACTAACGAACAGACATACAGACAGAATACGTTGCATTTTATATATATTATAGATGTAATAAAATATATACCTATAACCTGGTCAGAGAACATATGTATGAATTTAAAAAATCACGTAAATCGGATAAGTGGTTCTCGAGGGATAAGCGCATTAACGGACAGACAGACAGACCAACATTGCATTTTATATATATTATAGATATAGATTATTATTATTATTATATAACCTGGCCAAAGAATATATGCATGAATTTAAAAAAAGGCAGGTAAATCGGATAAGTGGTTCCCGCGTGATAAACGCACTAATGGACAGACAGACAGACAGAGAGAGACATTGCATTTTTATATATATTATAGATTATACATTACAGATATTCTTTGCTACATAATATTGTTCCATATTTAATGGTTTAGGCTGTGTATTGCAAAGGCACGCGCTAGCGGCAAACTTATTTCCAACATCATTCATTATTTTACGTCACTGCTCATTCCTTATGCTACCTATCGTAATAAAATATAGCCTATAACCTGGCCAGAGAACATATGTACCTTTTAAAAAAAAAAGTACGTAAATCGGATAAGTGGTTTTTCAGTGATAGGCGCACTAACGGACAGACAGACAGACAGATAGACGTTGCATTTTATATATATTATAGAAGAGCGTCTGTCGATAGCCTAACTATTCCTCTATTATACCGAAAAGGAATAAGATCCAAATTATTAATATATAATTCACACCAGACATTTTCTTAAAAAAAGACCGTTGAGGCTAGATGTAACAGCCATAGGGCAGGTAGTAACAGTAAAAATAAAGTAAATTTTGATACATATTTGAGCTTTAATTCTGTTATTTTCCAAACCCACATAACAATTTACATTATCTATAAAATTTATCGTCAGTGAAACTAAAACATACTTCTACAAAAACAATCAACGTTAGAGATTTAAGTGTTTAACTGATTTCTTAGTTAGATAAACTATATTTATAATTACAGACCGGATTATATGCATATTGCATATTTTCATATGCATTTGCATATTCAGATCATTCTCACCGATTATTGCATATTTTACCCAAAATCTAGTAATGATGCATATTTTCCCTATATTTACAATATTTCTCGGTATTACTAGGCAATTGAATTGCTCAGGGTATTGTTAATGTCGCCGTCTGGAACCGCTCTTATCGCCGGAACATTACCTGCAATAGTCTAAACATCGATTAGGTTATAGTGCCAAGGAAATACCCAAAATTACGACGGTATTTTATTCCTTTGTTTCTTGGTCGGGATATTAACTGATAAGTAGTTAGTTTCTAAGAATATTTGTTTGAGCGTGGATCAAATAAACAATTTCCTCGAAGACGAATTTTTATTTTAAAACAAGATATCAGTTTTAACATTATTGTTGATGCGCTTGCATCAGTGTAGTCTTTTGGCAATTTTTAACGTGTTGTGTTAAAGTTTAACGTGTACCATGCCACCTGCAAAAAAAGCCCAGCATGTTAAGACAAGTCTTCATATCGCAGGATTGCAAAAAAAGGCCCACGACAACAACTTATAACAGCAGCAAGTAGCAGTGATTCCACTTCTATAGGCAAACAAAAAACTACTTTAGCATGGATTTATATGAAGCATTGCTTGCAAGTAATATTCCTCTCCACAAACTTACAAATCCTACATTCAAAGATTTTCTGCGAAAATATTGCTTGAATCAAAAAATACCAGACGAATCAACACTGCGTAAAAATTACTTGCTAACAATTTACCAACATGTTCTGGAAGAAATACGTAATGAACTTAAGGATGACATTATTTGGATTTCAGCTGATGAAACTACCGACAGTTGTGGTCGCTATATTGCGAATTTAATTGTGGGTGCATTAAGATTAGAGCCTTCTTCTTCCTATTTGGTGGCCTGCAAAGAACTTGACAAGACAAATTATTCTACTATCGCCAGATTTATGAATGAGGGTATTAAAAAAATATTTCCTGAATCTTCTGCAGATGAAAGAGTGTTTATATTTCTCTCAGATGCTGCTGCCTATATGATCAAGGCAGCCAAAGTCCTACAAGTATTTTATCCAAATTTAATTCATGTGACGTGCTTTGCTCACGGAGTCCATCGACTCGCTGAAGAAGTACGATCCACGTTTGGAGATGTAAAATAAACTGATTTCATCAGCAAAGAAAGTGTTTCTTAAGGCACCTGCTCGCAATAACGCCTATAAAGAAAAACAGCCAAATTTGCGTTTACCTCCCGAACCAGTAGTAACTCGATGGGGAAGATGGATTGAAGCTGTATTATTTTACAATGAACATTTCTAGGCCATCAAAGGTGTAGTAAATGACTTCAATAGTGCAGAGGCTATGGCAGTTCGTCAATCCAAGGAAGAATTTAACGATTCTGATATTAAAAAAAACATAGGTTTGATTAGCACTCACTTTTCCCACATACCTGCGGGTATTAAAAAGCTTGAAACTCGAGGTTTGGCGTTGACCGAATCAATTCAGTTAATGAATAAAATCCGTCAAATAAACTCCACATTGCCAGATGTATTGCCGCGTAGAGTTAAAGAAAAGTTTGAAAACATTTTGTGCAATAACCCAGGCTTTGAACCTTTGTGTCAAATTGATAGTTTTATTAATGGGACGGATGAATTTTTGCCAGAAACAACATAGCACCCAAATTCAAATACTGCCCAGTTACCTCAGTGGATGTGGAACGGTCTTTTTCCACTTATAAAAATATTTTAAGTGATCGAAGACACCATCTTACTACCCAACATTTGGAACAATACCTTATTGTTTACGTGTACAAGAATACAAATGTTAAATAATTTTAAAAAAATGTTAAATAATTGTTAATTAAATTTAAACATCGTCGATAACTTGTTAATTTTATGCTGATTTTAAAATAAAAAACTAAAAATTACTACTACTTTTATTAATATTTAATATTGCATATTTTGACCCTTTTCATGCATATTTTAAGCATTTTTCATGCAAGATTTTTATGTTGCATATAATCCGGTCTCTATTTATAATCAACATGGCACTTTGATTCACATTCATATACTTAATCCACTACAAGTATTAAAATAATAATCAGCCTTCGAAAAATAGACGCTACATAATGACTAAATTCAGTCTTCATCAAAGTAACAGATTATACAAATAAATGTTATAGTATCTCCTGTCACACATTTCACATGTGCCCACGATTTACATGATATACATTCTACTAATTCCTCTCTATCAGAATTGCTGTGGGCTTCACCGCAAACTAGACAATGCCTCTCCTCAGTTTCAGGTTCTGAATCAGACCTCAAAATTCTTTTTTCAACTTTTTCTTTATCATCTTTCTTTTTTGTTGATTTGCTCGTGACTTTTCCTTTCCCCTTTCCTTTTGATCCATCTTTACCATCTTTCTTCTGTCTCTTTGTCATTTTTCTTCATATTCTTTTCTTAAAGCTTCCTTTTCAGGTTAAAGTGGATGTTCTTTTGCGTCTGCTATGCGTTGTTTTGGAAGAGGTCTAACCTTCGAAGGTGAAAAATATTTTTGCAAGCCTGAGCAACTTGGAGTTGGTTCTTTTGCTATTTCAATGTCACGTATAATTTCAGAAGTGCTTATATCAAGTTCGGGAGCAGATTGTAATAATTCTGGATTTCAAGGTCCAACTTTTTTGTCTTTTTAATAGAATTTGAACGATCAGTGACATAGGATGGTGCAAAGTCACTGTCTTGAAAGATATCGGCATTGAAAGGCCATATCCTGGATAACATGTACAATGTGCCCCAAGATATTTTTACAAGCCTCGTACCATAATTTTCTACATTTAACAGAAATTTTATAAAATTATATCGCTAAACGTGAAACTTTTTAAAGAATATTAAAACTACATTTTGGAACTATATGCAAAATTAAAAGTTTTAAATTAATTATTTATAGACACGAAAAGCCAAATTTTACGAAATCAATATTTTACGTTACCTAGCCAAAATGAAGCACGTGCACACATCTACTCATTGCGCCCTCAGGCGGGACACTCGCTATGATGACGAGATGTTGCATGACTTATGAAATTAAATTGAGCAAAGAATACAGTTTTATAAAGTTCAGATTCCCAGTAAAAATTGCTTGTTACTACTTACCTCCTGTTACAACAAGTTACCTCTTGTTACGTCTACTCTGCAATAGGTAATACGAGGTTTTTACAAACGACCACTAGATGGCGCTATTGATATGTGTAAAATTTAACATTTGTTATTGTTAAAACAGTAGCAGCCCAGGAATTGGCCGAATATTTTGTTTATAGTCAGCGTTTAAAAAAAAACAGTTTTGTGAACAAATGGAAATTTCACGCCATTTCGTTGAAATTTCCCAGTCTTATCAATCCACCCTCGTATGAGCTGAGCGAAGACTGATATGTTGTGAAATCGTGCAGTATTATTAACTAAACGTTCTCTTTTATACACACGTAAAAAGCTTGTCAAGAATGTCAGGCAACAATTCCTGGATAACATCGTCTATGGTACGAGGTCCTGCTGTGATCGCAGGAAATCTCCGCGGGATCCTTATCCGGCTTTGCAATTTGTTTTGTTCAGTGAAAACCCTAAGAGAGTAAATAAAAATTATTTTTAGAACATTGAATAATAGATTTAATAACCATAAAAAAAACTACTTTATCAATACCCGGACTGTTACTATTATGTTACTCACATATGTGATAAATATTCCTCCAATTTGAGAGAAGAAAAATCTTGTAACGTCAAATTTCTAACACATCCTGTATAAAAATTATTATTTTTTAATTTAAAAAACCCTACAATAAAAATATTTTTTAAAGCCTATTACAGTTTACGAAATAATTGAGGTATTTCTTACGAGTAACTGTTAATAGTAGTTTTGTTTAGAATTTTGAGAAATAATAGATTTTTGCATCATGCATTCACTGCTTCAATATAAAGATGGTTTACCACGCCGTATTACCATAATTAATTGTAAAACTTTCAGATATTTAACGCGTAAAAGATAGGAAACCATACTTTTTCTTCGATCAAAAGCATAGTTTTTTACAATTTTTGTTGTGGTATCTGTATTAAAAAGTAAAAAGGCATAAAAAAAATATATACATACAAAAATTACTTTGCTTTCGTTTGTTAAAATATGAAGGCACTTTACCTCCTAGTTGTTGCAAAATTATTAAATAAATCTTACTTTTTAATGTATTTTATGAAGTGAATTTTCGCTGTGGCAACGTAGCTTGAAGAAGATAGCACGCGCCGATGCGGGCGTTCTTTCAAATTTTGAATCATATACGCATTGCACTGATCGGACTTTCTTTTAAAAGATACTAGAATAAACGCGTGCCTTGCACGCGCATTATTCAGTTACCAATGCTTAATAATTGATATATTTTTAATAAATAATCCAAAGTATCGTTTTAATTAATTAATATACATCGACACTAAATAAAAATAAATAATACGTGATTGGGTGCGGCGGGAAGCAAGCGACAAGCTACGTTGCTTGAGAACCCTGAGAACCAAATTATTTCGCATCTTTCTCTAACATACCATAATGCTCTCTCTGTCTTTTCGTAAGAAATACTTTAACGATTACATATCAACAAACTCTCTGCTTTGCTTGTGGTTGGTACTTTTTTAAGTGCTCTATAGACAAAGGGGATCTACAGTTTAATGCCGGTTCCGAATGGCCAAAGTCAGAGGCTTTACTAGGCATGATACAACGAGTGGTTTGCTATTACCTTCCCGAGAGAGGCGACTATCACGTTGTTTATTTATTTTTTTTAATTTACTATTTTCTTAGCCGAAATAGTGACCTAAAAAAAATTGCATCATTTTCTGTAATGATCGAATTTCTACTTTGAAGTTTTAGAAGTTTTTTGAATAGATGTATAGACCTTGGTCTTAAATTGCATACCTATTTTCTAAGAAGCTGTCTTTCGCATACCTACTGCATCACCATATTAAGGCAAAGCAAGAATATACAATATAATGAAAGGATACTTAATCTTATATGAGTACAATTTAACCCGTCTTCATGTAAGAATGCAGGCAGAGAGAGAATGAAAGATAGAGCGAAATATGCTTGCTACAGATCTATTATCATTTTGAAATAATTATTAGTGAATTGTAAAGGTTCTTAGATAAAATTAATTTTGAAATCTTTAGTTGTAAAATTTAAATTATCATATTTTAAATTTAAAACAAAATTTTATTTAAATAGGATTCTACGGGAAAAAAACTACGTTTAATAGTTTCTTTTGTATTTCTTACAAGTGAAAATCTGCTAGGTCAAACTACTAGTCTATTTGGTCTTCATTGGATGACTCTATAATAATTTAGCTTAAGGGGTTTTAGCTACCTACAGTTTTTGAAACAATTGTCTTTTTTTTTGCTTAAATGACGTATTATATGTTAGTCCTTATTTTAGATTGATTTTTTTTTTACCTTCTAGTACTTAATTTCTAAGTCGTAGCGCACAAAAAGGCGTTTACTTTGCGCGCAGCCTATTGGAGTGATTTGGCTTAGTCGGTACATTTAACCTATCACTAGCTGCTAATACTTTCTTAAATTAAGTATATTTGGCATCATTACGTTTTTATTAATACGTTAACTACCATGTCCACATTCTGTTTATGCTATGCAGTACCATCCAGGCAACTACAGTCCCTGGCCAAATTATTAGACGCACTGTATTTTTTTTAGTAATTTTATGTTTCTTAAGAGTTTTTATGCAATAATGGTATATTTAAACTACAATATTATTGATTTTTATTTAAAAGAATTGTTGTAGACTACATATTTGTATTTATTTTTAACATATGGCAACACTATGTTGACAAAGTGATACATGAACGTAAACAAGTACAAACCTGTATCAGTCGCGATCGGAATCGAGTCAGGTACGGACGTGTTTCTGTGGCTTTATGGACTGTGATTGTTTGTTTAACAGTTTTATACTACTCAGTTATTAGTTTATTTTGTATGCAGTGTTTTAAAAAAGTAATTGGACTATTTTCATTATGGGTAGAAAAGGCGATCTTTCACCACGTAAAAAAGCTGAAGTGAAGGCCCTTGTGATTGCGAAAACATTTACAAACCGAGAAATATCACGAAGATTGGAGGTTTCTGAAGCTAGTGTACGACGCATAAAAAAGAAAATTGAGTCGGGGAAGGAATTAAGCCCGACAAGAAAGAAAAGATGCGGTAGAAAACCAATTTTCACTCCACGGTCAGAGAGATGTTTGAAGAAAATTTGTGTAGAAAACAGATTTGCTACCACAAAGGTAATAAAATCACAACTCCAGGATGCTAGCGTAAATGCTTCTGAGCGCACTGTTCGAAGAAAATTGAAAGAATTAGATTTTAAGGCCTGCCGCCCCGCCAGGAAGCCCAAGTTAACAGCTGCAATGAAAGCAAAGCGCCTGAAGTGGGCCAAACAATGGCAAGACAAAGATGTGGACTTCTGGAGATCGGTAAGATACAGCAATTTAATCAATAATTGATACATTATTATCATTTTCAGTTAAATAAAGCAAATAAACATGGAAGTTTATATATTTTCCCTATTTTTGACAGGTCTGCTTCAGTGACGAAAGCACATTCGAAATTTTGCAGAATAAAGCTCAGTATGTGCGTCGTCGTGATGGAGAAAAGTTTCATCCTGATTGTGTCGTCCCGACGGTTAAACATCCCACCAAAGTGATGATTTGGTCAGTCATCAGCGGCAAGGGCACTGGACGTCTGTACGTCGTCAAAGGAATAATGAGGCAAGATCAGTACAAAGAAGTATTACAAAATCGGTTGATTCCGCAGCTCAGAGAATGGTTTCCAAATGGGGAACCATTCACTTTCATGCAAGATGGAGCTCCCTGCCACACTGCTCGGTCTGTTAAAGCTTTTTTGGCAGAAAAAAAATATCCTTTTGTTGGATTGGCCGGGTAATAGCCCCATTGAAAATGTGTGGGAGCTGATGAAAAGAGAAGTGGCTAAAGATGTGATTACCAACAAAACCCAGCTCCTAGAAAAGATTATTCATGTGTGGAATCATCATCCTCAAATGCAGGAGACAGTACAATTTTGCATTGATAGCATGCCGCGCAGAATTAAAGCTTTGATAGCGGCTAAAGGTGGCTCAACTAAATATTGACTTTTACTAACATTAATTTCACTTTTCTTTAAAACTTAATAAACTTATGCTTTTCTAAATTAATGCTGTTTTATTTATGTCAAATAAATAAGTAATTGATTGGATAATATAAAAATAAAAAACAAATCAATTTAAAATAATAAAACGGTACAATATCACTCGGTAATTAATATTTTACATGAAATCTTGCAGTGCGTCTAATAATTTGGCCAGGGACTGTAGAGAGGATAACTCGCTATGCATAATGCAAAACGAAAGATAATGGTAAATAAATGCCGGGACATACACAGGGACCGGTACGGCGGTGTAGCTTAAACAAAAAGTTGAACGCCGGTCCGTAACGACGTGTTTGCTACGTTGCGTTACTCCATGTTTCAACAATTTTATTTCCGTGTTTATTGTTTCAAAAAAAAATGTAAGAAAGAGGTTGAGCACAAAAATTTGGACTTGGAACAGCTGCTTTATGGTCCTGGGATTGCAGAAGTAAAAAAATTGGCACACCAACATTTTTAGTATTTCATTGAGAAATCATTTTGAAATCTTAAACGCTTTTTTCTCGAAATTACGATTTTTAAATCGGCCGGCAGCATAATTCGAACAATTTACATCCGATTAACTTAATCTTTTAACTAGAGCTTTTTAATAAGATTTTCTATGGAAGTACACACGACTATTAGGATTACTTATTTACTAAATCGATATTCCGAAATAAAATTTCGGAATATGGTTTGTTACTTGTTTGGTCACTACAACAGAAAGTCATTTTGGTTGTTGGTCATTTTGCACGCGCAAATTTCTCGACTTTCTTTAATTATTTACTTTTTTTATATAAACAAATAAAAGCCTATTTTTAGGACAAAAATGAATTTTTTTCAAACTTCCACAATTTTTTGATAAATCGATATGTTTTAATAATCGTGTGTACTTCTCTAGCAAAACTAATGTAAATAATAAATACATTTGTTTGTTTGGTCTAAATGGAGAATTAAAATTGTTCAACTGCCGGCCGCAGAACCCCTCCAAAAAATAGATCCTTCTGTTCTCCGTGTTAGTGCGCCGTCCAATTCCATAAAATAAAAAATTATTTTGTACATTTTAAAATGCATGCATGAAAACAGATTTTTTGTGGCTTGTATAGTAGAGTGTAAACAAATTCCCAAAAAGAGCCTATTTTTCCTGCCTGTCAGATAGATGTAATCCCTTAATTAGGTAACAAAACTCAACAAAAAAATTCAATTCAAGAACGTTATTGATTGGGACGGTTATTAAAAGATGTATAATTAATTAAATTGGCTTAGTTTATCTTCAAATTGGCTTAGTTTGTTTTTAAATTGGCTTAGTTTGTCTTGATTTTTTCTTCTTATTTTTTTTAAAGAATTCACGATGATTATCTTTGACCTATTTGTTTAAAAAAGTGTTAATATAATGTATCAAAAGATCACGTAATAGCAATTTGCGATTTTAATGAAATTATCAACGGTTTAAAACAATAGGTCTTAGGTTTCCGAATCATCGCCCTCAAAACAATATAATTATATTTACAAATTTTTCTCACTTAGAATAACCCTTTTCCATCTTAAAACGTCTTTATGTCGAAAATAAAATTTGCATTTGTCAACGTATCCGAGTCGTTCATTAGAATTCATCCGCCAATTTTGCCAGTTTTAATTTAATTGTCGAGTGGAAAATTCGCCCTTAAAAACACTTTCCCTGTGTTTGCAATTATGGTTTGCAGGCGATTATTTAAATTTTTTGTTAAATTTTAAGAGGCACATTAATTTGTCACGTTGTAACTTTAAATATATACCTTTTTAAAAGCCTTTTAGAAACATAATTACGACCAAAATACGGTTTTACTAGTTGTAATAGACTTTTTAATCTTTTTTAAGAATTTAAAGAAAAAAAATAAGAGCTGTAACAAATTGTATTTCTGGCTAATGTCAACCCAATACTTGAAAGCGCACCTGCATTATACCTAGCGGTTAGTTTGACAATTTTTACTAAATGTATGACTTTGCAAGGCCTTGGATATAGGACAAGTATGGTTTTAAATATTGGGTTGATATCTGCCATTGATACAATTTGTCGTATCTCACTATTATATTACGTTAGTAATATTTCTAGCTACTGGGCATGTGGTAAATAACATGTTTCGTCATTTTATTTATAGACATAGGCATACATATTTACACCGATTAGACCAGTAGTAATGCATGCTGCACCAGTTTGGTGTGGTATATCGGACACAGACATACAACTGCAGCGAATGCAGAACCAAATACTAAGACGCGTGATATCGAACGACAGGCATATAAGAATTAGAGACTTACATCACATGACAAACATGCAAACAGTAAGACAATACTTAAACGAAACCGCAGAGAAATTTTACACATAAAACATAGGTATCGAATCTGACACAAAACCTGACACAACCAAATAGAATAGAACACACAAACCATTGCATCATAGATCATTAATATGCTTCGAAGCTCAATAGCTGCTTCGCGACGAGTGCAGATTGGAAGAATTCGGAAAAGTCAAATAAAAAACCTCGTACAGGGATTCGAGGTCCAGCTAATAAAGTATTCCAAACCCCTAAAGCGTGCCTAAAGGACGCCACGGTACGCTGACCTAAAGTTGATGTGCATCGGGTACCTGTGCGGAGGTAAAGTAAACAACTTAAAAATAGGCTACAAAGCAAAAAGAGTAGCAATTGGTTGAACATTCGGTCAATATAAACTAACTATTATAGTAAATAATGTAATTCTTGTAAAAGTGTAAAAAATTAATAAAAAGTTAAAAAACAAAGTTTAATAGTGCAGTGAAAAATCATAAACGTGTAATATCATATATATATATATATATATATATATATATATATATATATATATATATATATATATATATATATATATATATATATATATATATACGAGGGTTGTGTAAAAAATAAGGTTCCCTCATTTTTTTCAGGTGTAAGGCATTTTTTATTTGAACTGAAAAATGCATCATCGGAAAGCTTAATTTCTTAGCTATTTTTCAACATAATCTCCAGATTTTTCCACGGAATTTTTGTTGACGACTAATCCCGCTTCAAAGAAGTCCGCCGCCAGTCCGTGGAGGAATTTGGTGACCGCTTCCTGCACTTCTTCATCAGTCTCGAAACGTTGTCCACCCAAGTGTGGAAGTCACTCGGTGCAAGATCAGGGCTGCAGGGAGCATGTTCAACGAGATCCCAGCCAAAATTGTCGATTAAATCCTTGGTTTGGCGAGAGACGTGCGGGCACGCATTGTCATGGTGCAGTCTAACGCCTTTTGTCAGTCTTCCTCTCCGGCGATTTTGGATGGCTCTTCTGAGTTTTTTTTCAAGGTCTCACAATAATTTTCCGAATTTATTGTGATCCCTCGAGGCATAAACTAAACAAGCAGGACACCCTTACGGTCCCAAAAGACCGTAACCATCACTTTCCCTGCGGACAGCGTCTGCTTGAACTTCTTCGGTTTAGGCGCCATTGTCGCGATTGTTGTTTTGTTTCCGGGGTGACGTAATGACACCACGTTTCATCCCCGGTAACAATGGAGTCTAAGAAATCTTCGGTATTCTCGGCGCATTCTCGAAGAAACTCCTGGGCACACTTGACGCGATCGGCTTTGTGGGTTTCTGAAAGCATGTGCGGGACCCACCGCGCACACACCTTGTGATAACGTAACCTTTCAGTCAAAATCGTATGGATTGTTTTTTCACAAACCTCAGGAACCCGGGCAGCCAGTTCCCGAATCGTTATCCTCCTATCCTCGAGCAGAATTCGCTCAATCTTCGACACAACTTCGTCGGAGATCGATGGCCTTCCGCTTCTTTGCTCATCGTGGATGTCTGTGCGTCCTTCGGAGAACTCCCTACACCATTTGCGGACGTGTTGAACGCTGATACAAGCTTCTCCATAAACTTCACATAATTGCCTATGAATATCAACCGGTGGTAACTTTTTAGCGTGCAAAAATCGGATTACTGCACGAATTTCGCACCTGGCGGTGACGGCGATCGGGAGTTCCATCGCGGATGGCTATCAGGCCGGCACTGAACGTCGCAGCGAGTTCTACCAAGGCGGGATCTAGAGTGGGGGAATCAGCGCACATGGCGGTGTTGCCGGATTTCGCCTAGCATCTCGCGCGGCGAGTTTACAGCGTGGGAACCTTATTTCTTACACAACCCTCGTATATATATATATATATATATATATATATATATATATATATATATATATATATATATAAATAAATAAATAATGTGTGTGTGTGTGTGTGTAAATATATATGAAAGGAACATTCAGGTGTGAAAAGAGTATGAAAGAGCAAGACATGGAAGAAAGAAGAGTGATTGAGACTAGAATAGAAATGTGTAATATAAACAAACTATGAACCACATGTACGTGGTGGGTTTTTTAACAAATTATTTTTCCCAGCAGACAATAAATTAAATCCCCACATAAATAAATAAAGCATAACAAAACAAAACTCACAAAGGAAGCAAAAAATAAACTGCCATTTATGGATCTACCAAAAATGTCACTATTATCTAATCATGTACAGTTCAAGGTTCAAATGTCAAGGCAGAACATCAGCCGCCGCAAGGCTTCTCTGTGGATGAGAATGCAGTAAAGCATTCTGTATCCACAGAACGTGAACATGTATGTAGAACCTATAATTTATCATTAATAATAAAGATATTTTTGAATTTGATTTTGCATTTGATATTTACAAATCCAGTAATGTTTTTCAGTAAGGCGTGTTCAAAAAAGCGACGGAGTTGTAGTCAATTTTTTTAATTCAACTCATACTCCAGAGTCCCAGAGAATGTGGTATCTCTAGCAAATTATGAACCTCTCTAACACTCAAGAGGCTCATTTGACAAGATGATGTTTTAGCGTTTGTAATTAAAAGGGAACACCATTTTATAACACCACACACAAATTAAAGAATGTAGAAGTAACGGTTATAACAGTGGTGGATTTAGTTGTCTGTTTTGATTGGTATTGCTAATGAAAACAATATTAGAGTATATAGTAAGAAGGATATAATTGGAACTGTTGAAGTCTTCTACACAAGATTATACGTGCTTTGCAGACGACAGTACGCTTATCTCTTCATTCATTTTGAACATTCGGACATCGGCTGCTCAGGCGAATATCCGCAGACAGCAGGAGGTCGTTCAACTTAACAAAGACCTGGAAGAAATTCTATCTTGGGGTGACAGTAATCAAGTCGAATTTAACTCTACAAAAACCCAGGCGGCAGTTTTTTCTAAAAAAGTTAACGTTACTGAACCCGACATAGTTATGTTGGGGCACTCCATTCCCCTAGCATCGTCGCTCAATTTGTTGGGCGTTAGTTTGGTAGTAAATATGTCCTGGCATGAACATGTTGCAGGCATAGCAAGGAGAGCTTCTCAAAAGTTGGCAATATTATTTCCAACCAGAAAGCTTTACACTCCACAACAACTGTTAATTCTTTACAAAGCTCAAATTCGACCAACTATGGAATACTGCTCCCATGTTTGGGGCTCCGCTCCCAAACATACACTGCATTTGTTGGATTCTGTACAGAGAAGAGCTGTTCGTCTGATTGGAGACCCGGAACTGACCGGCGGCCTTGATTCGCTGGAATATCGAAGAACGATTGGCGACTTAGGTCTGTTCTACAAGTATTTTCATGGAAAGTGTTCGAAGGATGTAGCCCGCTTAATTCCTCCCAAAGCAGTGCATGTTGCGCTGGTACTTCACATCCGTATGAGGTTCAGCTTGTTACTCCGCGTATAACGCTTTTCAAGCAGTCTTTTATATGGAGAACATCATCCCTTTGGAATAATTTGCCCAACGCTGTTTTTCCCAGCGAGTACAATGTACAGCGATTCAAGAACAACGTGAATCGCTTTTTCCGCACACATGCCGCTTTAGGGACTTTCCTGCAGCACGTGTGCTAGACCCATAAAAAAAAATACTCATCCCAGTCAGATAGATGACGAGAAAACAATATCAACATGTGATCTGAAGAACTCCCTGATATTACAGAGGAGGAAATACAAGCTGCATTGAAGCAGATGAAAAACAATAGATGCTCAGAATAAGATCAAATCACTGCAGAAATGCTGAAACTGGGCGGTAAATCTCTAAATGGTGCATTAAATGTCCTGCTAATTCAATGTCTCTATGAGGGAAAAATTTCAAAAAAATGGTGTAATTCGAAAATCGACCCATATCTCTTCTGTCGCACCTATATCTTATCCTAGATTTTCACTTTACGCATCGCTTAACAGCAAAACTAGATTTCTGTAAACCTGTGTAACAGGTGGGCTTCTGAAAGAGATTTAGTATGATTGATCACCTCTACACAATACGCACTGCAATAGAGGAATGTACAGAATAAAAGGTGCCAACACAGTTGGCCTTCATTGATTTTCATAAGGCATTTGATACTGTTGAAATCCGATCCATTCTAAAGTTCCTGGTGAATGCAAGAATAGATTTCAGATATATAAAATTAATAGAGAACATCTCTAAAGAAGCAACTATATATATATATATATATATATATATATATATATATATATATATATATATATATATATATATATATATATATATATATATTAAAATTGACGGAACAGTTGTCGCTAACAACATGTGGTTAAAAAGAGGAGTGGGACAAAGAGATACTCTCACACCTAATTTGTATAGGACGAAGACGTCTTTATGGAGTTAAACTTGGATGAGAAGGGCATCAACATCGATGGTACCAGGCTGAGTCACCTTAGGTTTACAGACGACATAGTCGGGATAGCTAACAACACCAATGAGAAAATGTTAAACCAGATAAATGTGATATCTGCAAGGGTAGAGGAATTTAAAAAAAAAACTAAATTAATGAGTTGATTGATTGCTCCGTTAGTTTGTGACAGTTCATTTTAACAATAAAATTACTTAATTACTTTGTTAACTGACACTAAATATATAATTGGCGTTATTGCTATTTCGTAGTACAATTACGTTTTCAAACTCTTAACTCAGACTAAAACAGATTTTTTGTATTTATTTTTATATAAGGAAAAGATGTGAGTCTCTTAGGTGCTATAAAAGTTCTCACAGCCGAAAATACAAGAATAGCTTTAAAACCCGCTCAAAAATTATCCAATATATTTTTCAATGCGAAAGATAAAACTAATAAACATAATAAATCAGGAGTTTATAAAGTTAATTGTCAAGAGTGCAATCGCGGTTACGTAGACCAAACAGGACGGAATTTCAAAGCAAGATTCGCATAACATAATGCATCTTATAGATTAAAAAATGAAAAATCATTCTTTGCTAAGCATTTTTTAGAAACAGACCATACATTTCCCAATATTAATTGTTTATCAATACTCCATACGACACCTAAAGGGTCAAAATTTAATTTCATAGAATCTATAGAAATTTACAGACATTCAAAGAGTCATAATATAAATTTACTAAATAGTCAAGTAGATGTCGGAAATTTCGTCCTTTACCAACTTTTATAGCACCTAAGCTACTCACATCATTATATAAAAGTAAATAGTTTTAGTTTTTGGAAATGTAGTTTTACTACGAAATTGCGATAACGCGTTTGTAAATCTTTACAAATATATTTAGTCTAAATTAACAAAGTAATTAAGTAATTTTATTGCTAAATTAATGAGCCCTAAAGATACCAAGATACAGATAGGAAATAACTCCATAAAACCCGTCGACGAGTATTTAGGTCACACTATTAAGATCAGAAAGGAGAATCAGCCTGCAGAAATGACCACATGAATAGGGCTGGTTTGGGCAGCATTTGAGAAACTAGGACATATCTTCAAAAGTACGAGGCATGTTTTTTAAGTAAGTACCGTTTTGCGATTCCGCCGCCGCAGCGATACGGTCGGCGTTCCGCGCATGCGCGCTGGTAACCTACATCTCATGTCTACGCACTGACGCCATTACAGTCTGATTCTTCATTGTATACGTTGTTTACTGAGTGTTTAAGATGCCTCCGACAATCGTGAGTCCCGCCGATTGTGAAGTACGGGCTGTTATACGATTTCTTAGTGCTAAAGGCGTAAAACCGATCGATATTCATCGTGAGATCTGTGAAGTTTACGGACAAAACATTATGAGTGATGGAATGGTAAGGAAATGGGTGAGAGCATTTAAAGATGGCCGCACAAATGTGCATGATGAAGAACGGAGTGGGCGTCCTTCGGTCGTTAATGAAGATTTGGTGCAGAAAGTGGACGAAAAGGTGAGAGAAAACAGACGCTTTACAATTTCATCATTGTGCGACTGCTTTCCTCAATATTCTCGTAGTGTTTTGTATCGCATTGTGACCGAGAACTTGAATTACCGGAAATTGTGTTCACGTTGGGTTCCAAAAATGTTGACGGATTTGCACAAAACCCAACGTTTAGGCAGTGCATTGACTTTCCTTGAGCGGTACCACAATGAAGGTGAACATTTTTTAGACCAAATTGTTACTGGTGACGAAACATGGGTGGCCTACGTCACACCAGAATCGAAACAACAATCCATGGAATGGCGACATTCATCATCACCCAAAAAAGTGAAGTTTAAGCAAACAATTTCTGCCCGCAAAATCATGTGCACAGTTTTTTGGGACAGAAAAGGAGTATTGCTAGTGGAGTTTCTGCCTCGTAATGAGACAATCAATGCAGCGTCTTATTGTGAGACATTGAACAATCTGCGTCGTGCAATCCAGAACAAAAGACGTGGCAAGTTGAGTAAGGGTATCGTTTTGCTGCATGACAATGCCCGTCCACATGTGGCTAATCGGACCAAAGATCTCATCAAATCTTTTAAATGGGAAACTCTAGATCATCCTCCATACAGCCCTAATCTGGCGCCCAGCGACTACCATTTGTTCCTGCACTTGAAGAAGCACCTGGGTGGTCAGCGTCTTCAAGACGATAACGAAGTCAAAACATTTGTGATACAGTGGTTAACAAGTCAGGCGGCAGAATTTTATGAGGAGGGTATTCAAAAACTGGTGCCACGTTATGACAAGTGCCTCAATATTCACGGAAATTATGTAGAAAAGTAGATTAAGGTACAGGCTTTCATGTAAAAATAAAATTATAGCGATATCTTTGCACGTCTTTTTTTAATTCCAAAACGGTACTTACTTAAAAAACATGCCTCGTACTACGATACCCATAAATCTAAAAACTGAAGTCTACAATACCTGTGCCCAGCCTGTCAGCACGTATGGGCTGGAAACGATGTGCCTATGAAGAGAAGCATGCTTGGTGTCTCCCTTAGGGAAAGAATTCATAATAAACAGATAAGAAGACGAATCAAAGTCAGTGGCATAGCTCTGGAGGCGGTAACGATTAAGTGGCGATGGGCGGGCATGTAGCTAGATGATTAACAGACACATGGGTTTACAGGATCATAGAATGGAAACCTAGAGAAACAGAATTGGGCTTGGAACCTTCATAGAAACGATTGGTCGATGTTATAGGAGTAGTAGTGGGCAAGCAATAATTAAAGGTAACAAGAGACACGTAAGCATGGAAGAATTTAGAAAAGATCTACGTCCAGGAGAAGATGGGTTGAGAAGAAGATACAATGCTCGTAAAATAAAATAATCGACAACGCCTTCTTTTAAAGAGACATTATAATATTGTGTTGTGTTCTAAGGTGTCTCCACAAATTTTATGACATAAAGCGATAATATTATTAATTTCTTAAAACTATTCTGATACTTAAAATTTGTATGTGTGATATATATGTCTACGTTTTCATACTTGCTTATTCACGCATATCCACAGAATACTGCCGTGGTAAAATTTTATTATTATTGTGGATACATTTCCTTGGGGGATAAGATAATTTTCCTTAAATATATGCAAGATAATATTATTTAATAATCTCTACACACGTAAGTATTTTATGTATGTTAGTGTTTATGTAGTCTTGAAGTTCTGCTTAATTTTGAGAGAAACGAACAGGAATAGATTTGTACTAATAAAATATAAAAGCAGTATGAAGTTTCGGTTTAATCTATTATATAATTTACATAATTTGCCAGTTTAGCTTGTAATATTTTTGTTATAATGTTTAGTAGTTACAGTTTATCAGTTACAGTTAATTATTTTTCAAGATAGTTTTAATTTTTCTAAATAAAAATTCAACGTTAAGGACTTTTCCAAAAAAAAAAATTTACGATTATCTAGAAAATTTGAATACACTAGTTAGTGTTCTTTACACGTGGAAAAAATTTCAATACTCCTTACGGCACTAAATTTGTAAATATTGGCTGTTAAAATATGCATTCTTAACATACGAATCCTACTTTGACCTATGTTGAAACGGATGTTTTATTATATAACAATGATAATTTTCTTACGATTGTTTTGAAAAATTTAGAATCATTAACTAAAAAAATATAACAAATATTTTTCTGTAAAGAAAATTATAGCTAGCGGTATTCGTTTTTTCTATAAAAAATGTTGAAAGTGAGCTACATTCAGTTTTCCTCGCATAACTAGGTAAATAAAGGTTCACGATTTGGCAACGTCACACTGCGCGGAAAGTTTAAAATACCGTCAACTCACAGCTGATTTTAATAAATGCGTGTAGTTTACAGGTATAGGAAAAATATGGGTTATCGTAAATAAAAAGTCAGAATTTATATATATATATATATATATATATATATATATATATATATATATATATATATATATATATATAGAATTTTCTACAGCTGACGCTGTCTTCTTTCTCTCAGCCTTTGACTCCATCCGTTTCTATCTTCCCAGTCTCCATCTGTTAGACCCTGTCCTCCATAGCCTCATCCACATCGTCTCTCCACGATCGTCTGGGTCTTCCTCTTTTTCTTCTTCCTATAGGGCTCCACTCCGTTATTTTCTTTATCCACCTATTATCTTCGGTCCGTCTTATGTGTCCATACCATTTTAATCGTTTTTCTTCAATGGTGTTTATTGCGTTCTCTTTGATGTTCATTCTGCTTCTTATTTCTTCATTTGTTATTCTCTCCATACGTGTCACTCTACAACAACATCTTCTCCAATACTCCATCTCTACCGCGTTTATTTTAGATTTATTTCTTTTGTTGATCGTCCATGTTTCTAACCCGTATGTCATTATGCTTTGTATTATTGATTTGTATATGCATGTTTTGTTTCTCTTTGTAATGTGCTTGTCCCATAGGATCGAATTTATTTGTCTTATGCATGTCCGCGTTTGTCCTAATCTAACTTTAATCTCTTCTTCTGATGTTGCGTTTCTTGAAATGATGGTTCCTAAATATTTAAATCTATCGGCTCCTTTGATTATTGTTTCGTCATCAATTTCTAGATTCTCCACGTTTCCCTCCTTTGTTGTTAGATATTCCGTCTTATCAAAGTTTATTGCTAATCCTGCTTTAGTGTATTCTTCTTTCAGTTTTTTTACTATATAACTGAGGTCTGCCTCATCTTGCGCTATGATTACTTGGTCGTCTGCGAAACTTAGAGTATATAAGTAATCTTCTCGTATTGGGACTCCCATTCCACACATTTTGGCTTCCATTTTTTTAATGTTTGTTCGAGGTATATTTTGAATAGTGTGGGGGATGTAGAGCATCCTTGTAATAGGCCTTTTGATGTTTGGAGTCTCTTCCCTATTTTATGTCCTATCCTTATGTTCACTGTGTTGTTTTCGTAGAGAGCTTTTACTGCGTATACTAGTTCTTTGTCAGTGCCTATTTCTTTCATTGCATTCCATAATCTTTGTCTTGGTACTGAGTCATAGGCCTTTCTTATGTCTATGAAAGCTAAATGAACTTCTCTATTCTTTGCCAGTTTTTTTTCCATTGTTTGTTTTATAGTGTATATGTGGTCTATACATGATTTTCCGGCTGTAAAGCCTGCTTGGTCTTCTCCAATTTTTCCTTTTATATTTTCCTCTATTGATATTTTTAATAATTTTTCCATACAAACGTCCCATACTCGATATTATGCTTAGGCCTCTATAGTTTGTGCATTTTCTGCGGTCTCCTTTTTTAAATATAGATACTATATTTAATTTATTTATATAGTATATAGTATCAGAATTTATAACAAACCAAATGTTTATTAGTATTCAACATAAATAAGTAGCATATTAATTAATATCAGAGACTTGGTTTCTTTTGACTCTAGTATTTACTAAATTTCATTAGTACAGTTGTAATATTTTATTTTGAACTTTGAATGAAGCTCTTCCCTTTTGAAATCACTCAATTTTTCCATATCTAAAAATACTTCTGCAGCCGGTGCATTTCAGATTTCTAACACGTAAGCTGAAAAGTTTTTAGTCTGATACATAGCTTTCGCCCTTTTGAAAAAATCCATATGATTTTTAGGAATTACAAACCTTCAAATAATACTCATGACATTTCCACTATTAGTTTAGAAATTACAGTGGTTTTAGTGGCGCTACTTTTGATATCTTCAAAACAAGGAAAAAATAGAATTTCGTGTGTTGATTACACAATTTTTTTGATGGAATAAATACCGTTCAAGCAAGGCAATGACTTGATAAATGTTACGGGGACTCTGCCTCTGGAAAATCACTCATCATTTACTGGTATGCTGAATTTAAACGCGGTCGTACAGATACAAATGATGCTGAACGCTCTGGACGCCCAAATGAGGTATTTACACCGAAAAAACATCAAAGAAATCCACAAATTTGTTTTTTGGATGACTGTAAAGTGAAATTGTGTGAGTTAGCTGACACCCTAAGGATATCAAAAGAACGTGTGGTCATATTTTGCATGAACATTTGGGCATGAGAAAGCTCTGTTCGAAATGGGTGTCACGTTTGCTCACAGTGGATCAAAAACAACAACGTGTTGATGATTCTGAGCGCTGTTTGGACCTGTTTAAGCGTAATAAAAAGGATTTTTTTGATGCGATATGTTTCAATGCACGAAACATAGATCCACCACTACACACCAGAATCAAAACGGAACTCGGATGAGTGGACAGCAGCCGCCGAAAGCCGCCCGAATCAACGAAAGACACAACAGTGGGCTGAGAAGGTTTTGGAATCCGCATGGAATAATTTCCATCGACTATGCTGAGAAGGAAATATTATATAAAGTTATTGGTGCGTTTGAAGGCAGAAATCGCAAAGAAACGGCCCCAAATGAACAGTCGCAATAGTTACGATGGCAAAATTGCATAAATTGAAGTTCCAATTGTTTCCTCATCCACTATAATCTCCAGATTTGGTCCCCAGCGACTATTATCTATTGGCAGACCTCAGGAGAAAGAGATTTGGCTCCAATAAAGAAGTTATCGCCGAAATTGAGGCTTATTTTGAAGGCAAAGACAAATCCTTCTTCAAGAAAGGTATAGAAATGTTAGAAAAGCGTTGAACTGATTGTATCGCTCTTGAAGGAGACTATATTGATAAATAAAGTCGAACGTTGCAAAAAAAGTGTGTTTTAAGTAGCTAGACCAAAAATTTTTCAACCTACGTGTTAGCTAACTCTCTCAATGAAACTATACTATTCTCATCAGGAATTTTAGATTGAATTATTTCATTGATTGTTGTTTGAATTTCCTGTTTTTTTTTGCATCAGATATACTTGCTAATGCTATATTTATTTTTTCAGTGTTTTTTTTTAACAAATCTGCCATTCTTTAATCGCAAAGTCATTCTTTATACACTATTAAAAATCTCCGATATAAACGTAATCTCGAAACATACTCCAAAACATTAAAACCCAACGTAAACAACTCGTGTCTTGATCAGAGTAAGAATGTAACGTTTTCAGATCCAAAAAACGACGCAGTATTTTTGCGCATATGGAACGGGGCGAAAAAGCCCACTGCGCCCTAACTATTTTTTATTGTCCTCATAGTAGTTTACATAGCAGCGATCTTTCTGTAAGCTGAGCACGGCTGCTCCTTGGGGACGTCTTTAAAGTGATCGTGTTGCTTGCTTGTTGAGATGAAAAGTCCCGACACTTTTGAAGAAAAAATAATGTTTTTTTCTAAAAGCCGATTTTATTCTTCATCATAGTTTCCTTCAAGAGCGATACACTTATTCCAGCAACGCCAAAACTCCTTTAGATGACTCCGAAACAGTACCAAATAGTATTCTGAATCTTCGACACCTTGCTGTTTTTGATCAATCGAGAGAGCACGCTGCATCCATCGGGCGAATAGCTTTTTCATGTGCAAATATTCATGTAAAATATGCCTTACGCATTCTGTTGATATCTTTACGACAGGGGTGCTCAAACTTGAAGTACTGGCGATCTACCTCAATATTGTTAGACTACGATCGATCGACTCTGAGAGGCTGCAAGTAAGTGTGATGCAGAATTGTCGTCTAGGTAGGGTATATCGTGGCATAGATATTAGTTTTCCACACAATATGCATTTTTTTAGTCAAGGTAAGTGTAGGTCTGCTCTAAAATGTCAATGAAAAAACTCATAATTATTCAAAATTACGAGTTTATTGGTTCTTACAAAACAAACGAGTTCTAGTGTCTAAACTTAACTAAAGAGTGACTTTGGATATTGAAGCGTGGCACTGCAGGTCCTCAGCATACTTTTCATAAGATGATACGTAATTATCGAGTGCTAATCGCAAGCATGATGACATATGTTCGTCAGTTAGCGATATTTTGACTTAATTATCTTCATTTCAGAAAATGCAGACTCGCACAAGTAAGTTGACTCAAACATTGCCGTCAATTGAAGGGCGATTTGCCTTAGATTTGGATATTTATCTTCAGATATAAAACACCAGAATTTTGTATCAGATGCTGTGGCTTTGAGATGTATATCTGATATAATCTGCACTAACTCATTTTCAACAGAACATGAGTCCATGTTAAACTGACTTGCTATTTCAGTAGCTAATTCCTCAATGTTTTTACGCGAGAAAAGGATAACTCATAAATGATGCGATATTTGCCAATTTACTGAAATCATAAAAACGTATTTCGAATTGGCCCAAAATATTTGATAATTCTGCCTCATAAATATCATAATTCAACTGAGGAATCCTTGCTTTCAAAGACGGAAAATTTTTCAGATACTTTCTTTTCAGTTCATCTATCATAAGTTGCAATTTACTTTTAAATGCGTTTATTGCGCTAATCATCTCAATAATAGTTTTTCCTTTACCTTGAAGCTCCAAATTAATGGTGTTTTTAAATGCATTGTGATGTCTGTCAAAAATGCCAAATCAGTCAGCCATTTTCCGTTTTTCAGCATCTGAGTGTCATTACCTCTTTCGTCCAGAAAAGCTGTTATTTCGGGCAATAATTCTTGAAACCTTTCTAGGAATTTTCCGCGACTCAACCACCTGACGTCCGTGTGAAGAAGTAAATCAGTGTGTTCAGCTTCCAACTGCAATTTAAAGAGCCGTCGTTGCAAGCTACGTGCACGGATAGAATTCACAATTTTTATTGCAATGCCCATAATCTCCTCCATGTTTAGAACTTTTGAACACAAAACTTGTTGATGTATAATGCAATAGAAGGAGAAAAATGAAGGGAAATCATCATTAGCTCAACACAATGCCACAAAATCGTTTTTGTTTCCAGTCATTGCTGGTGCTCCATCTGTTGTAATGCACACTAGTTTATATAATGGTAGCTTGTAGTTTGTTACAAAAGTAGTTTATTCATTACATTTTGTTTTAGTTACGTAAAACAAAATCTGTAAATAGTTCTATATCGGAATTTTTTTCTCGAGATCGACTCAATAAGCACTCGCGATCGACTTGTCGATCGCGATCGACCGTTTGAGCACCCCTGCTTTACGATGTTACTGCCTCACCCGCACTTGGTGGTCATTCAGAACAATACGGTGAATTTTTTTGTGTTTTTTGGGAGGCTGTCTCATTTGGACGTTGGAACGGGATGCATCATCGTTGCTTGTACGACCGCTATTAGATTTACTAAATCATCGACAAATAGTTGCTTGCGACGGAGCAGATGTGCCATAACACTTCTCAAGCCGTTCTTGTGTTTTGTCCGTATTTTCTCCATTTAAGAGCAATGTTTAATCAACGCACGAAATTCTTTTTGTTCCATCGTTTTGCAAAAATCAAAAGCAACGTCACTCAACTACCTATATCTCGCAAACTAATAGACAATATGTCATGAAAATTTGACACGAATCTTCTGAGCGTTGACACTAACTGAAAATCATGTTTTTTTTTTGTTTGTGCTGCCATCTCTCGAGAAGTCTCTGGAGTTTTTACACCATGCTAGTATTTATATGTTTAAAATATGTTTTAAAATAAATTTATATCTATGCTTAAACTTAAAAAATAAAAATTGTCTGATAAAGCTAATAATTCTACATACTCATTTTAGTAATTATTTCTTAAATATACTTGTATGTGTGTTTCTGTAAGTTTTAAAAGTTCCACATATAGTATGTTCGAGACCCAACATATATAAGGGTAATAGAGTATTCTTTTTTGTTTCAGGTAATTTGAAATAATTCATTTCATTACTGTTGAGAGCTGACATAGGTAAGTTATTAACTCAATTGATATATAAAAAACTGTACATCCACTTTCTTATTATGGAAGTAGAGTTTCTTTCAAAATATGTTACGAGAAAACTAGCCTTTTCCTACAACTTTCTGAAAATGACGACATGTTTTATTCTTTTATATAAATTCATACATTCTTTCGTTGTTCTACGTGGGTCGTTTCAAAAGTTCTCTTCCTAACAAAGAAAACGCAAGATTAAACTGTTTTTTTTTTCAATTTATAATAAGACTAGCCGGGCCCGCGGCTCCGTTCGCGTGGACTTGATTCACTACTATCGTCACTGCTTATTCCTTATGTTACCCAACGTAATAAAATATCTCCCATTATTTCTCCTTATCTCCCATTATCTCACCTTATTTCCCATTATCTAGGCTTATCTCGACTTATCTCCCATTATTTCTCCTTATCTCCCCTTATTTCTCCTTATCTCCCATTATTTCTCCTTATCTCCCATTATCTCACCATAACTCCCATTATTTAGACTTATCTCTGCTTATCTCCCATTATCTCTCCTTATCTCCCATTATTTATACTTATCTCCCATTATCTCACCTTATCTCCCATTATCGAGGCTTATCTCGACTTATCTCCCATTATTTCTCCTTATCTCCAATTATCTCACCTTATCTCCCATTATCTAGGCTTATATCGAATTATATAGAACATATGTATAAATTTATAAAAACACGTAAATCGGATAAGTGGTTCTCGAGTGATAAGCGCACTAACGGACAGACAGACAGACAGAGAGACGTTGCATTTTATATATATTGTATTCTTTGCTACATGATATTGTTCATATTCACTATTATCGTCACTGCTTATTCCTTATGTCACCTAATAAAATGTAGCCTATAACCTGGCCAGAGAACATACGTATGGTTAAAAAAAAGCACGTAAATCGGATAAGTAGTTCTGCAGTGATAAGCACACTAACGGACGGACGGACAGACAGACAGACGGACAGAGAGACATTGCATTTTATATATATTATAGATATTCTCTGCTACATAATATTGTTCCATATTTAATGGTTTGGACTGTCTATTGCAAGAGAACGCGCTAGCGGCAAACTTTGTCCGACTTCATTTACTATTATTGTCACTGCTCATTCCTTATGCTACCTATCGTAATCAAATATAGCCTATAACCTGGCCGGAGAAGATATGTATGTTTAAAAAAAAAAAAAAGTACGAAAATCGGATAAGTGATTCTCCAGTGATAAGCGCACTAACGGACAGACAGACAGACATAATACGTTGCATTTTATATATATTATAGATGTAATAAAATATATACCTATAACCTGGTCAGAGAACATATGTATGAATTTAAAAAATCACGTAAATCGGATAAGTGGTTCTCGAGGGATAAGCGCATTAACGGACAGACAGACAGACAAATATTGCATTTTATATATATTATAGATATATATTATTTTTATTATTATATAACCTGGCCAAAGAATATATGCATGAATTTAAAAAAAGACAGGTAAATCTGATAAGTGGTTCCTGCGTGATAAACGCACTAATGGACAGACAGACAGACAGAGAGACATTGCATTTTATATTTATTATAGATTATACATATACAGATACATAATATTGTTCCATATTTAATGGTTTAGGCACGCGCTAACGGCAAACTTATTTGCGACATCATTCACTATTTTACGTCACTGCTCATTCTTTATGCTACCTATCGTAATAAAATATAGCCTATAACCTGGCCAGAGAACATATGTATGTTTTAAAAAAAAAAGTACGTAAATCGGATAAGTGGTTTTTTTCAGTGATAGGGGCACTAACGGACAGACAGACAGAGAGACGTTGCATTTTATATATATTATAGATGTAATAAAATATATATCTAAAACCTGGTCAGAGAACATATGTACGAATTTAAACAATCACGTAAATCGGATAAGTGGTTCTCGAGGGATAAACGCACTAACGGACAGACAGACAGACAGAGAGAGGTTGCAATTTGTTTATATTATAGGTATAGATTATTATTATTATTATATAACCTGGCCAAAGAATATATGTATGAATTTAAAAAAAGACGTAAATCGGATAAGTGGTTCTCGCGTGATAAACGCACCAGTGGACAGACAGACAGACAGAGAGACATTGCATTTTATATATATTATAGATTCTAGATATTCTCTACTACATAATATTGTTCCATATTTAATGGTTTAGACTGTGTATTGCAAGGGAACGCGCTAGCGATAAACTTTTTTCCGACTTCATTCACTATTATCGTCACTGCTCATTCCTTATGCTACCTATCGTAATAAAATATAACCTATAACCTGGCCAGAGAACATATGTATGTTTTAAAAAAAAAAGTACGTAAATCGGATAAGTGGTTCTCCAGTGATAAGGTCACTAACGGACAGACAGACAGACAGACAGAGAGACGTTGCATTTTATATATATTATAGATTATAGATTTATCCATCTCTGCAAAATAAGCGTTCGTCTCAGCTTTAACTTCATCATTCGAAATGAATCTTCGTCCAGCCAGCCATTTTTTTCAGGTTTAGAAACAAGAAGTAAAAAGCACTCTCCTTTTTGCGAGATCTGGACGTTTCGCCTGAAAAACACCCTTTAATTGGTCAAGTAGTGAAGCGTAATACTCCCCGGTATTGATTCCATCTTCTTCCAGCAGTCTATAAACACAACACTGTGAGGATCCCAAAAAACCATAGCCATGACTTTTCCTACAGATGGAATCATTTTCGCTTTCTTGGGCGCACTTACAGCTGCTCCCACCCAGTGTTTTGACTGCTCCTCCATCTCTGGCGTGTAATGATAAATCTATATTTCATCTACGGTTATGAAACGTCGAAGAAATTGACTAGAATTATGTTTAAACAAGTCGAAACAGTCTTGGACAATGTTCATTCGAATGCATTTTTGGTCGATTGTTAACAAGCGCAGCACGTATCGAGCGGAAAGTTTTCTTACACCCAAAACATCGTGTAAAATGTGGTGGACATGACTTATCGAGATGTTTACATTGTCAGCGAGCTCGCGTACCTTCAGTCAGCGATTAATTAGTATGCTATTCTGAATTTTTGTAACAGTCTCGCCGGTCGTAGAGGTTTTCGTGCGTCCTAAGTGTTTATCATCTTGAATGGATGTACGTCTGCTTTTAAATTGAACAGTTCAGTTTTCAATCATCGAGAATCAAGGAGAAGAAACATTTAATGTGATATTTGACTCTTTTTGAATTCCCGTAGTAACTTAACCTTTTAAAATGAAGTATTTTAGAACAGCTCTCAGTGATTTACACGATGGCTACAAAAAGAGAGACGTGTCTGATACTTCAGAGATCCAGTAGATTACAATACTTAACAATATCATAATAATTTGGTTATCTTGGCCCCATATTTGTGTCAGGCCGAGAATCTTCAGAATAACCCTCGTAGCATGAAATTTTAGGAAATGTAATTTTTAGGCGTCAGTATCTCAAAAACTATTATTGGACAGATGCCATTTTATATCAGGGTGTTTAGAATTTAACAAGGTGTATTATTCATTTTTTTCATATTTATTGTATCTCTATGTCCATTTCGTAAAAATTGTGTTGACCCATTTTGGAGTGTTTCCAGTACAGACATACAAGTAAAAATATACGTAATAATGCATCTCGCTGGAATAAAAATTTTCGAATATTTTCTATTCGATCACAGGTTGGGAAAGAAATCCACGAGATCTCGGCTAGTTATCTTTTTCAAATCTATTTAATTCTTGTAAGTACTCGTATACAAAATATGTAGAGAATATACTTTATGGTGCTCTATGCAGGGTATTTTGAGGGTTGAGGCGTTTAACAAGTGCTAGTACTCACTAAATACAATCACTTTCCCAAATAGAACTGTTATGAATGTTGGAAAATGAAACAGTGCTTTAGGAATTATGACACTGGCATCTTTTTTTTTTCATTTTATAATTATTTATGTTTTTCAAAAGTTACACAAGAAGCATTAAAATATCGTAATTCTTTTCTATGTAATTTTAAATAGCTTTTAGATAAATGTAAAATTAAATCCATTTCGATTCCGTGTAAAAAGTTAATTAGTGTTACGTGCGGAAACCTCATGAGATCATTTCGGTGTATGTCATACCCGATTTTCTCCGAAACTATTTGACATAGAAAGTTGAAATTTGGCACTAATATAGGAATTGATGGCCCCATCAGAGGCCTGTAGTTTTGAGACTTAAATTTTAACTTAAATTGTGGGTGGTGAAATCGGAAATGACAAGAGATCTGTCAAGATTATTGCGTGGGGTGTCAAATGAAAGTTTATGAAAATACGAGTTCAAAAATATATAGGTGTAATACTGGCGCACACTCTACTTTGTATTATCTCTGTCTCTAAGAGTACTGATCAAAAAATTTCGAAAAAATTCTGGAATATTCTTTATAAAGTGTAGATTGAGCGAAAATTATCAGGAGTGCCTTCCGGTTTACAATTTATCTGGTATATAAAAACAATAGTTTGACTTGACAACGTATTGGAAATTTTTTTCGTGGAAAGTTGTAAATTTAACCGAGACTAAGAGCTACGAAATATCAATACGTATTCGGTGCAATCAGTAATATACTCATATACTTTTCATTACATTACTGCCTTAAGCATTTGGCAATCACATCTATAATATATATATAAAATGCAACGTCTCTCTGTCTGTCTGTCTGTCTGTATGTATGTATGTCTGTCTCTCCGTTAGTGTGCTTATCACTGGAGAACCACTTATCCGATTTACGTACTTTTTTTTTAAAACATACATATGTTATCTGGCCAGGTTACAGGCTATATTTTATTAAGATAGGTAGCATAAGGAATAAGCAGTGACGATAATAGTGAATGAAGTCGGAAAAAAAAAAGTTGCCGCTAGCGCGTTCCCTTGCAATACACAGCCTAAACCATTAAATATGGAACAATATTATGTAGCAGAGAATATCTATAATCTATAATCTATATAAAATGCAATGTCTCTCTGTCTGTCTGTCTGTCCATTAGTGCGTTTATCATGCGAGAACCACTTATCCGATTTAGGTGTCTTTTTTTAAATTCATACATATATTCTTTGGCCAGGTTATATAATAATAATAATAATAATCTATATCTATAACATATATAAAATGCAACGTCTCTCTGTCTGTCCGTTAGTGCGCTTATCCCTCGAGAACCACTTATCCGATTTACGTGATTTTTTAAATACATACATATGTTCTCTGACCAGGTTATAGATATATATTTTATTACATCTATAATATATATAAAATGCAACGTCTCTCTGTCTGTCCGTTAGTGCGCTTATCACTGGAGAACCACTTATCTGATTTACGTGCTTTTTTTTTAAACATACATATGTTCGTTGGCCAGGTTATAGGATATATTTTATTACGTCTGGTGACATAAGGAATAAGCAGTGACGATAATAGTGAATCAAGTCGGAGAAAAGTTTGCTGCTAGCGCGTTCTCTTGCAATACACTGCCTAAAGCATTAAATATGGAACCATATCATGTAGCAAAGAATATAATATATATAAAATGCAACGTCTCTCTGTCTGTCTGTCTGTTCGTTAGTGCGCTTATCACTCGAGAACCACTTATTTTACGTGTTTTTTTTTAATTCATACATTTGTTCTCTGGCCAGGTTCTCTATAATCTTCTTTCTATAATATATATAAAATACAACGTTTCTCTATCTGTTCGTCTGCATGTCTCTCTGCCTGTCTTTCTGTCTGTCCGTAGGTGCGCTTATCACTGGAGAACTACTTATCCGATTTACGTGCTTTTTATAAAAGATACATATGTTCTCTGGCCAGGTTATCTATCTATAATATGTATATAAAATGCAACGTCTCTCTGATTGTCTGTCTGTCTGTCCGTTAGTGCGTTTATCATTTGAGAACCACTTATCCGATTTACGTGTTTTTATAAATTTGTACATATGTTCTATATAATTGGATATAAGCCTAGATAATGGGAGATAAGGTGAGATAATGAGAGATAAGTATAAATAATGAGAAATAAGGAGAAATAATGGGAGAGAAGAAGAGATAAGTCTAGATAGTGGGAGTTATGATGAGATAATGGGAGATAAGGAGAAATAATGGGAGATAAGGAGAAATATTGTGAGATAAGTTGAGATAAGCCTAGATAATGGGAGATAAGGTAAGATAAGGAGAAATAATGGGAGATAAGGAGAAATAATGGGAGATAAGGAGAAATAATGGGAGATGAGTAGAGATAATCCTAGATAATGGAAATTATGTAGAGATAATGGCAGATAAGGAGAAATAATGGGAGATAAGGGGAAATAATGGCAGATATTTTATTACGTTAGGTAACATAAGGAATAAGCAGTGACGATAGTAGTGAATCCAGTCCACGCGAACGGATCCCCGAGCACGGCTAGTATAAAATAAGTTTACATGCGTGACCAACGGATAGATACCGAGACAAAATAATTTTATTTTATTTGTGTATAATTAAACAAATATTTAGATAGTAAATATTTATTTTAAACTTTTACTACAAAGATATCTCGCTTTTTATATATTCTTGATAATTCTTATTTTGAAGATGAATGAGTGAATTTCATAAAATAACACTTATTGTGTGTTCTTACTTTTCTGCCACGCACTATAACTAGACAGAAATAACGCTTCAATTCTAAAACACTTCGTATTTTAATCTGTTTACTTAAAATAATACTTATATAATGTATGTATGCAAATTGTTATAAAGTTAATAACCCTTAACACTCCAACATCGCAAACACAAATAACGTTTCAACGCTTTTGAAGGTTACCCTATAATCGCTTTTAAAACCGAGTTAATAAAAATTTCATCTTTTCCTCGGAGCCAATATTAAAGATTGAATTAATATTTCATTCATTTTTGGCATGTTTGTTTTAAAAATTGATTCAGCTCGAAAATTTAAATAGAGGAGCTTATTGCGTCCGCTAGTCAAAAGGAATATTTTACCGCTATTCGGATTCGATTTCATTGTTATCTTTTTAGTTTTTCGTACCAAAATTGAAAAATTCTCTGTCTGTCACAGCCGATTTTCTCCGAACCTATTTGACATAGAGAGTTGAAATTTGTCACAAATATCGATGACCCAATCACAACCGTGTAGTTTTGAAAGTTAAATTTTGACTTAAGAGGTTAGTTTCGGGGGGTGTAATCGGAAATGAAAAAAAAAAACAAGGAAATTGAGTGGGGTGTCACAAAAACACGAGTTCAAAATATATGATGTAATACTCGCGAAAAGAAAAATAATAATTGGGTACATCCTGAGACATAGGTGTCTCGGCTAGGCGGAAACCATAACCCGTTTCTAGCGAAAAATTTTTCACGTTCTTCATCCTGAATAATTTATTCAAAACCGAAAAAGAACGTAGTTTATAGTTGCTTCTGAAACCCCAATACCCAAAAGTGCCAGTAGCCAATCCGGTGCGAAAGTGCCCAAACTTTTAACCCAAGAGCAAAGCACAGAGAGAAAATGAGGTTTAGTTTATTATAACCGAATAATGTACTAATACCGCCCTTAAATGAAGGACAGTAACACTAAACCTGATTTTCCCTAGGTGCTTTGCTCTTGAATTAAAAGTTTTGGCGGTTTCATACTTGGTCGCGCCGGAGTTTGGATGTCTGCTTTTTAAATATCTACTACTGTTACTGTGTGTGTTTGCGATTTGCCTCTTCAACTAGGCTGGCTCAACAAAAATTCATAACTAAATTTTCCGAATCAAAACACTTCTGCTTGTAAAATTCGAATCAAATAGTGATTAAACATCAGTCCCGTTAACTTATATGTGTAGCCTCTATAAAATTGAATCTCGTTGGCATGTCGAATCATTTTGTTGCTAACTTCAACATGCAAACTATCATCTGTCCAATTTCAGTCAACTGGCTTAGACGGTTACTATTTACGAGTATTACTGGTTTAAAAGTATTTATGTTATAATAAAATGTAACTTATTAAAATACCAGTATTAAATTACTATGCGAAAAGTACGACACCGGATATTTTTTTTTAAATGTCTGTTGTTTTCTGAATATCACTCTAATTATTTTACAATAAACAAATAAAATCAACGGTTCCCATGTTGTGGCCGATATTTGAGTAAATACAAAATGTGAAATTTTTAATTTGGTGTAGTGAATTTTAACACAACAGTTTATCTTTGAATAAAATTTTAGAGTTGTTACAGCTTTAAAACGAACAACTTCAAGTGTAATTGATCCCTGAAAAGTTAACAGTTATTTTTTTTATTTTACCAAGGTAACAAGTTATAATTTCCTCTGAAACTTCTAGTTAAACCACGGCAACATTGTATCGTTTTGTTTACTATTGACAGAGTGAGTCTTTTCATTTCACCATTTCTTTAGAGTCCAACTTTTCTGTTGTAAAGCAGAGCTGCTATTTATTAGTATTTTTGTGGAATCCCTTTTTCTACAAAAATTCACCAGGTTCAATATATTAAACGGCCTTCATAACACCCTATATATATATATATATATATATATATATATATATATATATATATATATATATATATGCGTGTTTGATTATCGGTAATCGGACTGGACTGTAAATAAAACTCTTTTCTTTAATACTCAATATTTCGTTATCGTTTGATAACTTCTTGAGGAGTAACTACACTGATTATATATATTAAAAACAATGTTATTTTTCATCTAGGTATTAAAATGTAAAACAAATAAATATGAACAAACGAATAAATAAATAAAACAACGTTCGAAAATGCATTACATTGGACAGACACAGTACAGGAGTGACGGCTGATTGGAAAAGAATTCATTTGCTGTAGTGCGACATCATTTGAAAACAGGTCATAATTTTGACTATTAACAAGGTTAAAATTTTAGCTCACGACAACAACCATATAGGGAGACTTTATAAAAGAAATGTACCACATAAACAGAGATCCCAACTCAGTCAACTGTAAATCAGACACTAATCAATTTAGTAATATCTACAGCAACATAATCAATGCTTATTAATCATTTACAATTACAATAATATTTAAAATTTTTGCCACCCCTTGGTATAAAATAAGTAAATAAAGTCTTTTTCTTTTGCTGTTTTTTCCTTTCATTTGGAATTCACGTCAGTACATATGCACCGAGGCTGTTTATTCTCAGTTTGTGTAGAAAAATCGAGATGTTGAGTTTTGATTTCGAAGACTAACTCGCATTTTCATACTTTGTTTTATTTATTTATTCGTTTGTTCATATTTATTTGTTTTATATTTTTAACGTTTTAATACCTAGACTAAAAATAACATTGTTTTTAATATATATAATCCGTGTATTAATATTTTAGTTATCCCTGAAGAAGTTATTAAACAATAACGAGTAATTGAGTATTAAAGAAGAAAAGAATTTTATTTATAGTCCATACCGATTCCCGATAATTAAACGCGCATCTAATTGACGTACGGTCGATAACAAATTACCAAATTATATGTGTATATATATATATATATATATATATATATATATATATATATATATATATATATACCACTAAAATCAAAATAAACATGATATTGGGCTTGAAGTTAAGAATAGAGAGAATCTCTCATCCTTCCCTCAGACAGAAAAATCTAAATAAACTACGAGACACTCTACGCACCAACTCCTATCCAAACCAATAAATAAATAAATTATTATTCAACTCAACCACACCCCCTGTATAACAAGACAACAATCTTACACCGGATATTAGTGCTTTCCTCTCTGAAAACCGAATCAAATGTTATTTTTCATTTCCATACATAAAAGAAATCTCCACAAAAACAACTAAACTTTTCAACCAATTACCTAATTTAAAAATTGCTTTTAAACACACAAAAACTATCAACAATATTTTCGCTTGTCTAAAAGACAAAGTTTCAGAAGTAGTTTACAGCATCCCTTGCTCTCAGTGCGAAAAAATCTATATAGGACAAACATCTAGAGCCCTATAAGACAGAATCACTTCCCACAAAAGTGATTGCAGATTAAAGAAAAACTCTTGTGCGCTTGTCCAACATAGTAGCCAATTTTCACATGAATTTAATTTTGCTAAAACCAAAATCCTATGTAAAGAGAGAAATCTCGGCAGGAGAACCTTTAGGGAGATGGTGGAAATCCACCTAGAACCGAACTCGATCAATAAAAAAACTGACATTGAAGATCTGAGTTTAATTTTCTCCAATCTATTACAAATAGGCAGTCAAAAATGAAAACTCTTACAATATCTCTGACATATCTCTTTGATAATAATCCCACTGATTTTCGCTAACTTTTAACTTTAAAAAGATCAACCAAATTGTCAACGTCATTCTACTTTCAAATATAAATTAACCACATCTCTTAACTAAGAGATAGAAACACACTGCCCTTAGCAAAATGACAAGAAAACATAACAAAAAAATCCTTTTTAAATTAAAATCATTTTACAACCACACAATTCTCTGTACTATTCTAACAAAATGAAGTAAAAATTTATTATATTTCCCAGAGATGAATATGTCGAGTGTTTCTTGTGTTTTTTCCTGTTTTTTCTTATGAATAAGTGTAATAAAGTGCCCCCACAAACAACAATTTTTGAAACACACCACTTAGCAGTAAGTACTTTAATGTTACATATAAAATAGGGTTGTTCTTTACTTTTAATCTCAAAAATACTGATAATCTACTGTAATTGTAGCCCTGATGAGGAAAATGAAATATTTTCGAAAGCTTGGCGTAGCTAAAAAGGTGTCTAAAACCTTTTAGTTCATTTCCAAAGACCGCTTACCCCAAGAACATAATACTGCTATATATATATATATATATATATATATATATATATATATATATATATATACACATGAATTTAATTTTAATGAAACCAAAATCATGTGTAAGGAAAGAAGTTTCAACGAAAAAAATCTTTAGGGAAATGGTAGAAATTCACCTTCACCTAATAATATTAATAAAAAAAAAACTGACATTGAGGATTTAAGCTCAATTTTCTCTAATCTATTGCAGGTCAGTCGGCAAAATGATAATTCACAAAATATATGACATATTTTTATAAAAATAACCTAATGTCAGCTTTTACAAACGTTTGAAAAATTAAATAAAACGTCAACGTCTTGGTATTTCCTAGAATAAATCAACCACCGCTTTACTAGAAAGTAAAAAGACACTGACCTTAACAACAGTTGTGTAAAACATACAAAATTTTTTTAAATAAAAACTCCTTAGAAGCACACAGTTGTTCGTATCCTACGTAACAAAATGGAGTAAATTATTTTTATATTCTTTAAAAGTATTTTTGATCGAAATTTTCTCATGTTTTCTTAATAAATACTAACAACAATGTGGATTTTTGTTGAAAGAAATTATCCTAAAAAGCACCACATAGCCGTAAATAGTTTTGATGTTAATAATTTAGGTTGTTTTCTTATGTAAACCTTAGAAACTGTTAATCTACTGTATTTGTAGCCCTGAAGAAGGAAATAAAGTATTTTTGAAAGCTTGGCGTGGCTAAAAAGGTGTTTAAAAACTTTTTAGCCCTATTCCCATAACCGCTTACCTTAAGAATTTCAAGTTTATTGTTTTTACTAGTCCGTCAAGACTACCCCCCCCTTATATATATATATATATATATATATATATATATATATATATATATATATATATATATATATATATATATATATATACTGATTTAACGCAATAAGAAAAATATAAATCTCAAAGAAACGCATTTAATAGTATAAATAAATATATGCCTAATTGAGGTAAGGAAAATTTATCTCCGCATACCTAACATAAACCAAATAAAACGAGGATGCAAATTTATTTTCCTTATTCTATTAAATTGTCAACAAGAGCAACAGTACGCCCTTATTGGTTCAAACATGATTCCGCCGTCGACCCAATTTGAATCCGGTCGTGCCAAATTCTAATTTATGGCCGTATCTTAGAAAATTAGGTGGAAAGTGTTTCGGTGTTTCAGAACGATGCCTGCGTCGGGTCTTTAATGACGTAAGTGATCCGGGTTGTGTTTCTGATGCGTTAATGAAAACCCCCGTGTGAGAATAGGTACAGGTAGAGGATGTAGAAGAAACTTGGGAAAATTAATCGTTTGCGGGGACCCGAATACGTTCGACACCTTGTTGAATCGGAGGAAGACCTCTCGCTCCGTTTTTAAATCGGTTAATTAAATTTTAAGGGTACAATATTTCGTATAATGGAGAGTAGGGTTAGGCGTTGAAAAGGGAAGCGCTTTATTATCGATGTAGTTTAACTGAAATTTTGCGAATAGGTTTTTTTTTCATTAACATATCAAATTGAAAAAATTACATAAATAATTAAAATTAAAAAATTATTCTTTTTTTTGCGCCTCAAAAAAACAAGGCTATAGTGCTTTTCAACTCCTCATCTGCGAATTTTTTTGGTACTCGCACATTTTTCTTAAGATTCTTTAACGAAACGAACTCGCAGGGCGCTTAATCAGGGTTACAGGGTGGATGTTGTAACTCAGTCAGTCCACAGCTTCCAGTAATCATGGCTTCATTTGTGAGAACTTTGTGGGCCTTGAGGTTGTTTTTCTCTGTTCACCTGCTTCAGATATTCGATCGTCCTTTCATAAACCTCGTCAATAATTGTGGACCCTTTTACTGTGTATTCATTAAACAAAATTTCTTTGTAGCCCCAAAGAACGGTTGCTATCAACTTTCTAGAAGGCAACTGTGTTCTAGCGTTCTGTGGGGGCGGGGAGCCCTTTATAAAGTCAATAAATCATTTCCAGTAAAATGTTTCAAGTCTCTTCGCCTGTGATAATTAGCAAAAAATAGGTCTCATTATTCTCTAATCCTACAAATATTCCTGAGAGATTTCTTTCGTCGCTTGACGATCCATCATATAGAAATTTTTTGTATTGTCTTCGTGCACAATCTTAAAAATTGTAGTTCCAGATACGCTAGCTGGTTTAGCAAATACTGGGATCTTTATTTGTTGTTCTGACATCAGCAAACCTTTTAACAAGCCTGATGGTTTCCTCAGCGCGTGCTTTAATCGATCTTTCTGATCTGCGGTAATCTCGAATTGAATCTCTGTCTCATAGAAAGTATTTTACCCAAAATGCAACATAGCCCAGCCGCCAGAAGTTTTGAGCTCTCATTAAATGTTAACAGGCTGCATTTTGGCACACAGGTAGTTTTTTGGACGTAGAATACGATAAAAAAAGGTTTGCTAGAGTTTGATGTACGCTAAGGCTACAAAATCCAAAATAAAATCAATAATTCGGTTTTTCGGTAATATCTCGAAAAATGAATAACCGGTCAAGTGCAAGTTGAAATTGTGCAGTTAGTGTTCCATGCGTTGATTCCATTTAAAATAAAAAATTTTATTACGGAGGTATAAAATTATCAGCGACTTCACAAAACACACCCCAAATGAGTTTTAAACAAAGTTTGTTTCCGATTTTTAGTGAAAACTGATGACCTTGAATTTTTTTTTTATATACCAGATAAATTATTAAAGGTGTGATAATTTTCGTTCATTCTACACCCTGTGGAGAATATTCCCGAATTTTTTTCGAGATAAGGCGATTTTTTAAAACAGTACAAAGAAAAATGTGCGCAAGTATTACATTATATTTTTTGAAGTCGTGTTATTACAAGCTTTCATTTGACACCCCACTCGATGACCTAGTAAAAAAACTTTTTTTCACTTCCGATTTTACCCCCCAAAACTAACCTCTTAGGTCGAAATTTAACTTTCAAAAATACATGGCTTTGATAGGGTCATCAATTCCTATATTAGTATTAAATTTCAATTTTCTATGTCAAATAGTTTCGGAGAAAATCAGGTGTGACAGACGAATGGACGGACAGACGGATAGACACCGAGATGATATTATAAGTGTTCGGTACGGAACGCTAACAAGATATCGAAAAACTCAAAGCACCACGTAAAAGAGCGGAAAATTTTACAAAAAAACAACAGTATATAGATCGTTTCCAGATTTTTTTTATTAGCGTGAAAATTTATTAAAAATTTGGGTAGATGATTCAAAAAACGTAGCGCGCCAAACAGGTTAATTTAAAAGTCTACGTGCACCACAGGTAATCGATATTATTTGTTTTCAGAATGTAAAAAAAAATAAAAAGATAGCTTTTCGAAGAGGAGGCTTTCAGATTTCCGATGATATTAATAGTCTTTATTTTTATTGCTTTATAAATTGTAAAGCTTAAAACGAAATATTTTTTGCATGATTTTAACGGCCATAGGGTATATTTTATTACGTTAGGTAGCATAAGGAATAAGCAGTCACGATAATATTGAATTAAGTCCGAAAAAAGTTTGCCGCTAGAGCGTTCTCTTGCAATACACTGCCTAAACCATTAAATATGGAACAATATGTAGTAAAGAATATTTATAATATATATAAAATGCAACGTCTATCTGTTTGTATGTCTGGCTGTCCGTTAGTGTGCTCATCACTTGAGAACCACTTATCCGATTTACGTGATTTTTTTTTCATTCATACACATGTTCTCTGGGTAGCGAGCGGAGCCGCGGGCACGGCTAGTATTTAATAAAATATAGTATTGAAAAAAATCCTTGTGCATATATCATTATTATACCATAAGTTTCAATATAAGAATAATTAAAAATACCCACATTGCTTGTGTTATTTAAAAATTGAGTTTTAAAATATAAAAATTTGCCTGCTGTAGTGCGCCGCCAGCAATTTTACGTCAAAGCAATATGAAATGGTCAAAAAAAGTCGGACAATTTTTTTTTGTTACAGTTAAAAGTATATAAGATATTAGAAAATCATTAAAACCTTAACAAAGCTTCTCTTTTTTTTGTAATCTTGCTCTTAAATAAATGTTTGTGATAAACGTGTTTTTTGCTTATTATTAATCATACAACTTAAACTTAAAGTAAAAAAAAAATATTTAAAGATGGGAAATGAAAGATAAAAGTCTAAGCTTTAAGTATAAAGTATTTATATTTCATTTAAACATCCAGGTACAAAAAAAAACAGTTATTGAAAACACAAAAATTCTAAATTACTCGAAGAAATTAAATGAATTACGTACCCTCTGGCCGTCATATTGGATCCGCCATTTTGAGTTTTTCAAATTTGTCATCGGATTCGTACTCAGCACCCCGAGAAACCCCTTAATAGCCAATTTTAAAATATTTAGCTATTTACAGAAACGTTAATTTAATCATAAATGGGGTAAACCAGCCATTCTATTTTAAATAATTGTTTTAAATTACGATAAAACTAAAAAAACAAAATCTATATACTATTTTTTTTAGCTGAAGTTAGATCCTTTTTATTTTAAAATGAATGGTGCCCAAAATTTGTACAACCAAAAATTTTTAAACAACAATAGAGACTATTTCCAAAAAGACGTACAAAAATTATCTTTTACCCATATTACTCTACCAAGAAAAACTGAGCTAGTGCATGTTTAATTTCTTTAGCTGTTTTAATATTAGTATTCACTCAATCCATTCTCAGAAATTAAAGGGGGCTGCAAAATTGCGCCTCAATGTGCGGGCAAAGTGAAAAGTCACACGTCACAAAATGACGCAGTCAACGTGAGGCAATCGTTTTCACACGCTACCAGCTTTTCGTCAACATTTGCCTCTGACGACTGGACTAACACTAATTTCGTCAAAGTACACTTCTAGGTAGATTTTCTTAAAAAGTAAACCAGTGAAACATTAAAATTTCATGCAATTGAAAATAAGTAGCGGTGTTATTTTATTTTCTCCTGTTTTAACGTGAATTATCAATATATTTCACACTCGGTATCACATAAAATAGGTTAACATATTGTTTTTGTGACCTTTTAAATCTACCATTAATATCGTATAGCACCACTCATTTAAAATTTGTAGCCTTTTATAGACTTAAATCTCGGTTTATGAACGGCTGCAGTTTACAATGTCCGTTCCAAAAGCAGTTCTTGATAGTGTATTGCACGGACGTTCCATTTTTTATCGGGAAGTGTTGAAATAGGGCGCTACGATAAGTTGTTTTTTTAACGTTAACAGAAGAACAAGGCTTTCCTTTATACTGATTTTTTTTATTTGTGATATACCTATAGATTTTTCAGCAATGCAAGAAAACTTACCAACTTACCTCATGGGGTGAAAAGTTCCGAGAATTTTGAGGAAAAAACAATGTTTTTGCCAAAAATCGATTTTGTTCTTCAACATATATTCCTTAAAGAGCAATATACTTATTGCAGCGATCTTCCAACATTTGGATACCTTTCATATAGGACGATTTGTCGAGCTCTCTCGACTCCCATTCGACTTCTTCATTTGAAACGAATATCTTTCCCCGGAACCCACTTTTTCAAATTTGGAACGACGTAATAATCGCTGGGGCCAGATCTGGTGAATACGACGGGTGAGAAAGCGGTTGGTCCATTTATACCATCGATTTTATGGAGTTGTAAGCTGGTACATTATGTTGGTGAAACAACATTTTTTTCTTCTCTAAATGCGGCCTTTTTTTCTTGATTTCTCCATTCAAACGAACGTAATAGGCTTTGGTGATTGTTCACCCCTTCTCAAGATAGTCGACCAGTATTATGTTTCTAGCAATGTTCTATTGTTTGCGGATAATTTAAAGATTTTCAGACAAATACATTGCGTTTCTGATTGCATTGCACTGCAAGATGATATACGACTATTTAGCAACTGGTGCACAGCTAACAACTTACCTCTAAATGTTACAAAATGACGTACGCTAATAAAAAAGACCCTAACTCAATCTGATTATTATATAAATCTTGAGATATTGAAGGATTTAAAATCCATCAGGGACCTTGGTGTAATTTTTGACGAGGCCTATCGTTTTCGGAAAACATAAATCAGGTTTACAAGAGCGCAATGCAAACGCTGGGATTCATATTTAGAAACTCTCGTGATTTCTCAGACATTAAATCTCTGTACTTTGCATATGTTCAATCAAAATTAGAATACGCAGCAATAGTGTGGCATTCTATACACTCAAAGTACACTTCCCAAATAGAAGGGGTACAATGAAAATTTTTAAAATTTCTCGTATATAAAATAGAGGGTGTTTTCCCATCACGAGGCTCGCCACAGGAAACTCGCCGATTTCAGATATCGTTATTGGCCGATCGTCGCAATTTTATGCTGGCTTTGTTTTTGTTTAAAATTTGCAACTCAGCTATCGACTATCCCTACTTATTGTCAAAACTAAACTTTAACGTGCCATCTCGTGCGTTAAGACATTATCCCGTGTTCAACTTACCGTTCTATGGTTCCAATTTTCAGTTAAAAGACCAAGCTATGAAGATTTTTAATGTGAATTGCAACGACATTGATATTACCAATCTAACATATTCTCAGTTTTTGAAGGTTGCACGGGATCGTTGTCTTGGGAATATTATTAACTAATTTGTAGCGTATATTATTAGAGCTGAAACTTAATATTGTAATGTGTTTATCCTAACAGACTCGTTTAGATTTAGATTTAACTTAGCTTTAGTCACATTGTCTTGTTAATGGATGTATTTATCTGTTAGACAATAAAGATTATTATTATTATTACAAAAAAGTTCTTCTTTCTCACATTTGGTCAATGTGGTTCCATGTTTCGCTGTGTATTTCGTTTGGATGTTTGTGTCGTTGGGGACCGCTATGTCAATTCGATAGGTGACTTTTCCTTTTTTGCACTGAAAAGTAATATCGGGTCAATTGGCGGACACTGTTTTATCCGTATGGATACTGATGTCCCAGTAGAGCTTGTAATCTTTATCTTCAAGTATGGATGTTGGTGTGTATTTGTAGTAGGGATCTGTATTTTCTATGAGTTTGTATGTTGTGGCTAGTGCTTGGTATTATTATTATTATTATTACAAAAAAGTTCTTCTTTCTCACATTTGGTCAATGTGGTTCCATGTTTGGCTGACGGGCGCAAACCAAGTCAGCACAAACGCATTACCATTGTGTATTAAGGAATGACCTGACAATGTTACATGTTTTCAAAATCACTGACTTCTGAATGTTTTTGTATATGTTTGTGTTGAGTCCTAATTGTACTAAATGTGGTGTGAATGTTATTGGTGTAAAGCCTGTGGCTGATATAATGAGGGGGACAGTGATGACTTTTTCTTGTTTCCATAGCCTTTTTATTTCCGTTACAAGGTCTGTGTATTTGGAAATTTTTTCTGTGTATTTCGTTTGGATGTTTGTGTCGTTGGGGACAGACAATTAGATAGGTGACTTTTCCTTTTTTGCTCTGAAAAGTAATATCGGGTCTATTGGCGGAGACTGTTTTATCTGTATGGATACTGATGTCCCAGTAGAGCTTGTAATCTTTATTTTCAAGTATGGATGTTGGTGTGTATTTGTAGTAGGGATCGATCGTTTCTTTCTGCTGGTGGCATTTCCTACATCTGTCCTCTGCAATAGTCGGGTCTTTGATGATATGCTTTTGGTAGTTTTCTGGTTAATATGACTTTATCGTGGATGGCAAGTAAGAAGCCTTCTGTTTCAGGGAATAGCTGCCCATCCTGTAACCAGGTGTATGATTGTTTTTTATTTACGTGGTCTTGTTCTATGTGGTATCTGTGTTTTCCGTGGAGTGTTTTCTCTAACTACGTTTTCATCTTTTCCTGTTGTAATTGAGTGTGACTGTGTGTGTCTGCTGAGTGGTCTGCCCGGGATAAGTCGAGAGGTGTGTAGTTTTTGTCTGCTTTCACTGTCGCTGTGTGGAGGCTGGTTTGCCCATTTTTATATTAGTTTGAAAACCCACTGCAAAATTACTAGCAACAAGTGACAGATTATAAAGTATGGCCGAAAATGATTCAATTGTTTTCAATTTAGCGAGCAATAGATAGCTTGATAAAATGCTGTGGATTATAACGTGTTTTTTCAATGTAATTCTTGAGTGTATGGAGACTTTTTTGACATTAATTTTGTTTACATTTTTATAACAATGATGTAATTTCTAAATAAAATGTTCCGTATTTGTTTTTAATACTAATCCTCGTTGGTTAAGTTTCAAATATTAATTTAAACATGTTTTCTCATTAATCAGTTAAACATAACAGAAAAATAGTATAGAAAGCAGGTGGTGTATGGAGACTTTTTGGACTGACTGTAGTTGCTTTCGACGGAGCAGTTGTGCTATAATAGTTCTTAAGTCATTCTTGGGTTCTGGCAGAATTTTTTCCCATCAAAAAGTAATGTTTAATCAACATACGGAATTCTTTTTGTTCCATCATTTTGCAAAAATAAAACGTAGCGTCACTCAAAGAGCCATACCTCGCAAACTAATAGGCAAAATGTCATGAAAATTTTACACGAATCTTCTGAAAGTTGACACTAATTGAAAATTATATGGTTTGTTTGTTTGTGCTGCCATCTCTCGAAAAATCTCGGAACTTTTCACTCCATATAAGTATTTGCTCTGTAGTACAAGCACAAACATTGATAAGTTATGGGAAGATAAAATCCATTAAATGTATAAGGAATGACCTGGTAACGAATGGAAAATAAGTGTCAGATTGGGGAGAAAGGGGGCAATAAAGAGTGAGATGAATAAAATTGCTACGGAAGAATGATTGACCTTATAATGTATTTGCAAAAGAAAATTTTTTAAATGTATTAAATTTAATTTTTTTATGAACCATTTTCAAGTTCATATTTAATTGAAAATGCTACAGCCGAATAAGTCCTGAGCTGTAATATATACACTAATAATACCGGTATCACATGCACAGTATTTAATTAGAAAATAGCGCAGGGAAGCCTACATTTATATTCATAATACATACGAGAAAATTATGTTAAAACATTAACACTACAACGGCGGCACTGTTACCCTAATGATAAGCGAATTCGACCTGCTACATGCATATTAATATTATCTTCGAGCGTTCGTGTACTTAGAAACATAGATATCTTCCACATTGTCTCTAGAGATACTTCGCAATTTATATATTGTCATTATAGTGTTATTGAAATTAGTACATTATGAGTTTATTACAGCGAGTGTTTTAAAAATCAAAATTCCGCACAATCAAATTTTTATGTCTTTAACAATCAATTCCTATTTAATAGATGAGTAACCTCCCCTTTAGAGTTTTGAACAAATGCCATGCAATTAGCTCAAAGTAGAGGAGTTTTATCCTAGAAATGTACAAAGAAGAAACTACGATGGCCATTTCATAAATAACACTGTGCAACATTTTCGAGGTCATCGAATGTAAACTAAATTTTGACTTTAGTTTCTGGAAGTGCCCACCTAAACTAGCAAAACCCTATTTGGGTTTTGATAGTTTAGTTCGAATTTTTTTTTTTTTGCCGTCATAAATTTTTTTGCTCGAGCTTTGGGTTTGCACGGCTATATTTCATAATTTATTGGAAATTTCTCAATGCAATCTTCAGACGAAATGTTCTTCACACTAAAATACACAATTTTTGTGAACATGTCGAGGCCAGATTTTCACTCTTTCGGGGTGTTTTTAGTGCAGAAAGCCCGAAAAAATGCCATTTTTTCACATTTTCGACCTTAACAAACTGTGCATATTTTAGCATAACTGTCTTCGACAAAAATGTTCTCTGCATAAACACGAGTAACTTTGCTGAACATTGCAATAACCTACAATCGATCCTTATAGTTCTTTTGGCCGTTGTAAGGAATTTCACACCAAAATTTCAGCTTTTTTCAGGTTTTACGTTCAAGAAACTGGTTTTTAGCTCACTTTTGAATGTCTACTAACAATTAGCATTTATTTTTGTAAAAGAAATTGAAAAAAAAATTTTGTTTGTAAACTGCTATGGTACACACACACACACACGCTGGAATTAATACACACACATTTGAACGGGGAATCGCTTGTGTGTAGTATGGAATTGACGCGCACTGTGCTAGTATTGGTACAATACCATATATCTAACACGTGCGCATGTTAAGTATAAGGCACTGTATCAATACTAGCACAGTGCGCGCCAATTCCAGACTAGTGTTGGTATGGATTGTTGCACAGTAGGAACTTAATACTTAAACGTTGTCAATTTTTCGTGTGTGTATACGTGTGTTGATTGATTATACGTTTTTTTTTGCCTTTTTTTTTGAATTTTCAATAGCTCTATAAAATGGATAAAAATTTGCGAAAAACTTTAACACAAAAAAAGATATATTTGCTGATGAAAGCTGAAATTTTGGTGTGAAATGTACTATTTGGTGGCGAAATTCCTTACAACGGCCAAAGAACTATAAGGATCGATTGTAGGTTATTGCAATATTCAGCAAAGTTACTCGTGTTGATGCAGAGAGAACATTTTCTCGAAGACAGTTATGCTAAAATCTGCACGGTTTGTGAGTTATGGTCGAAAATGTGAAAAAAATTGCATTTTTTCGGGGGCTTTCTGCACTAAAAACACCCCGAAAGAGTGAAAATCTGGCCTCGACATGTTCACAAAAATTGTGTATTTTAGTATGAAGAACATTTCGTCTGAAGATTGCATTGAGAAATTCCCAATAATTTAGGAGATATAGCCGTGCAAAACCAAAGCTCGAGCAAAAAAATTGATGATGGCAAAAAAAAAAAATTCGAACTAAACTATCAAAACCCAAATAGGGTTTTGCTAGTTTGGATAGGCACTTCCAGAAACTGAAGTCAGAATTTAGTTTACATTTTATGTGTTGCACTGTGTAATGCTTAGGTAATGTAATCATAATAAAACTGACATCTTCTTTTTACGACGCCGTCTCCTCATGAAGGTTGACGAGCCGTATAGCTAAGCGACCTTTAGAAACTGCTGCCCGAAAAATATCACTCGGAGCACATCCAAACCACTTTCTTATGTCCTTGAGCCAAGAATTCTGTCGTCGTCCGATCGATCGTTTTCCTTTTATTTTGTCTCCAATTATTAAACGTATCAGTATATGTTCGAAGTATTGAGCTTTTCTTATTTTTTTGTTTGTTAATAATTCCTTCATTTTATTCATTCTTTCCAGTACTTCTCTGTTTTTTACTTTCTGTACCCAGAAGATGGGAAGAAGGCGTCTAAAATGTACATTTCAAAAGATTCCAAGCATTTCTCTGAGCCAGGGTCAAGGGTCCAGCACTCACATCCAAATAATAGCACGGAGAATACATACGCACTCACCATTCTCATTGGGAGTTCAAGACAGACTGGTGCGACAGAAAAATTTATTCATATTCATATATATATTACTCGGGCTTGTTCAATTTGGGAATATATTTCCTTTCTTGGGTCTCACCTGTCATTTATATTAGTTCCTAAATATTTAAATGTGAAGACCTGTTCTACGGTGTTGTCCCTGATTTCGAGGAATTCTGGTGGTAGGTTTTTCTTTGTTATTGCCATCCAGTTAGTTTTTCTTATGTTCATAGTTAATCCAAATCTTTCGCTGGCTGTTACGACTCGATTGATTAGTTGCTGGAGATCTTTGATATTATTTGCTAATAGAACAGTGTCATCAGCATATCGTATATATTTAATTTTAATAACCCTAAGGACATTGTTAGGGCTTTTGCCAATCATTTCTGGAGTATTTATAATACTGCGAGTGATGTCACTAGTAGTTTCTCATTCTGTGAATCAAGGTCATATTGAAATTGTCGCGCCGCGTTTTGCTCCGAGTGACGTTGTGACGGTGTCAAAGCGACTTAAACCACCAGACTCTGTGCCAAGCTTTTTTATTAGAGATACTATAGATGTTTTGGCTGCTCCATTTAGTAAAATTTTTGACCTTTCGATATCTAGCCAAAGATATCCTGTGAGGTGGAAAACGGCTAAAATATGTCCAGTTTATAAGAGTGGCAGTAGAGCAGAAGTGGAAAACTACAGGCCCGTCTCACTTCTTTGTGGTTTTTCGAAGTTTTTTGAAATGGTTTTGCATGGGCACATTGTGGCCAAAGTGGAACCATTGTTGTCGGTGCGTCAGCACGGTTTTATGAGGGATCGGTCGATGGCCACCAACTTGTCCTCCTTTACACATTTTACTTCTAGGGTGCTTGATTGGGGAGGTCAGGTTGATGTGGTGTTCACTGACTTCTCGAAGGCGTTTGACAGGATAGATCATGGTGTGCTTCTGGGAAAGATGGTTGATTTTGGCTTCACGAAGAATTTTTTTAGTTTCTTCAGGACATATCTGGTGGAAAGATTGCAGTATGGTCAGTGTAATGGTTTTAGGTCACATTCGTTTCGTGCAGAGTCCGGTGTTCCACAGGGGTCAAACTTGGGACTGCTATTGTTCCTTATGTTCATAAATGACATTCAGGAGGTCATTGATGTGGCATACCAGATGTTTGCGGATGACCTGAAACTGTATGTGTCAGTTGAGTTTGGTGGCGACTGTGAACGACTGCAGAGTAGTGTTGAGGCAGTGCGGGCGTGGTGTGACAACAATGGGATATTGCTAAATGCAAACAAATGTTCTGTAATGACAGTGAGCCGTAAAGTATCTCCAGTAAACTATAATTACAGTATAGGTAATATAGAGTTGCAGAGAGTGGAGACAGCCAAAGACCTGGGCATTGTTCTGGACTCCAGGTTGATCTTCAATCAGCATATTGGCAAGGTGGTTTCAGAAGCGATGAAAATGATGGGGTTCATAATTAGAAATGGTGGGTCTTTTCAAAATATTGAAACCTTTTCAACATTGTACAATACATTGGTCAGAAGTAGGCTTGAGTATGGGTCTATTATCTGGGCACCATTGTATAATAGGTGGGTTGTGGCTTTGGAAAGGGTTCAGAGGAGGTTTTTAAAGTTTTTGGCTAGGAAAGTTGATGGGGTGTATCCACCGGTAGGTATAGAGAATGATATTTGGTTAGAGAGATTTACTTATATGACTTTAGAGAAACGTAGAAATATGGGTATGGTGATGTTTCTGCATAAACTTGTAAATGGTGTGATTCAATGTCCACTGTTGCTGGAGGAACTGAATTTTGTTGTGCCCAGACTAGCTCATCGGACTGGAAACTTCTTCTATCTTCCTACTGCTCACACAAATATATTGTATACTTCACCCGTTTATAAGATATGCCCTGCCTATAATAAGATATCTAGAGCATGTGATCTGTCCATGTCTCAGAGGGAATTCTTCTGTATTTGTCTAAACTTATTTTAATAGCTGTAAGCATATGTGAAACTGTAGTTTGTTTATTGTTTGTATAATTAAGCATTTTATTGTTTGTATAATTAAGCATTTTATTGTTTGTATAATTAAGCATTTTGTGATATGTATTAGTATTGTTTAATGATTGTATGATCGGCCTATTAATTAATTATTTTGTTGGGCTTGTAACAGTAAATAAATAAATAAATAAATAAATATTGTTTAGTGTACTCCCCCCACTAACTGTTATTCCTTCAATGGATTTATCAGCATCAGAATAAAGATTGAACAAACACTTTGGGTTATTTTTGTCCTTTCGGAATTTTCCAGCTCAATTTTAACTTCCACTTTTTGATTCCAGTACATATTTTTAATACTGATAATATTTAGATCTCTTTTGTCTATATTTGTTGTTTCTAAAATTTTTATTAATTTCTCGTGCACAGTCGAAAGCTTTATTGTAATCTATAAACATGCATATACATCTACATTCATATCTTTACAACGCTGGACCGGTACATTTAATGAGAATAAAGCTTCCCGTGTACCCATGCCTTTTCGGAATCCGAATTGTGTGTTATCTAATTCTGCTTCATATTTTCTACATATTCTGGTACGGATAATTCTCAGGAATATCTTAAGAACGTGAGACATCAAACTTATTATGCGACTAGCCGGGCCCGCGGCTCGGCTCGCGTGGACTTGATTCACTACTATCGTCACTGCTTATTCCTTATGTTACCCAACGTAATAAAATATCTCCCATTATTTCTCCTTATCTCCCAATATTTCTCCTTATCTCCCATTATCTCTACATAATTTCCATTATCTAGGCTTATCTCTGCTCATCTCTCATTATTTCTCCTTATCTCTCATTATTTCTCCTTATCTCCCATTATCTCACCATAACTCCTATTATCTAGACTTATCTCTGCTTATCTCCCATTATCTCACCTTATTTCCCATTATCTAGGCTTATCTCGACTTATCTCCCATTATTTTCTCCTTATCTCCCATTATTTCTCCTTATCTCCAATTATCTCACCATAACTTCTATTATCTAGACTTATCTCTGCTTATCTCCCATTATCTCTCCTTATCTTCTATTATTTATACTTATCTCCCATTATCTCACCTTATCTCCCATTATCGAGGCTTATCTCGACTTATCTCCAATTATTTCTCCTAATCTCTCATTATCTCACCTTATCTCCCATTATCTAGGCTTATATCGAATTATATAGAACATATGTATAAATTTATAACAACTCGGATAAGTGGTTCTCGAGTGATAAGCGCACTAACGGACAGACAGACAGACAGAGAGACATTGCATTTTATATATATTGTATTCTTTGCTACATGATATTGTTCCATATTTAATGCTTTAGGGAGTGTATTGCAAGAGAACGCGCTAGCGGCAAACTTTTCTCCGACTTGATTCACTATTGTCGTCACTGCTTATTCCTTATGTCACCTAATAAAATATATCCTATAACCTGACCAGAGAACATACGTATGTTTAAAAAAAAGGCACGTAAATCGGATAAGTGGTTCTAACGGACGGACAGACAGACAGATAGACAGACGGACAGAGAGACATTGCATTTTATATATAATTATAGATATTCTCTGCTACATAATATTGTTCCATATTTAATGGTTTGGACTGTGTATTGCAAGAGAACGCGCTAGCGGCAAACTTTGTCCGACTTCATTTACTATTATTGTCACTGCTCATTCCTTATGCTACCTATCGTAATAAAATATAGCCTATAACCTGGCCGGAGAACATATGTATGTTTTTTTTAAAAAAAAAAGTACGAAAATCGGATAAGTGGTTCTCCAGTGATAAGCGCACTAACGGACAGACAGACAGAGATACGTTGCATTTTATATATATTATCGATGTAATAAAATATATACCTATAACCTGGTCAGAGAACATATGTATGAATTTAAAAAATCACGTAAATCGGATAAGTGGTTCTCGAGGGATAAGCGCATTAACGGACAGACAGACAGACAGACAAACAGTGCATTTTATATATGTTATAGATATAGATTATTATTATTATTATTATTATATAACCTGGCCAAAGAATATATGTATGAATTTAAAAAAGAAAGGTAAATCGGATAAGTGGTTCCCGCGTGATAAACGCACTAATGGACAGACAGACAGACAGAGAGACATTGCATTTTATATATATTATAGATTATAGATTACGGATATTCTTTGCTACATAATATTGTTCCATATTCAATGGTGTAGGCTGTGTATTGCAAAGGCACGCGCTAGCGGCATACTTATTTCCGACATCATTCGCTATTTTACGTCACTGCTCATTCCTTATGCTACCTATCGTAATAAAATATAGCCTATAACCTGGCCAGAGAACATATGTATGTTTTAAAAAAAAAAAGTACGTAAATCGGATAAGTGGTTCTTCAGTGATAGGCGCACTAACGGACAGACAGACAGACAGAGAGACGTTGCATTTTATATATATTATAGATAATCGTCGCATTTCATTGATTTTTTTAGGAATTGGAATGAAAGTCGACTTTCACCAGTCAAGAGGGATTTGTCCAGTTTCATAGATCTTGTTAAATAGGATTACCAGTCAATTAATAAATAGACTTCCATCCAAAAATATTTTGAGGATTTCATCTGGACCAAATGCTTTTCCATCCTTCTGTAGTTTGATATCATGAGAACTCACATCAGATATTGTTAACATCTCGATGAATCAGCGGGCTGTTTGGTTACATCGCCTGTGCGTACTATTTTAACTGGTAACAATTTGTTACACAATTTGACGAGGGGGTGGTGCAGCCTAAACAAGGCTTGGAAGGCCGAATCATCAATTCCACAACAATTTGTTCATTGGTCGACTGTAGAACAACAAGGAAAACATTTTGATATTACAACATTTTTTTAAGAAAGATTTTTATCTTGAATTGTTGCTATTGATGAAACAGTGGTTAGCTACTTCGAATCAGAGATGAGATCGCAATCCAACGAATAGAGAAATTCATCATTCGCGCTACCAAAACAATTCCAAGGAGCCCAATCAAATGTTAAGTAAATGATGCTCTTTGTTTATGATCACCAAGGAATTATCTTGATTAAGGGGTTACATATAATTAGAATTTTTAAAACTTTTTTTTTTATGGATTTTTAATCTCTTAGAATTATAAAAAAAAAAAATAAGAAAATTCCATTCCAAAGTTATAGCATTAAATGTGACCTGGCGTCGGATAGGGACCGCTACCTGTTTTCAGACACTGTCTGTAATATTACTCGGTCAATTAAAAATTACTTTTTCTTTCTCTTTTTCTACAAAAAGTCGATAGGTTTTTTTTTAAATTTTCTAATAGATAATTTTTTATAAACAACACAGGCCAAGATTTTTCAAACCCTGAGACCAGACTATACTTTTTCGAAGGTTTTTGGTGCACTGAATTCAAATCCGACCTCAGAATTGCCCCATGACATCAAGTTTTCCAGATATCCTAATCTAAAAATGCAAAAAACACGGTTTTTCGTTATACTCGGGATTATATTACACCGCGAATTAATTTTTTTCCACAAAACTCGCTATGGCATCTAAAAGTACTACTCTTTCTCTTCAAAATGCATTTTGAATTTTTCAGATATTTTATTTCTTTTCGGAGAAATCATGGGTTGAAGTTAATTAGTTTGGCGTTTTCGTTACAACTGTACCGAAAAAAAAGTTGATCCGGCAGGCGAGAGTAGTTTAATTATATGATTTTTGGGACGCTGAATCCGAGTTCGTTGTTGGTTTAACCCCATCGAGTCATGGTTTGTCCCTAACCTTAAGAAATTTAAAATGGCGGATCCGATATGACGGGTTGGAATTCTGAAGAGTCTAAATTATTATAAAACTTACATTTGCCTTTCTGTTTTTGATTCTTTTAGGATTTGAGAATATAATATCTTTTTTCAATTTTCATTCGACGCCTGAGGTTATGTTAGGTTGCTTGTTTGGGGATTAAGAGTGTGATGTCTTTTATCAATGAAGTATTGAAGAACGGAGTATTATAGAGAAAAATTTGTTCGAACAAAAGTTGTGTATTTTTGCCAGAGAAACACGATTCCGTGACTTTTAAAATGATCTTCCAAGGTCATCACAGTTATATCATATTATTGCCCCTTTGAAACCCTATTGTCTAAAAGTTTTTTTACTAAAAGTTGACATAAAAAAATTAAGAAGCCTGGTACATTAAAGTGGTACACCATATATGATAACAAATAAACAATGTTGCTACTAGAAAGATGATTTTTCCGTGAAGAAATAAGATATCCGAAAAATTCAAAATGCATTTTGATGGGGAAGAATAGTACTTTTATACGCCGCAACGAGTTTTGTGGAGAAAAATTAATTCGCGGTGTAATATAGTCCCGAATATAGCGAATAACCGTGTTTTTTGCATTTTTAGGTCAGGATATTTCGAAAACCTAATGTGATGGAACAATTCTGAGGTCGGACTCGGATTGAGTGCATTAAAAATCTTTGGGAAAGTAGACCCTGGTCTCAGGGTCTGAAGTTTCGTCCAGTTTTGTCGGCCTGTGTAATTAAAAATAACTTGTTTGGTCGAATATTGCATACTAAAGTTTGAAACACCGAAACTTTTTTATTTTTGAAGAAAAAAAACCCCTCTGATAATTTTTAACTACTACGAGGCTGGTTTGAAAAGTCCGTGCAAAAATAAAAAAAACTACTTATGTGTTTGGGGTAAACCTTTTTTATTTTTCGGCATAGTCTCCTTTTAGGCTTATACACTTCGTCCAACGATGTTCTAGTTTGTTGATCCCTTCCGAATAATAGGATTTGTCCAAGTCTGCAAAATATCCATTAGTGTCTGCAATCACCTCCTCGTTTGAATAAAATCTTTGTCCCGCCAGCCATTTCTTCAAATTGGGGAACAAATAGTAGCCCGAGGGAGCCAAGTCTGGAGAATAGGGGGGATGTGAAACGAGTTGGAATCCTATTTCCATTAATTTTGCGACCACAACTGCTAAGGTGTGTGCTGGTGCGTTGTCGTGATGGAAAAGGACTTTCTTGTGGGCCAATCGCGGGCGTTTTTTCTTGCAGCTCAGTTTTCAAACGGTCCAATAACGATGAATAATATTCACCTGTAATAGTTTTACCCTTTTTCAGATAGTCGATGAGGATTATCCCTTGCGAATCCCAAAAGACAGTCGCCATAACCTTTCCGGCCGAAGGAACGGTCTTCGCCTTTTTTGGTGCAGATTCTCCCTTGGTAACCCATTGTTTAGATTGTTGTTTGGTCTCAGGAGTATAGTAATGTATCCATGTTTCATCCACAGTGACGAAACGACGCTTAAAGACCTCCGGATTCTTCTGGAACAGCTGCAAACCATCCTTGCAACACTTCACACGATTCCGTTTTTGGTCAAGCGTGAGCAACCGCAGCACCCATCTTGCGGATAGCTTTCTCATGTCCAAATGTTTATGCAAAATATTATGTACCCGTTCAGTCGAGATGCCCACAGCACTAGCAATCTCACGCACCTTAACTCTTCTGTCATCCATCACCATATCATGGATTTGATCAATGATTTCTGGAGTCGTAACCTCCACAGGCCGTCCAGAACGTTCAGCGTCACTTGTGCCCATATGGCCAGTCCGAAAATTTTGAAACCACTTATAAACTGTTCTAATCGAAGGTGCAGAGTCACCATAATGTTTATCAAGCTTCTCTTTAGTCTCCTGAGGCGTTTTGCCTTTCATAAAGTAATGTTTAATCACCACACGAAATTCTTTTTCGCCCATTTCTTGAAAATCACTCGACTTCCTTGATTCACACGAATGCCAAACACAAAGAAATAGACCAATATGGCTGAAACTTGGTGTGCGTTCATTCAAGAGATGCTACTAACTAAACATGACCTCGATACGCGCCGGTGGTGCCATCTCTCGGACTTTGCACGGACTTTTCAAACCAGCCTCGTACATTATTTTACAAGATTAAATTTTATTTTTGCCGATTGGATTACTTGTTGTGAAGTTATCCTGCAAACAAGGAGGCACATAGGAAAAATATATAATCGCCATTCTTTTGTATTATTCACTTAATAACCTTTAAATTTTTTTTTAAAATATACAATTTTTGCGGCGCCCAGGTGTTTTTTTTTATGGGTCTAGCACACGTGCTGCAGGGAAGTCCCTAAAGCGCTCCAGGAGCGGCATGTGTGCGTAAAAAGCGTTGTTCTTGAATCGCTGTAAATTGTACTCGGTGGGAAACACAGCGCTGGGCAAATTATTCCAAAGGGATGATGTTTTCCATATAAAGGACTGCTTGAAAAGCGTTGTACACGGAGTAACAAGCTGAACCTCATATGGATGTTAAGCACCAGCGCGACGTGTATTTCTAACATGCACCGCTTTGGGAGGAATTAAGCGGGCTACATCCTGCGAACACTTTCCATGAAAATACTTGTAGAACAGACTCAAGTCGCCAACCGTTCTCGATGTTCCAGCGAATCAAAGCCGCCGCGCCGGTCAGTTCCGGGTCTCCAATCAGACGAACAGCTCTTCTCTGAACAGAATCCAACAAATGCGGAGCCCCAAACATGGGAGCAGTATTCCATAGTTGGTCGAATTTGAGCTTTGTAAATAATTAACAGTTGTTGTGGAGTGTAAAGCTTTCTGGTTCGAAATAATATTCCTAACTTTTGAGAAGCTCTCCTTGCTATGCCTGCAAGATGTTCATGCCAGGACATATTTGCTCCCAAACTAACGCCCAACAAATTGAGCGACGATGCTAGGGGAATGGAGTGCTCCGACATAACTATGTCGGGTTCAGCAGCGTTAACTTTTTTAGAAAAAACTGCCACCTGGGTTTTTGTAGCGTTTAATTCCACTTGGTTACTGTCACCCCAAGATAGAATTTCTTCCAGGTCTTTGATAAGTTGAACGACCTCCTGCTGTCTGCGGATATTCACCTGAGCGGGCCGATGTCCAAGCGTTCAAAGTGAATGAAGAGATAAGCGTACTGTCGTCTGCAAAGCTGTAGATTGGATTCCCGGTCTTTTCCAGCAGATCGTTAATGTAAATGAACCCCTTAAGAGAATGTCGTGCGGAACAAATGTAATAGCAACGTACTATCGAAATTTGTGTAAAAAATATGACTGGATTTATTTAGGGGGGGCACTCATATGCATGACAATGTACGCCGGTAGGTGGAGAAAGTTGCAATTAACTTGCTGAATAATTACAAGAGGGAATTGTTGCTTCACTCGCGATACCCTCTAGACATAAGTGCGTCCTGCTTTAATTTATTCCTGAGATTGAAAGAGAATATGCGGAGAAACCCCCCTTCGAGGTGCTTTCTGGATTTGTTTTTCAGAATTTTTGGCAAAAATTTTGGCGACTTAAAATTGAATATGCAGGTCTGCACTACCTTAAGTTTTAAAGGTAATAATCAGTCAAACGTTTATTAGTGTATTATGGTTGTTTTTATTCCAATTTGTTTTTAGGGTAAAAAACGCTTATGGCGGCGAGGTGGGTATTCCTCTCGTTAAACCCAGAAATAGAATTTAATATCAGTTGGGGGATTAATAGTACGAGTAACTGTACCTGAGGTGATAGCAATACCACAGAATTTACTAAAAAACCTTTTTAACTTTTGGGTTTAGATAGAACCTGAGGTTATAAAAAGTTTTTATGGTGTTCCTTTTAGTGTTCTTCATGTACATGAATTGAATTTCCTTTATTTTGCATTAGAAATTTCTGCAGTTTTGCGTGAACAGTAGCGCAATACCTCTCTATCCAAGTGTTTACCAATAAAGAACTTAACGTCCCGGCAACACAATATCAAGTACCTTTTGCGGATTGGACATTGAACACCATAAATTTCGTAAAGAGGGCAAGTTAAAACTTCAAAATGCTATTAATTTCGTAATAGAAGTGTTCGTAGTTGTTATTGATAGTTAAGTTGGTGTTCGTAGTCATGTATCAAGCGGTTTAAGTGACCATTAAAAAGATGAACTGATATTTTTCTTCTTGTGTGCAGCACTGTAATGTGTCTGTTCAGTTTTTACGATAAATTCTTAACTTATACGCCTTACTGTTATACTATAAAGAAGTAATATATGAGCATTTCTCTAAATTGTTGGTGTGCTAGCGGTTCAAAAAAGACAAAAATTTTTTTTTGATTGTGACAGTCATTAGACTCGGCTTAACTTGTTCCTTGGCTTCCAGAAGCAATTATTCACGGCTGAACGCGACATTTTTAAAAACTTTTTACAGTTCAATATGCAAATTTTTGCGGAAAAAAATGGAAAAAAAAAAAAAACTCGCTAAATTGCCTTGAAAAGCGTCAAAAATCGATATATAATGTACCGTATTATAAGTTTATCCATGCGATTTATTGATATTATTCATCGTGAATCCTGATAACGTTTTCCTCTTTTATATAATGGCCATTTTTGTCCATTTTTTTCCCATTTTATGTCGTTTCTTAATCTTACAGCCAATGTATATATACATTGGCTGTCAGATTAATATCTTTAAATATACCATTTTTAATTTACGGCCATTTCTGACCACAAAGTGGCTAACATCTGACCATAATTTGGAAACGATATCCTAATATCAACAAAATACGTAAAAATTCAAAGTCAGCAGGTCAAAGAACATAAGAAAAGTGTACCTGGACGTTAATTTGACTAAAAGATATAAAATAGGCAAAAAATAGGCAAAAATCACCATTATGTAAAGCAGGGGTGCTCAAACGGTCGATCGCGATCGACAAGTCGATCGCGAGTGCTTTTTGAGTCGATCTCGAGAAAAAAATTCCGATATAGAACTATTCACAGATTTTGTTTTAGGTAACTAAAACAAAATGTACTGAATAAACTACTAAAATTTATTCGATCCACAATTAGGCCAGAATAACCCCCTCATCACTTTCTTTTATCGTAATAACCCCCGGCTAGCGGCAAAAGGCGGCTTTATCAAAGGAACGCGCGGTACTTGTCAAAGAAAAGCCGCGTTTTTGATTCCCGCCGATTTTTCTAGAAACTTCGGGCGGCGTGTTTGACGGGAACATTCGAGACTTCGTTCGCGCCGATATAAATGTTGCGCCTGCAGGAATAGGAGTCAGTCTGAGTTGTAACTTGAAGGCGATACATCGATACAAAGTTTATTAATAAATAGTCCAAAATGAGTGCGACGAAGAAAAGTAAAACTTATCATTTTAATAACGATTGGGAGGAAGAATTTTTCTTTTGTATGGTAAAGGATAAGTGCATTTGTCTCATTTGCCGTACGTCAGTTGCAATACCTAAGCGTGGGAACTTAGAGAGGCATCATAAAACGGTTCATAAAAACTATGAAAAGGATTTTTCCGTCACAGAGCGAATTAAGAAAACGAAAAGTACGTGATTTTATAACTTGTTTGAAAAAAGAACAAACCATGTTCACAAGACTAGCCAAACAATCAAAAGCTGCAACGATCGCGTCATTTAAAATATCTCATATATTGGCGAAACACAAGAAACCATTTGATGATGGATTGGTTGTGAAGGAAGCATTTATTGAAGGGGGTGAGACTTTATTTGGAGATTTTAAAAATAAAACAGAGATTATGTCTGCTATTAGAGAACTTCAGTTATCTCGTCCGACTGTCACAAGGCGTGTTGAAGTCATGAGTCAGGACATGGCAGATAAACTAAAACATGATATCATGGAATGTACATACTTTTCTTTACAGTTCGACGAATCCACCGATATGACAGACACTGCCCAGCTGTGTATTTTTATTCGAATGGTATTCAATGACATGTCGGCTAAGGAAGAGTTTTTGACAATGATTCCTCTGAAAGGAAAGACCCGTGGCGAAGATATATATGACGTTTTCTTCAATTTTGTAACAAACTACAAGCTACCAATATATAAACTAGTGTGCATTACAACCGATGGAGCACCAGCAATGACTGGAAACGAAAACGGTTTTGTGGCATTGTGTCGAGCTAATGATGATGTCCCTTCATTTTTCTCCTTCTATTGCATTATAGATCAACAAGTTTTGTGTTCAAAAGTTCTAAACATGGAGGAGATTATGGGCATTGCATTAAAAATTGTGAATTCTATCCGTTCACGTAGCTTGCAACGACGGCTCTTTAAATTGCAGTTGGAAGATAGTGAGTCAACTGAACACACTGATTTAGTTCTTCGCACGGACGTCAGGTGGTTGAGTCGCGGAAAATTCCTAGAAAGGTTTCAAGAATTATTGCCCGAAATAACAGCTTTTCTGGACGAAAGAGGTGATGACACTCAGATGCTGAAAAACGGAAAATGGCTGACTGATTTGACATTCAAAAGTAAATTGCAACTTATGATAGATCAACTGAAAAGAAAGGATCTGAAAAATTTTCCGTCTTTGAATGGAAGGATTCCTCAGTTGAATTATGATATTTATGAGGTAGAATTATCAAATATTTTTGGCCAATTCGAAATACGTTTTTATGATTTCAGTAAATTGGCAAATATCGCATCATTTATGAGTTATCCTTTTTCGTGTGAAAACATTGAGGAATTAGCTACTGAAATAGCAAGTCAGTTTAACATGGACTCATGTTCTGTTGAAAATGAGTTAGTGCAGATTAAATCAGATATACATCTCAAAGCCACAGCATCTGATACAAAATTCTGGTGTTTTATATCTGAAGATAAATATCCGAATCTAAGGCAAATCGCCCTTCAACTGACGGCAATGTTTGGGTCAACTTACTTGTGCGAGTCTGCATTTTCTGAAATGAAGATAATTAAGTCAAAATATCGCAATCGACTAACTGACGAACATATGTCATCATGCTTGCGATTAGCACTCGGTAATTACGTACCATCTTATGAAAAGTATGCTGAGGACATGCAGTGCCACGCTTCAACATCCAAAGTCACTTTTTAGTTAAGTTTAGACACTAGAACCCGTTTGTTTTGTAAGAAACAATAAACTCGCAATTTTGAATAATTATGAGTTTTTTCATTGACATTTTAGAGCAGACCTACACTTACCTTGACTAAAAAAAAGGAATATTGTGCGGAAAACTAATATCTATGCCACGATACACCCTACCTAGACGACAATCCTGCATCACACTTACTTGCAGCCTCTCAGAGTCGATCGATCGTAGTCTAACAATATTGAGGTAGATCGCCAGCAGTTCAAGTTTGAGCACCCCTGATGTAAAGGAAGAAAACGTTGTCAGGATTCACAGTGAATAATTTCAATAAATCACATGGATAAATTTATCATACGGTACATTATATATTAATTTTTGACGCTTTTTACGGAAATTTTCCGCAAAAATTTGCGTATTGACCTGTAAAAAAAAGTTCTTAAAAAAGACGGGTTCAGCCGTGAATAATTGTTTCTGGAGATCCAAGGAAGGATTTAAATCGAGTTTAATGAGTGTCACTTTAAAAGAATCTCTCTTTTTTGAATCGCTAACATACCAATAATTTATGGAAATGTTCATATGTCTTAGAATTTTAACATAAAGGACCAGAGGATAAACATAAAAATTTTATATTTCCAAGGAGATACAGGTTCAAAAAACTCCAAAAATTGATTCCATGGTATATATAAGAATTATCTTTTTCTCTATCGAACGTTCAGCGTCCATGAGTGGACATACATCTCCATCTGTTTCTGCCGTGTGCTATGTTTGTCCATCTTCTTCAAGCACCATCCTAAAGTAATCACACCACCCTCTCAGTATTGATCTAATTGTCTTATTACTATTAATTACGTAAGGTTAATATTAAATGGACAGTTTTCTGTTTTATCCACTATTCATTATCAATTAGCCATTTTCGGTTCATTTCTGGACAGAAGCCTCTCCTTTCTGTCTCCAGGTGTTTCTGTTTTGCGCGTCCCATCTCCATGATAGACCTATCGCTCGCTTTGTGTCGTCAGTCTAGCGCATAAGTGGTCGTCCTCTAGTTTGTTTTACGATGTGTGGCCTTCACTGTAATATTGTCCTGGTCCATCGGTCATCCTGATATCTAGCCGTGCGACCGGCAAATTTTCTTTTCAACTCGGCAGTCGCCTCACCGACATCCTTAATTTTGGTTATGCCTCTAATTTGCTCGTGTCACTTTCGGTCTTTCAACGATATTTCCATCATTTGCCGCTCTCTGGCTGTCTGGGCTCCTGATCATCTTCATTAATTTTTTGGTAATCGTCCAAGTTTGAGCGCCATAAGTAATCACTGGGAGAACACATTCCTCAAACAGGCGAGATCTAAAGCGCACTGGGATATTTTTGTTTGTTCAGGTTGTATATATATATTTTTTAGTTCTTCGAACGCAGCCCCCAAGCTAGTCTTCTTCGTTGGTAATTGTCTCTTTCCATTGCGATCTCGTGTCGCAGATATATGTAACCTGACACGTTCTCTATCTGTTGCTCTCTGATGCTAATGTGTGGGTTTTCTTTACACACTGTTTTAGTTTGCTGTATGTTCATGCGAAGTCCTATCTTTTTTGACTGTTCGTCCGGTTTTAACAGCATTTGTTCTAGTTGTTCTTTATTTTCGGCAATTAAAACGATTCTATCAGCGTATTTAAGATTACTGATTCTTTTTCCATTCCTGCCAGTTTAGGTTGTTGATTATGTCTTCAATGGCTAGAGTGAAACTCTGTGGAGACAGTATGTCTCCCTGCCTAAACCTCTTTGGATTATTGTTCTCCATAAGCTGTATGGTATAGGTGCCACTTTCATATATGTCTCTTATGATTTGGGTGTATCGACTATCAAATCTGGCATTTAAGAGATCTCATTATTGCCCAATGTTCGAGCGTGTCAAACGCTTTTTGGTAATCCACAAACGCAATACACATATCCACATTGTATTACATTCCCTTTTCCATCAGGATTCACATCGTTAATAGGTGATAGCTGTACTGTTTTCTGAATTCAGCCTGTCCTTTTGGTTGGTATTGGTCCAATTTGTTTGTAAGTCTGTTGGTAATAACTTTAGAGAGAAATTTATATATCTGAGACAAGAGTGGAATGGGTCTGTAATTATACACTAGTACAACAACAGTGTTATTCCAGTTTTTCGGAGTCTTTTGCTGACTCAAGAATTTGTTGAATAACTTACATAATTCTGATAAAAGCACATTTCCCCGTATCTTAACATTTCTGTTAGAACTCCGTCTTCTCGTGGTGCTTTGTTGTTTTTCAGGGATTTTAGAGCACACATGATTTCATCTTCTGCGATTTCGGTTATTCGTTATTAGTAAAGAATAAATGTAAATAAGAATAGGAATATTACTTAATGACGAGCGAATAATTAATATTCGTTATGCTGACGATACGGCGGTTATGGCTGATAACTTAAGGGGAGAGGCCTGTGCAAATGACCCTTTTTTTTGTGAATTATTTATTGAGAACCTATAATATTTATGCAATAAAGAAAAAGTACATAAAAAACTTTTTGGCTTCAAAAATAGAGCCTCAACTTTTTAAAAAAGTTCAAAATGGCGGAGCAGCAGCTGCTCAAAGTTTTTGCCTTGAATTTGCGCCGTGTACCGCCCAGGGCGCTACAGAGCACAACAAAAAAAATCAATAACCAGTCAAGTGCAAGTTGAACTTGCGCAATTAATGTTCCGTACCTTGATTGCTTTTGAAGTAAAAAATTTTGTTACGGAGATATAAAATGATCAGTGACTTCACAAAATACACCCCAAATGAGTTTTTTCAACAAAGTTTGTTACCGATCTTTACTGAAAACTGATGACCATGAAATTTTTGTTTTTTTATATACTAGGCAAATTATTAAATTATTGACTCATGATCATTTTCGTTCAATCTACACCCCGTAGAGAATATCCTAGAATTTTTTTTTTTTTTTTAAATAATACAAAGAAAAGTGTGCACAAGTATTACATTATAAATATTTTTGAACTCGTGTTTTTACAAGCTTTCTTCTAGCACCCCACTCGATTACCTAGTAAAAAATTTTTTTTCACTTTCACGATTTCATCCCCCAAAGCTAACCCCTTAAGTCACAGTTTAACTTTCAAAACTACACGGCTGTAATGGGGCCATCAATTCCTGTATGTCTATGTTAAATAGTTTCGGAGAAAATCAGTGTGACAGACGAACGGACGGACGGAAGGACGGACACCAAAGTGATCTTATAAGTGTTCACACTAACAAAAATAAATTCTTTAGAGTATGATTATATGCTTCGCATGAATTTAAATTTTTATCTATTTTGAAGAAATTAACCCTTTTTTATAAACAATTGTCAAAAAATAATGTTTAAAATTAACTTTTTATAATTTTTGTACATTCATTCACTGATCAATAGGTTAATGAATATCTGTATAAGATTTCAAGTGAATCCGTGAATTACTTACTAAGCTACATTGCACAGCGTGCGAAATTTTACGTTTTGAGAAAATAAAAGCGGAATACTGAAGCACGTTGCCTCTCAGCTGTTCACCTTGGGGATGCTATCGAAACGAAAAAATATTGCTATTCTTCTTTTCAGTTTTCATTTGTTACCCAAATAGTGAAACAGGTATTTTATCTAGTCATAAAACCTACAGGTAAAACATTCACGTACGCTTTTATATCTGCTCTCGGCACCGATCAGAGACGGTCTCTTTCATGACACGATAGGTTCATTTAGAGTTCGAATTTCGATTTAAAACTTGGTGAGGATATTCTTCAGATATTAAACTAACTTTTTACGAAAAAAAAAATCGTCAAAAATTTGTTTTACACAGGCCTCCCCCTTTAAAGGGTCTACAACATCAGTCAGTAATCGGTACGGCCTCGAAGTTAATAGTAGCACAACAAGGTACATGGTAATCAGCAAGTCTCCGGTTTCTGCTACCTTGTTGATGGTTAACAATCAACAGATACAAAGAATTCCGCACTGTTTATGTCTAGGCACCATGTTAAACGAACAGTAGAGCAGTGTCCCTTAAAATGATATCACTTTTCGAAAGCTCAGCAATAAAATTAAGCACAAAAATAAGACTCCTAATATGTTATGTCCTCGGTGCCCTTCTTTACGGTGTGGAATCTTGGACGCTGACTGATACTGACCATATTACCAACGAGGATGTCTTACGTCGCATGAACAAGAAATTGGAAATTACGGAATCTGTTAAAGTAGGAAAATTGGAGTATTTAGGACACATAATGAGAAATTTCCACTGATATGAATTACTACAGCAAATACCCCAAGGAAAGATTTTTAGAAAAAGGGGACCAGGCTGGCTAAAATAGTGGATAAAATAATAATAGCGAGAATGATTGCCAACATTCTAACCGAATAGGCACTTTAAAAAGAAGAAGAAATGCAAATTTGAAGTATCTAACATGTTTTCTTTAGAATCTTGTGATTTTTAATAACCAAGTGTTTAACAAATGATAGTGGCACACACAAGTGAGACAACTTTAAAAAACCCTTAATGTATGATTGTTCTCCTCTAGTATTATTATGAATGTTCATTTATTTCAACTTGAATCCACTACAGTTGTCATAATGATCCACTAATAAACCCAACTACGTTAGGTAATTCTCGACAAAATGGCGCACGATCCATTGTAAAAGCGGGCGGTTATGGTGCAGAGAATATACAGCTCAAAACGACGGTAGTTTCACAAGCTCATACAAATAACAAAATACGAAAACGGATCCTTATAAGCCGCCCATTTGAGCTTATCTCGCCGAGTTTACGGTCTTTTGGAGCTGGAGTGTTCGCTCGTAAACCTGCAACCCTTTGTACATCGTTCTATGACCGTGTTAGTTAATTGTAACCGGGCTGTATTGCTTGAAACCTTTCTAAAAATAATGACAGGAAAATGATACCGACTCGACGGTTGCCGTAGCTTTTGTTCGGTGATAGTGTTTGGTTTAAGCAACTTAAGTCGAATTGCTTAGAAATTTTAAAATCATTGTCACCTGAATAGTAAATTCAGAATAATAACTTAAAAACACAGTAGAATATTACTTTCGAGAAAGAAAAGCAATATTGAGTGGAAACGAAATAAAACTTATTTTTATTATTATTACAAACATATTTATGAACTACCTAGAAAAACAAGCAATCGACACTTTTTATCTTAAGGTATTTCTTATGAGAGCATTATGTTAGAGAAAGACGCGAAATAATTTGGTTTTCTGGGTATAATGAATTTGGCAACGTAGCTTCTCATTTGCTTCCCTCCGTATGCAGTTATGTGTTATTTAATAACCTTGATACTTTTACATTATCTACAATAAAAATTATTTATATGTATTTAAAACATTACTTTGGATTACACAGGGCAACAAAAAAATATTTTTGTTTTGGTTCCTGGGATTTTAGAGCTGATTTTAACTATATTTGGGACGCTAAATCTATACATGCAATCCGTTTTTCTCTACTCTCTCTACTTTTTTAGATACATCAACTTATCTACCAATGTGGTTTTTATTCAGTATATTCATTTATGAGAGTTCTAAAATTATTATATATTCATTAATGTAGGTACAATGGTTTTATTGTCAGTCTGTAATTGAGTAAATTCCAGGTAAATCTATAAATAGTGGAACCATTGCCTATCAGGTACCTGAACTGACCCTTTTAATCACCTAACTCGGGTAAGTCTCGTCAGTTTGTGCGTTCTTACTAATGAGAGTAGATCGAATTCGGCGTGTTATTTTATATTAAGAAAAGAGTGTTTTTGTGTTATTGAACAGAATTAAAATGAGTTCAGGTTCCAGTTCAAGAAGAAGTTGTGTAAATCAACCTGATGTGTTTTGCTATATATGCGGAGAATACATGTTTCAACAAAACAGACAAACTATTACTGACTTTGTAAAGCGAGCGTATCTTGGATACTTTGGAGTTAAGCTTGGTGATCAGGACAAAACGTGGGCCCCGCATCTCGTATGTAAAACTTGTACAGAGCATTTACGGCAGTGGACTACCGGGAAAAGAAAATGTCTAAAATTCGGCGTACCAATGGTTTGGAGAGAACCAAAAAACCACTTCAATGATTGTTATTTCTGTTTAGTAAATACTAATGGAATCAATCGAAATAACCGCAGTAAGTGGACTTATCCCAATTTAGACTCGGCAATACGCCCTATCCCGCACTCAGATGAAATACCGATTCCAACATTTCATCAGCTACCACATATCTCTGATGACCAATATTTTCCCTCTGATCGCTCTTCTGATGCTAATAAAAGTTCTGATGCTAATGAAACTAACAGTGACTATGAGGGGACGTCATCAGTTTCTCAACGCTTTAATCAAAATGAATTAAATGATCTCACCAGGGATCTCAATTTATCGAAAAAAGCTTCTGAAGTACTGGCTTCTAGGTTGAACGACAAAAATTTACTGGAACAAGGAACCAAAATTACCTTTTTACCGTACAAGAGAAAAAGATCTGCTACCATTCTTTTCTCAAGAAGACAATCTTGTATTTTGTCACGAAATTAAGGGACTCATGAAAGAAATGGGACTTTCTGAATATATTCCAGATGATTGGCGCCTATTTATTGACAGTTCAAAGCGAAGTTTAAAATGTGTCCTTCTACATAATGGGAATAAATATGGTTCAATACCACTAGTTCACTCAACGAAACTGAAAGAAGAATATAATACCATAGCTTTGGTCTTGCAGAAGATAAAGTATTACGAACATCAATGGATGATTTGTGTAGACTTAAAAATGGTAAACTTTCTTCTTGGGCAGCAAAGTGGTTACACGAAATATCCGTGTTTCTTGTGCCTCTGGGATAGTAGGGACAAAACACACCACTGGGTTAGAAAAGATTGGCCTCAGAGAGAAAACATGGACGTTGGGGAAAAGAATGTCATTAACGACGCTTTGGTTGAAAGAGAAAAAATCATACTTCCTCCGTTACATATAAAGTTGGGCTTAATGAAGCAATTTGTAAAGGCTCTTGATAAGAATGGGTCTTGTTTTGCATATATAGGGGTAAAAATGCATCAGTTGAGCACAGAAAAACTCAAAGCACGGATATTTGACGGTCCACAAATAAGACAATTAATTAAGGATCCTGCCTTCATAAATTCAATGAATCAAGTTGAACGAGAAGCTTGAACATCATTTGTTGCAGTTGTAGAAAATTTTCTAGGCAAACATAAAGCTCAAAACTATGTTGAAATGGTTAACAAGATGCTTAATAGTTTCAAATCCTTAGGGTGCAATATGAGTATTAAAATACACTATTTACACAGCCACTTAGACCGTTTTCCAGAAAATTTAGGAGACATGAGTGAGGAACAAGGTGAAAGATTTCACCAAGATATTAAAGTTATGGAGGACCGCTACCAAGGAAGATGGGACATGCACATGATGGCAGATTACTGCTGGAGTTTAAAAAGGGACTGTTTAAAAAAACATTCAAGAATGTCGTGGAAAAGAAGCTTTCCAAGTGTTGAGTGACTATTTCATTTCTTCAATGTTTTTTTTTTGTTTGTAAGTACGACATAATATTGTATTTTGTATAACTAAAATAAAAGTTTCGTATCTACTTTTGTTTACTACACTTACGGATTTGAATTACAATAATGTAACTTATATTTCTCTAAAATTGTATATCTTAAAAATTTGAGCTCCTAGGTACAAATGAATACGTTATTTGAATTCAGGACAGTATTGATAACTGAATAAATGCACGTACGAGACATGCGTTTATTCTAAAGGGTGTCTCAAAATGACCTGACATTTTAATTTATAAATAAAATTTAACGAAATTTTCAATAACATTTTGGCATAATTGCGGACTAATTTCATTAATGGTGCGTCTAATTTCTTCCTTGAGCTCCGGAATGGTCTGTGGATCATTGGCATACACTTTTCCTTTCAGAAAACCCCAAAGAAAGAAGTCTAATGGCGTGAAATCGTACGATCTTGGTGGCCAATTCACATCGCCACGGCGCGAGATAATACAACCATGAAAATTCGTCTGCAATAACTGCATTGTTTTGCTCGCAATGTGGCAGGTTGTGCCATCTTGTTGAAAGAATATATCTTCCAAGTCCATACCGTTCAATTTATTCTATAAAAAGTTGGTTATCGTGTCACAATAACGAACACCATTGACGGTAACCGCATTTCCAGCAGCATTCTCGAAAAAGTACGGCCCAATCACTCCTCCAACCCAAAATCCGCACCACACAGTGACTCGTGGAACATGGGAAGCTGTTGGATCACTTGTGGATTTTCGGTCCCCCAAATTGGACAGTTCTGTTTATTTACGTAGCCACTAAGTTGAAAATGCTTAAGATGATTTTCTTCGAAAAATCACCATCGATTTGTCGATGCTCCAATATCCAATTGGCAAATGCAGATCTTTCGTCAAAATTCGCTGCACAGAGCGTCTTGAAATGTTCAGTTGCTGAGCATGATGACGAATCGAGGTGGAAGGACTTTCGTCAACATTCGCACTCACTGCGGCTATGTTTTCATTCGACAGAGCCGGTACGAGGACGGCCACTGCTTTTCACGGTCAGAAGTGAACCACTAACCTCAAATTTTTTTTATTAACTGCACCATTTTTGTAGTAAGTTTTCACAATTTCTATGCGCTGCTCGATCGTGTAATTGTCTATGACTAAACTTCAATATTTTCTTATGTCAGTTATCAAAGATTAGTACTTTATGTTCGCCACAAAAAAATGGCGCGCAATTTAAAATGTCAGGTCGTTTTGAGACACTCCTTAGTATCGTTTAAAAGCAAGTCCGATTAGTGCAATGTATGTATGTGATTCACAATTTGAAAGAACGCCCGCGTCTGCGCGCGGAGTCTTCTTCAAGCTACGTTGCCACAGCGAAAATTCACTTCATAAAACACATGAAAAAGTAATATTTATGTAATATTTTTGCAGCAACTAAGAAGTAAACTGCCTTCATATTTTAACAAACGAAAGCAAAGTAATTTTTGTATACATATTTTTTTTGTGACTTTTTACTTTTTAATGTACATACGATAACAAGAATTGAAAAAAATGGCATGCTTTTAATCGAAGAAAAACTATGGATTCCCATCTTTTTGTGTTAATTATCTGAAACTTTTACAAGTGATTATGGGAATATGGCGTGGTAAACCATCTTTATATTGAAGCAGTGAATGTATGATGCTAAAGTCTATTATTTCTCAAAATTTCAAGCAAAACTGCTTTTAACAGTTACTCGTAAGAAATACCTTAAGCCAAAACTCTGTAAACTATGTCGATGATACTTTCGTAACTTGGTTCACTTTTGATATTGAAAATAATAATACTTTTCCTAGATATTCTTAATTATCGAAAGATATGACTCTTGACCACTCAGTATACAGAAGCCCACTCACACAGATACATATTAAACGCTCCCTTGCATTACTACCCTGCTCATCAACACTAGTCATCAAACTTCGTACTTAAGACTTTTTATTTTTGCTACTGGTTATAACAATTTACATAAAAATATGCAATTGGCACGTCCTGTGAAATGTTAAAAGACAAATAAAATTAAATATCTCAGTAAAAATAATATTAAAGTTAACCTATAAAAAAATAATAAATAAATACATACTACACGTGGTGAAAAATCCCGAGATTTTGAAGAAAGAACAATATTTTTGCCAAAAATCGATTTTATTCTTCAACATAGTTTCCTTTAAGAGTGATACACTTATTTCAGCGATCTTTCAACATTTGGATTCCTTTCGTATAGTATGGTTTGTCGAGCTCTCTAAAATAAGCCCCAGTTTCCCATTCGACTTCTTCATTTGAGCCAAATCTGTTTTCTCTGGAGCCACCTTTTCAAATTTAGAAAGAGATAATAATCGCTGGGGTCCAGATCTGGTGTATACGACGGATGAGGAAGCAATTCATAGCCTAATTGGTCCAATTTCACCATCGGTTTTATGGAGTTGTAAGCTGTTGTATTTTTCTTCTCTAAATGCGACCTTTTTTTCGTGATTTCATCATTTAAACAGTCTAATAAACCAACGTAATAGTCTCCGTTGACTGTTTGTCCCTTTTCAAGATAGTTGATCAATATTATTCCATGGACATCCCAAAAAATACTTGCCAAAACCTTTCCAGCTGATGTTTGGGTTTTTAGACGCTTCGGTCTGGCTGAAACCGCATTAAAGCCATTTCATGCGGTTCCCGCCACTCTGCAGACTGACTGTTGGACTCAGGCGTGTAGTGGTGGATGTTTCTTCCATTATTACGGATCGACGCAAAAATTCCTTGGTGAATTACGTTAAGACACTGCCAAATAGCGTTCTGATTCTTCGACACGTAGCTGTTCTCGATCAGTCCTGAGGCTGCACGACATCCATCGGAGACATAGCTTTTTCAGGAATCTTCTGAGAGTTAACACTAACTGAAAATCATATCGTTTCTTTTGTTTGTGTTGCCATCTTTTGAAAAGTATCCTAAAATTTAGGTTTATAATTAAAAATAAATATAACAAAACAACAGTAGCCTAAAAGGGCAAATCAAAACAAAGAATGACAAATAATAAGAAAAGACAAAGCAAAAACTATCCTTAAAAACTGCAAGCGTGAACCATATTTCCTTCAGGTTTCTGCCTTTTAACCTATTCCTGATGTATTTGTGTCAGTATTTTCAGTTTTTTTCATGAATTCATTAATGTAATAGTATGCATTTCCTACCAAAAGATATTTTATTTTTGTCTTGAATTGATTCACGCTTGAGTTTTTGATCCCTTCTTTAACTTATGACATAATATTATTACTACAGTCCCTGGCCAAATTATTAGACGCACTGCAAGATTTCATGTAAAATATTAATTACCGAGTGATATTGTACCGTTTTATTATTTTAAATTGATTGTTTTTTATTTTTATATTATCCAATCAATTACCTATTTATTTGACATAAATAAAACAGCATTAATTTAGAAAAGCATAAGTTTATTAAGTTTTAAAGAAAAATGAAATTAATGTTAGTAAAAGTCAATATTTAGTTGAGCCACCTTTAGCCGCTATCAAAGCTTTAATTCTGCGCGGCATGCTATCAATGCAAGATTGTACTGTCTCCTGCATTTGAGGATGATGATTCCACACATGAATAATCTTTTCTAGGAGCTGGGTTTTGTTGGTAATCACATCTTTAGTCACTTCTCTTTTCATCAGCTCCCACACATTTTCAATGGGGTTCATATCAGGGCTATTACCCGGCCAATCCAACAGAGGGATATTTTTTTCTGCCAAAAAAGCTTTAACAGACCGAGCAGTGTGGCAGGGAGCTCCATCTTGCATGAAAGTGAATGGTTCCCCATTTGGAAACCATTCTCTGAGCTGCGGAATCAACCGATTTTGTAATACTTCTTTGTACTGATCTTGCCTCATTATTCCTTTGACGACGTACAGACGTCCAGTGCCCTTGCCGCTGATGACTGACCATATCATCACTTTGGTGGGATGTTTAACCGTCGGGACGACACAATCAGGATGAAACTTTTCTCCATGACGACGACGCACATACTGAGCTTTATTCTGCAAAATTTCGAATGTGCTTTCGTCACTGAAGCAGACCTGTCAAAAATAGGAAAAATATATAAACTTCCATGTTTATTTGCTTTATTTAACTGAAAATGATAATAATGTATCAATTATTGATTAAATCGCTGTATCTTACCGATCTCCAGAAGTCCACATCTTTGTCTTGCCATTGTTTGGCCCACTTCAGGCGCTTTGCTTTCATTGCAGCTGTTAACTTGGGCTTCCTGGCGGGGCGACAGGCCTTAAAATCTAATTCTTTCAATTTTCTTCGAACAGTGCGCTCAGAAGCATTTACGCTAGCATCCTGGAGTTGTGATTTTATTGCCTTTGTGGTAGCAAATCTGTTTTCTACACAAATTTTCTTCAAACATCTCTCTGACCGTGGAGTGAAAATTGGTTTTCTACCGCATCTTTTCTTTCTTTTCGGGCTTAATTCCTTCCCTGACTCAATTTTCTTTTTTATGCGTCGTACACTAGCTTCAGAAACCTCCAATCTTCGTGATATTTCTCGGTTTGTAAATGTTTTCGCAATCACAAGGGCCTTCACTTCAGCTTTTTTACGTGGTGAAAGATCGCCTTTTCTACCCATAATGAAAATAGTCCAATTACTTTTTTAAAAAACTGCATACAAAATAAACTAATAACTGAGTAGTATAAAACTGTTTAAACAAACAATCACAGTCCATAAAGCCACAAAAACACGTCCGTACCTGACTCGATTCCGATCGCGACTGATACAGGTTTGTACTTGTTTACGTTCATGTATCACTTTGTCAACACAGTGTTGCCATATGTTAAAAATAAATACAAATATGTAGTCTACAACAATTCTTTTAAATAAAAATCAATAATATTGTAGTTTAAATATACTATTATTGCATAAAAACTCTTAAGAAACATAAAATTACTAAAAAAAATACAGTGTGTCTAATAATTTGGCCAGGGACTGTAAGTTGGGAATGTGGAATCTTCGGCACAATGACACTACTCGGTATATATCACCACTCGACGCGCGTTTCGCTAACCATGTTAGCTTCATCAAGAGCGATGATTGACTGTAGTAAAATAGCATTTGAAATTACACCATCTAGATACAGCAATATTATGCTTTTATCCTCTCTGGGGTATCACCAGGAGTATTATCCTGAGTTTTGGTCCTCGAAAAGCTTGGGCTCTTTTGTTTATAAACAATTTAAATTTTTAAAACGTGTTTTTTGAGCTTAAAATGTGAATAACTCCGGTTATATAAATCGGGTCGAGACAAAAAAAAAACTCTTCGTAATGAAATTTCCAACCAATCCTCGTTGGTTTTATGTCACTCAACTGGGTACATAATCTACAAAATTGAAGAAATAGGCAAAAAAACTGCTTTTTTTTTTCATTTTTGTACAGTCGACTAAATGAACCGACCGGTTTGAAACTTTCAGAAAATATGCTTTGTGTTATACAAAAAATATTCTGAAATTTTGGTACAAAAATATTCAACCCAGTGGGCATAATTGAATTTGTTATTTAGAATTTGAATTGCCCGCCATTTTATGCCGTTTGGTAGAAAATGAATCTTTTTTTTTTAAAGTTTAGGTCTCGGCGCCGGCTTTCTGATATCATTAAAAAAAAATTTTGGAGTTATTTTAATTTAATTTTGATTTTTTTTTTACATTTGTTTATTAATCAAATAACATTGTCATTAAAAAAAAAATGAAATTTTTTTTTATCACATCTGGTAGAGAATCGCGAGACCTTTATTAAAAAAAACAATTTCCTTAACAATCATTTTCGTTAACAATCTTTTTTTTCAAAATGACCGAGCACATAAGTTTTTCGAGGTCCAAAATTTAAGGACAATACTCCTGGTGATACTTCATAGAGGATAAAATCATAATATTGCTGTAGCTAAACTATGCCTATCTCATCATTTTTTTTAACTTTTTTTCCTGCACTATATGGCATTATAGTGCAATGAGTTTTTGAAAATAGTATGTCTATGTCTCGGGATGGTTAAAACCTTTCCAGATTTGATAGTAATGATTTGCGGTTATATTTTCTAATATTTTGATTTAATGTATACTAGACACTTGTAAATGTAATGAGTTAAAATTTTAAAATTGACGAAAACATTTTTACATGACTCACGCGCACACAGATTAAAAATCCTGATATTTTTTCGAAGTATAAAAATTGTAAATATTTGATTACACGTTCCAAAAGGATGATACTTTGGAAAATTGGGAAATATGCTAATGCATAGTAAATATTTAGTAAAAGATTTATATCAAGCTCCCTTTTCAAGTGAGAGATGGCACGGTAAGCATTATTTAGGTTTTTAGAGAGAAAATCAGTATTTACTTCTCATAACAAATTGTTATTGTATGTACCCAGAAACTTCGGACTAGCATTCAAATTTGGTGGCGTGTGGGGCAAAGGTTTTCGGAGATTGAATATCGAATACTGTGGCTTTTTTTCCATTTAAAATTAGTTTGTTTCTCTCACAACAACTCATCATCCTATCCATCCCTAAGCTCACTTTTATCGTTGACTTCCTGTGGAGCAAGAGCAGATATTGTTATAAGTGTGTCCTCCGCATACATTGTAATGCCACTATCCTCATTATAATCTGGTGAATCATTGATATATACGAGGAATAGAAGGGGCTCCAAAATAGAGCCGCGAGGAAGCTCCAAACCTAGACGAAATTTTTCTGACTCTTCATAAAGTCATAAAAGATTCTACACACATTTTTACTTCTCCTTTAATACCCACACTTTCCTAAGATGTTTTTGTTTACTAAGTCGAAGCCTTCAACCATACCTTTCTCTTCATTTATAACTAAAACATTTTACTTGTTTTCTTTAAGTAATCATTTTCTAGTACCGAGAACTCGAGATCAAGCAGATCAGTCTTTTGGGATTGTGGTGCTTCCATACATCAAGAATGTCACAGAACGCATTTCTAAAATTCTACGGTAACATAAAATAATAATACGATTCTGTACATGCCCTAGTCAAAGATAAGAATCCCCTAGAAAAGCCAGGAATCTACAATACCTCCTGTAGCTGTGATGAAACCTGTGTACGGGAATTAAAGAACATCAAAGGGACTGCTGTTTGTAACATTTCTACTTCACCACTTGCAGAACACCAATATGTAGTAGCGTAGCAAACTATCTTTAACCAATCAGAGGTCCTTGCAAGAAATTGCTTTTTCTATCGTAGGAAAATTCGAAAGTTCATCGAAATATCTAAACATCCCAACAGCCTTAATCGTGACACTGGTCTTTACTTCTGACTAATCTGGGAACATACACTCCTGGACAAAATTAACGCAACAATAAATTAAATCATACAAATCTCTATAATGAATTAATTTTAATAATTTTTTATGAGCATTGGTTACACTAAAAGTTAGAAAAAACTTATTCGGATACTTTAAAAGTGAATTAGCTACCAAATTTCTCTATAAGATTCGAATTAAAATTATTATTGAGACCTAATAACAAAATCGTTGAAATTATGTAATAATGAAAAAAATAAACTGGGACACTAATAGCAAAATTAATGGTGTAACTGGGACACTAGTAGCGTGTGTTGCCCCCCTCTATTTCGGATGACAGCGTTTATGCGCCTAGGCATGCTTCTAATTAAATTTTGGATAAAATCTTGAGGAATTTGCTCCCATTCTGTGATAACTGCATTTTCAAGTTCCCTCGGGTTTCTAGGTGCAGGTATATGACGTTTCACATTTTTCTTAAGGTGATCCTATACATGTTCTATCGGATTCAGATCCGGGCTTTTTGTGGCCATTGCATAATCGGTATATCAACTTGATTAAGATAATCGGGTACCTCCCTAGCCACGTGAGGTCGAGCGTTGTTTTGGATAAACAGGAAATTGGGCCCCACAAAATGACCGAAAGGCATCACATGTTCTATTACAATATTCTCAAGATAGTAGTCAGCATTCATGGATTTCGTACGGACAGGAACTAACTCTGTGCTAGCATCAAGGCAGATGCCACTCCAAAACATAACAGAGCCACCGCCGAATGGAATCCTTGCAGAGATATTGCAAGGAGAAAACCTCTCTCCTGGTCTTCGCCATACTCGCTCACGACCATCTGGATGTTTTAGACTAACCCTAGTTTCATCTGTGAAGAAAACTTGTTTCCAATCATCCACAGACCAGTTTTCGTGATTTCGAGCAAAACGTAACCTGGCAACTCTGTTCTCTCTAGTAAGAAATGGCGCAGTGGCTGGTCTCCTACTGTTTAATCCAGCTTCATTTAACCGTCTTCTAACTGTTTTAGAAGAAATTGTGACATTGCGAACATCTTCGAGTTCGTTTCTTAAAGCATATTGTCTTATAAAATGTTCATCTAGGTCGCTAGTGCATCGTTTTCGCCCTTGCCCTAGCCTTCTAGAATAAGTTCCTACTTCATTCAAGCGTCTTACCATACGACTTATTGTGGAACGATGTTTGCCTAACAAATTGGCAACATAACTCTGACAATATCCCTCGTCCAATAAAACTGAGGCTCGCACTACCTCGTGTTCAGTTAAATTCCTTGTTCGATTCATTTATCTAATTCTTCGGGATCAAAAATAAAACAGTCTACCACAAAAACGTATTACTTTGAAAAAGGGAACAATTTATAAGCTTACTTTTAAAGAAAATCTATCGCATTATTACAGAAAATTGTTTATCTTCTAAAAAATTCTTTAAAACTGTAAATCTAAACGAATTGTTTTGATTTCTGTCATGAACAACGAAATAAAATATGCATAGCCTACTATTCAAATACTCGATAAACTTTGAAACTGACATAAGAAAAAGATAAATTAATTTTCAGATTGTTGCGTTAATTTTGTCCAGGAGTTTATTATTCTTGAAGCCCCGTTGTTAGTTGATAGCACTTTTCAGAAGATTAATTGTGTTCAACAAGAGCATAGTCGCGCCGTAAATTATATGTTATCACTATATCGGCAGTTTTTTTTAACCTAATCACTTTTTGATATATTAACTTTATAATTCAACTGGTTCAAGCGATAGACATCAATCTCAGATCATTAAATAATATCGATGATTGGACAATAAGATAAGGAATTTTTTTAGAGTCCAAATTATTTTTTTTTGTCGCAGCTCAGTAAATCCGAATAACCCCCATTGTACATTTTAATAGCAATAAATTTGAAGTTCTTTAAGCCAAATTGCTACGGTTATGCCTTTCTCGGCTGAATTTACGGCTTTTTTTCCGCTTAAGCAGTGACGTCGTGCCGCCCGTAACTTTATTCGCGGATAATTCTGATAAAGCCGCCGAGATCCTGAGTTATTTCTGGCTTAAGGAGAGGTTTAAATTTTCGCTCGTCTACGCGATGTCAGCTACAGAAAGATCTATGTGCCGTGCAGCAGTAGATTTAGCGTAGATGTAGCTGTGCTAAATCAAAGTTTTTGTTCTTGCAGAGAAATGGTGACAATTAAGGAACAAAGATAAAGGAAGGTACACGGGATAAGACGTTTTTGTTTCGAGGTGTAAACGTTTTCTAAAGGATGTTCGCCTATTATTCTAAGTCAACGAAAAAGAAAAACGAGATTTGTATACTAATCTCTTATATTGTTTAGGGAGGTACAGGATAATTTTTCTGTAGATATATTTTTGTTAATATATATTTCATTTTTTCATTAAAATTTTTGTGTGTTGAGTTTCTTTCTTGACTCACTTTAAGTGTTGCAGAAGAAGGAATTCTTCGATCTAATTTCTTTGTATTCGATTAAAACATCATATCATAAACATTTCACTGAAATTAAATTTTGTATGCCTACAAATCTAGAAGAGTAATAAGGAGTAGACATTAATTAGTCTTGGTAGAAATTTTAAGAAGTGGCAACATTGTAAATGTAAAATAGGTTACTTATCCTAATTACCAGTGGTGGCACATGAAATAGCTTATTCAAATAAATATGTTATAAGTTTATTTTAACATAAAAAATGATGGAATGTCTTATAATAATTTATTTTATTAAAAGAAAATCTAAGGAGGAGAGGGAGGCTTACATCCTACTCTGGATGGATAAGCAAATGATGGTGATGAGGATGAAATCTAAGGAAACATTTTTTGTTTTTAATATAAGATAGTCTATAGAAAGAAGATTGATAGATCTTATATTTTTACAGTCTGTCACGTAAGAATGTGACCCCTCATATTCTTGAAGAAATGTGTTTCGAGAACATTTTGTGGCATCAATGTATTCTTCGGTGTGCTAACAACGACACAATTACCTTAGTAAATTGTCTAGTTGCCTCCTGCATCAATAATCGGCTGGCATTTCTGAGGCATGCTGCCGACGACATTTTCTGCAGAGTTGCAAATTTTTCGAATCTTACGAGACCACTGAGTCAAAGTCTTTCCCCTGAGCTTTCTCTTTACAAGGGGCCAACTCTCTAGTATCTTATGGTGGACCCAACCGATCCGCTTCGCGATGTGATTTTCGCCGAGCAAAGGTTTCTTCAACGTGCTTCGGAATTTGTCATCATGAGAACGAAGATGTTGTTGAATGGTCTCATGGAACACATTTAAACCCGATTTTCTTAATTTTGTTGCTCCTTGACGCAGCGTCAATTTCGGGTCCCGTGAAAACAAAAACACGATTCGTTTTTCGATTTTAGGATTGACTTTGCCTACGTTTTGGCCAGTCGTCGATATTTTTCGTCCCGTTAAAATGATTTACCCACTTCTTCACAAACGATACCGACTTTTTAATATATTTAGTAGGCCCCTTTGGACGGGAACAAAGAAAGACTGCCTCGAACCGACACGAAAACAACTGACTCATTTTGGATTTTACATGATTTCGACGAAAGTTTGGAATCGACTGATACTTTTACTAAAATGCGTCGTAGACAAAGGTACCCTCTACCGATTTTTTGTCGAATCATTAGAATCCTATTTACCAAAAATAAATTATCGCGGATACGTTCTTACTTGACAAACTGTACACAAACATTATTCTATTAGTTAAGATATGAGCGTGTGCTCGCTATTATCAGGGAAACCGGAGACAGTTGGATCTAGGTGTTATATATTGTCCAGTTCACCTCGGAATGAGAGATAATAAGATATAAACTTGTATAAACCTTTATTTTGGCATTCTACAAGTTGTCTCAAAAGTCTCATGAAATCTCGTGTCCGCGTCTTAAGATATTCGAGATCAAAGGTCACAAAAATCGGTTTTTCGCAAATATCTCGCTCCCTATGGTTTCAATGATTATGAACATTGTAGAGCATAACACATTTTAAAGAAAAAAATATAATTATGATACATTAAAATATAATTAAAATATACTTAAAGTATTTCACTTAACAATTTTTTAATTACACGAAGTAGGTAAGTATTATTAAACGAATATATTTGATAAATAAAAAATATTATTAAATATAATGTATAATTAATAAATAATGCAAATTATTCATAATTATGGATTTTTTAGTAATTAATTAACTTTATACGACGTATTATTTACCAAGACTCACGGTTGACCTTGCATTATGCTATGTATGGCTGAGCGCTGCGCGCTCTCCTCGCTCTATCTCAAAAACCGATCAGCGTATAAAAAAATGTTTAAAACAAAATTTGTAGAGAATTTTATACTCTACAATTTTTATAATAGATGCAAATATCATTGAAACCATAGGAAGCGAGATATTTGCGAAAAACCGATTTTTGTGACCTTTGACCTTGAATATCTTAAAACGCGGACACGAGATTTTATGAGACTTTTGAGACAACTTTTAGAATGTCAAAATAAAGGTTTATACAAGTTTACAGCTTATTATCTTTCATTCCGAGGCTGTCCCTCTTTTTTGGCTTAAGTTATTGGATAAATACAGTTTTTTACAGCAAGTGGGTCGACGGATATGTGAAAGGTCGTTAAAGATGTTAAATAGGTGATATGACATTTTAGTATCTGTCAGTTTTGTAACATTATGCTCTATATTTTTGAAACGATACGACCCACATGCATATATAATGTAAATAATATAAACTAATACAATAAACTGAAGAATTATAAAATTACGGTAATGAATTTAAATTTTAGACATACAAAATAGTGGGCAGCAGGGGCAAGAAAGTATCCCTGGGTGTAAGGCAACAACAAAGGTGTATGAGACACATTATAATACGAGGGTTGTGTAAGAAATAAGGTTCCCAACGGTGTAAACTCGCCGCGCGAGAAGCTAGGCGAAATCCGGCAACACTGCCGTGTGCGCTGATTCCCCCACTCTCGATCCCGCCTTGGTAGAACTCGCTGCGACGTTCAGTGCCAGCCTGACAGCCATCCGCGATGGAACCCCCGATCGCCGTCACCGCCAGGTGCGAAGTTCGTGCGGTAATCCGATTTTTGCACGCTAAAAAGTTACCACCGGTTGATATTCATAGGCAGTTGTGTGAAGTTTATGGGGAAGCTTGTATCAGCGTTCAACACGTCCGCAAATGGTGTAGGGAGTTCCACGATGAGCAAAGAAGCGGAAGGCCATCGATCTCCGACGAAGTTGTGTCGAAGATTGAGCGAATTCTGCTCGAGGATAGGAGCATAACGATTCGGGAACTGGCTGCCCGGGTTCCTGAGGTTTGTGAAAAAACAATCCACACGATTTTGACTGAAAGGTTACGTTATCACAAGGTGTGTGCGCGGTGGGTCCCGCACATGCTTTCAGAAACCCACAAAGCCGATCGCGTCAAGTGTGCCCAGGAGTTTCTTCGAGAATGCGCCGAGAATACCGAAGATTTCTTAGACTCCACTATTATCGGGGATGAAACGTGGTGTCATTACGTCACCCCGGAAACAAAACAACAATCGCGGCAATGGCGCCATACCGGATCGCCTAAACCGAAGAAGTTCAAGCAGACGCTGTCCGCAGGGAAAGTGATGGTTACGGTCTTTTGGGACCGTAAGGGTGTCCTGCTTGTTGAGTTTATGCCTCGAGGGATCACAATAAATTCGGAAAATTATTCTGAGACCTTGAAAAAACCCAGAAGAGCCATCCAAAATCGCCGGAGAGGAAGACTGACAAAAGGCCTTAGACTGCACCACGACAATGCGCGCCCGCATGTCTCTCGCCAAACCAAGGATTTAATCGACAATTTTGGCTGGGATCTCGTTGAACATGCTCCCTACAGCCCTGATCTTGCACCGAGTGACTTCCACTTGTTTCCAAAATTAAAGCAACACTTGGGTGGACAACGTTTCGAGACTGATGAAGAAGTGCAGGAAGCGGTCACCAAATTCCTCCACGGACTGGCGGCGGACTTCTTTGAAGCGGGATTCCAAAAGTGGATTAGTCGTCAACAAAAATGCGTGGAAAAATCTGGAGATTATGTTGAAAAATAGCTAAGAAATTAAGCTTTCCAATGATGTATTTTTCAGTTCAAATAAAAAATGCCTTACACCTGAAAAAAATGTGGGAACCTTATTTTTTACACAACCCTCGTATACAGTATGTAGAATCGGATACAAGATATGCTCATAAATACCTTTGAAGTTCTTATGTCTTCTAGGGATTTTTATTCCCTCTCACGTAGCCGCCAATTGAATGAATAGTTTATATAACAGCATAATCCTTTCTCTCTTAATCTTCTGTTTTGTAAAAGTTTATTGTTAATCAGATGTTAAACATATAGAGGAACTCGTTCGTAGAAGCAAGAAAATCAACTCAAAATGTTACTTTTTCTCTTTTGGGTTTGAATATTTTCTGCTGGATATTTAGGTGCGTTACAACTTTTTTATGTTATTTCGTTCCATATCATTGTTCATGTATACTTTTACAGTTTCAAAAGTTTCTTTACATTATCAAACCGGATTTCTCTGGAATTAATTCACTACAGTCAATTTGGGCATCTTGTAAAATTTTCGTGGGAATTTTATATTTTCCCTTTCTCTATTATTTTTGTGTTTTATCAAATACATTTATTGTTACAAATACAATTCCAGTTCTCATTTGACATCTTTAGGTACTTTGCATAAACTACTACATAAAGCGATTCTGCGAAAGATAATATTTTTAATTTATACCCAGGCATTACAAATTTTGTACGCACCATTTCCAAGCATTATTATTTGAAGTGCTCGTAAACTTTCAGCTCTCCGCCTAAAATTTGCTCGCCTTTTAAAATACCACTTTTCGATGTTACAACGTACACTATTTTCCAAATTTCGTTCAGCGTCCCACCAGCAACGAGTTTTATGACACTAATAAAAACACCTAACTCTATGTTTAAAATGTGTTCAGTAATACTCGCTCCACAACTACAATTAACTAACACGACCATGGAAAGGCGTATAATGTGTTGTAAGTTTACGAGCAGACACTTTCCACTGTTGGGAAAAGACCGTAAACTTGGCGAGATAAGTCCGAAATAGACTACCCATATAAGTATTCCGTTTCTCGTATTTGTTAAGGTTTTGCCATATTATTTTTTTATATTTTATTGTGATTGAGCGACATCGTATCGATATCGTATACCGAGCGTATCATCTTAATAAGAATACTTGGTAACTTGGTTTAATGGACAACATTTTTATAATTACCTATTTCAAATCAAATCAAAATCAGTTTATTTGCCAATATCTACAATTTCATAATGTGACAGAAATTAAATTTGCCCGAAATACGACAAAAAGGATGGCACAGCGACTATAAATAGCCGATACCACAAGCCCTTCACTATTTGGGCATGTGTAGTGCCACCCAGTGGCGAACCTATATCTTAAAAATAAATAAAAAACTAATTGAAAAAATTCTAAAAATAAAAATTCTAAAAAAAAAATTCTAAAAAATAGCAGAGCGTAAAGAGGGATCGGCGAGCACGCAGCGAAACGGGTGGCGGAGACGCGGGAAGATGTATATGCATAAACAGAGTAAATTTTACATAATATGATATGGTGGGCAAGTGGTACCACCACTAAAAGGATCCCAAAAAATTATATACAAAATAGGTAATTATTACGTTAAATTAGAATTCTTTTGCTGGTTAATAAGTTGGTGTTTTACATAGGAAGAAAACTTGCCTGGTGATAATTGTTTAACCTCTTGTGACAAAGAATTCCACAAATGCACAGCAACAAAAATAAAGGACTTTTGAAAGGCTGCCTTCCTGTGTTGAGGAACTCTAAAAGAATTAATGTTTCTCGTATCGTGCGGATGCAGAAAAACACTAAATTTTTCTCTGAGGTATTGGGATTGTCCAAATTTAAAAATCCGATAGACGATTTTCCATATTTAAAATATAACTGTTATTTAAATAGGGTGTGATTCGATTTCTGAATGGAATGTTAAAAGAAAAGCGCATACAAGAGTTTTGTAGTTTCTGGATTAATCTAACATACTGGGCTGACAAAGAGTCGCCATACACAACATCAGCATAATCAAATAAAGATAAGATCAAGCTGTTGCATAAATAGTATTTGGTTTTTGATGGCAGAAGATTCCTTAGATTATTCAGTTTTTTTAAACGAATATAAGCTGCCTTTAATTTAATATTAATATGTGATTGGAATGAAAGAGATTTGTCAAAAATTACTCCTAATACTTTGGCCTCATGAATTAAAGGCAAAAAAGTATTGTCAATTGAAGGTCTGAAGGTATCAAAAAGTATACCCTCTGCATTTTTATTACCGTTAAACAGCATAAAACAAGACTTCTGTGCATTAAGCTTAAGGCTATGATCATTACAAAAATTATATATGTTATTTAGGTCCCTATTAAAATATACTAAAGAAGTGCGTAACTTATTTAAAGGAAATGGCATATATACTTGAGAATCATCGGCATACTGTTGCATTTTGGAATATTCTATCGCCTTATCAATATCTGCCACATAAAGAGAAAACAATAGTGGACCCAAGATGGAGCCCTGAGGCACTCCTTTAGTAAGCGGTATGTAATTAGATTTAATGGATTTAAAATCTTTTCTAATTTCTACACAGTGTGATCGATATTTTAGAAAATGTTCCATAAAAATAATTGACTGGTCTGAGAATCCAAAATAGTAAAGCTTTGCCAAGAGCAGATCATGATTTAGGGTGTCGAACGCCTTACTAAAATCCAAAAGAGCTAAGCAGGTGGTTTCATTCTTATCTTCATTGAAACGAATATCGTTCAGTAAATTAACCAAGCTGGTAGTAGTACTAAAATAAGGTCGAAATCCCGACTGACAATTGGGTATTATTTGTTTACTATTTACATACAAAAACATTTGCTGATATACATGTCGCTCCAGAATTTTTGATAAAGCAGGGAGTATACTAATTGGTCGTAGGTCCTTTGGTTCCATGGGGTTTGTCACTTTGGCACATGGTTTAATAATAGCCTTTTTCCAGATATTCGGAAAGTACCCTTCCAGTATACAGCAATATATATATTTATTAGCGGAAGCGTGCAGTATTGAAGACAGAGTCTAAGATCTTTAACAGAAATACCATCCTCTCCTATGGCATTAGTAGAGATTTTATTTATGATGGCTAACAACTCTTCCTCGGTAATTAGATTAAAACTGAATTTCCTTTCATTTGTTACCTTTGGATGAGTATTAGATTTATAATAAATCATTTTATTTGCTGATACGTTATTCAATCCTCTAGGACACGAAGAAAAATAATTATTTAATAAGACAGGATCGCACAAATCATCCGGAATATGACTCAACTTGTTACGTGTCAAGTTTAGCTGAGCTGCTTCTTTCCAGAAGGCTTGACCATTTTTTCGAGAAAAATGATTAAAATATGAAATTTTTTCCCTTATAATAGCGTGCTTGGCAAAATTTCTAAGCTCCCGGTAATATTGGAGACGCTCTGGTGATCTATTCTTTAGGTATTTGGAATGAGCTTTGTCTCTTAACCGCATTAAAAGCTTTATATTATCAGTAATCCAAGGGGCACTATTCCTTTCTTTGACCTTTGTATGCCTATAGGGCACATACCTATTTATTAAGTATAAAATGAAAGAGTTAAGTACTTCCAATTTGGTTTCAATATTACCAATATAAAAAATTGAATCCCAATCCAGCCGAAGTGCATCATTATGAAATTCGTTAAAATCAATATTTTTATAATCGCGGTAATGAATAATTCTTTTGTTGTTTTATTTTTTAGGAAGGTTCAAAGTAAAATATATTAAGTTATGATCAGAAAGGGTTTGTGAAATTGGTATTGATTTAGTAACCAAGTAAGGAGTGTTCTTATTTGTAACGATTACATCAATAAGACTTGAATTTCCTGTTGTTAAATTTATTCTAGTTGGCTCTGTTATTAGTTGTGCCAAATCATAAATGTTAAAGAGTGCTTCTAATCTTCTTTGAGCAGGTGAGACGCTTAGAAGATCGATATTCCAGTCTCCCTTGAAAACAACAATATCATATGACGGAACTGCAACCGCAAGCATATCATCTAAATTCTCAAAGAAATTTTCTATATCATATGATGGAGACCTATATATATTTGTAAGCAATATTTTTTTATGATTGAGTAATATTGTAATACTAATATATTCGAGATCAGGGTAACTAATGTCTAATGTTATTTGTTTAAATTTAATATAGTTTTTAATATAGAAGCCAACCCCACCACCTCTACCATTCCTATCCTTTCGAACAAAGGTGTACCCGGGAATCGAATACGTGTCGTAATCATCAAGTGGAGATAACCAAGTTTCAGAAAGGCCTATTATGTTAAATTGATACGTATTCATATAATACAAAAACTCATCAAAGCCAGTGTTCATCGACCTAACATTCAAATGTGCAACGGCAAAATCTTTAAAGCTTTTACAATAAGTATTATTTAGATGGTCATCCACCGGCCCATTCATATAATCATCCTCCATTGTATAACGCCAATATACGCCCCCCCCGCAACGCAGTACAACCACCATCCCAAGCTCTGCCCAATGACTTCCCCCCTAAACCTAATTTTAATTAACCTAGAAAGAACAAAAAAAGTAAATACAAGAAAACAAAAGTACATAGCTCTAAAAGAGAATACATCGCTGTGCTATAAGTAAATACAACGAAAAAAGCAATATAATAATATTAGGGAGTAATAGCAGGTATCAATAAAATGTGGGTTTAACTATAGATATAGATGTGATCGGTAAGAAGCAAAAAATAATTGAACCAATAATAAAAAATAATTAAATCAATAATCTTATGTACACAGTCTTGCAATGATAAGAACAAATACATTTCAATTGACATACTCTGTATTAAAAACTGAAATTTTAAGACATTATTTTTTCATTTCTCGACTAGCCATTTCAAAATCATATTGAGTGACTTATATGCAGGTGCCAGTGGATATTTATAGTAATAACTTAAGAATATTTAATTCCTATATACATATATGTACTACCCAAGAGATAATAATTTATGCTTCCATGTGTAAATAATTTCTTCTCTGCATTGCTTATGATCATAAAAAAACTCCCGTAAACACACATATACATTCCTAGCTAGGTATCGTCATATCTTTAACATTATTTTAATTAATAATTTTGTTACATTATAGAATCCAAAATAATCAGAATGGGTCCTTTAATATATAAAAAAAAAACATAACTATCCCGATAATCCTAATAGACACCCAGATACCTGTAGGGATACCAACTAAAAAGTATTCACCATATGCACTTGATATTCCTATAGATTACATACCCGAATAAGTCGAAAATCTTAGTATTTAAGCACTAATTTCCACAATTCAATCTGCACGCCTGAAAAAGCACTCATACCACATGATATCACAATATTATTCATTCTGTCGACTAAGGTCTGCCATAGATCGCACCAAAATTTTAGCACCGCCATCGAAAACATATATTTTACCAGCTTTAGTCCAGCACGCATTTTTAAAGTATTTTTTTGCTTCTTTAAATAGTTTAAGATTTACTGTCGTTAATAATTCTGTAAACAGATATTTGGTGCCCTTTAGAAGTTTCTTTTTATAAAACAGATGATCGCGCATGCAGCGCCAGCAAAAGGAAACGATCACAGGTCTTGGATTTGCAGCGTTTTTGTTTTTTCGGACCTATTCGATTGCAATAGTTTAGGTCATTTTTGTCAATTGTTGCACCAATCTTGGAGGTAATTAATTTAATAACGTTATCGTAAAGATCGTCATGTTGATCCTCATGCAAACCATGAATTAAAATAGCGTTACTATTAGCTGAAACTGCCATGGTCTCACCTTCTAACCTCAATCTGTCAACCTCCTCTCTCAGAACATTCAGACTAATACCAATGGATTTTTCAAAATCAAAAAACTTTTTTTGAAGACCTAGTAAATCACCTAAATCCCGACTTTCATCAGCTGAATTAGTATTTCCTACCTTACTCTGTAGCTCTTTTTTGAAACTGTCAAGATCATTAGTAAATTTAGCCGCCATTTCTTCCACGCGGGAATTAAGTTTTTGCAGTTCATTTGTATGTCTGGTGGACACTGTGGGTTGAATTTCGCCCTTATTACCCATAGTTGCACAGGACACCATACACAAGTTCACAACTAAATTTTATTATGAAATTAAGTGAAAAATTACACTTTTCTTTAGCACCGATGTTAACACTGCCTAGTCACTTAGCAGCGCCATCTATTTGTACTTTTCTACTACTTACTCAGAGGGAAAAACTTTGAAACATCTAAACAAACAAATGAATGAAGGGAGACACCAAATAACAAAACCTATAAATAGCGATAACCAAGAGATCGCACAAATCTAAGAGATAAAGGAAGCTACAGAAAAATATTATCAAACACTGTATGAGACTAAAAAAACGCCACCGCCCGGGAAAGAAGAAGGAAATAGGGTGATAGTAAGAAATGTGGGATCTGAAGAACTTCCCGATGTAACAGTGAAATAACGAACGCCATAGAACATATGTATGCACAACAGAGAACCAGGGGAGGATGAAATAACTATAGAAATGATAAGGTATGAAGGGGTATCGATAATACAATCTCTTCAAGTTCTATTTAACAGGTGCCTTATAGAAAGTAAAGTACCAACACCTTGGGTAAACGCCTTGATTGTACTTATTTTTAAAAAGGAGAACAAATTTAAATTGGAGAATTACAGACCCATCAGCCTGTTATCGGTACTATACAAAATCCTCACTAGAATCATAATATATAGAATAACGAACCAATTAGTCAAATATCAGCCACGTGAACAAACGGGGTTTAAACGGGGATATAGCAATTTGGACCATCTTCAAACAATTAGATTACTAATGGAAAAAGCAGATGAATATAAGGTTGCTTTGTTGATAACAGTGGTTGACTACGAGAAAGCATTTAATTCGGTAGAAATATGGGCAGTTCTTAAAGCCCTAATAATAGCAGAGTCGACGAAAGATACACAACTCCTTGAACACAAATATAAAAATGCCACAGCAGAAATATTGCTTTAAGAAAAAACAAATAAAATCAAAATTAAAAGAGAAATTAGACAAGGCCACTCAATATCCCTAAAGCTGTTCACGTTGACTATACAACAGGGGTCGGCAACCTTTTAACTAAGGGGTGCCAGTTTTCATCTATACAACATTTTGCGTGCCGACACAGGTACTTACTGCAACTAAAATTAACAAAAATTAACTTAAATTAACTTAAAATATTGCTTTTAGAGGGTTTAATTACAAAAAAATTTTAACATTTAACAAATAATTTTATTATACTAGTCCTAGGACCTAGTGTGAACCCTGTGCTTGAAGTTCTTTAGAGAGTTTTCTTATATCCGGTTCATGTCTGGTTAGTTTCAGTGTCACACATGCTTCCGAGTTGTCTGTTGTCAGCCTGCTTCGGTACGGGTTAAAAATCATTCTCATATGGGAAAAAAGTTGTTCACAGATATAGGATGATCCGAAAGCTGTAAGCATGGCAAACGCTACTTTTTTAAGACAAATAAATTTCTCTGGTAAACTCATCCAACAACTGAGTATCTCGTTTGAATGGTTCTGGCAGTCACCTAATACCTTTCTTAATTCTACAAATTTCGTGTTCCATAACTCGGACCTTTTAAATTCAATGTATTGAAGATCAAAATCATTAATGTCCATCCATGAGAAAAGAGATATGTCAAAGCAACTGCTGGAAAAATCCATTAAATCTGGTTTGATTAAAAAAGCTTACATAGGACCATGTTTATCAAAATCCTGACCCCTCTCGATAAACTCCTCTTTTAAATTAGTCATATATTTAAGAATTTCGTCTATTAGTGCACCATCGTCGACACAGGATATATAAGTTTTTAAATTTAGAAAATATTTATATGTGTTTGTAGTAATATCGCTGATAAATAAATCTATTTTTAATTTGAATGATTTCTAGGATTCGTATAAATCCAGAACTGTTTTGCCTGAACTTTGTAACTTTAAGTTGAGTTCAGTGAGATGGTTTGTAATATCAGTAAGAAACATGAACATACAGATCCAGTTCTTACCTTCTAGTTCAGGATAAGCATCCACTTGATTTTTTTCCAACAAGAACGATTTAATTTCGCCCAGACATTGCACAAATCTAGAGAGCACTTTACCACGGCTGAGCCAGCGCACATTATTGTGCAATGGTATATCTGAATATGCACTTTCTAAATTCCTGCAGAAACGCCTTAAATTGTCTATGGATCAGTGAAGAACGACCGACAATGTAATTAACTATTTTAACCACCCTATCCATCACGGATTTTAAACTTCCAGCGGAGATTTTAGCGCATAAACTCTCTTGGTGAATTATGCAATGAAAATTCAAAACTGATCGACCCATGCGTTCAATAAGAAGGGAAACAAATCCTTTATGTCTCCCAATCATAGCAGGAGCGCCATCTGTCGTTACGCAAAAAATTTTATTTAAATCAATTATTTTCAAAATGTTTAACAAATTCTAAAAATATATCCTCTCCTCTTGTAGTTCCCTGCAATGGGAGCAGACAAATCAGCTCTTCATACACACTGCCATCATCGAAATATCCCGCAACGATTGCCAGACGGGTAATGTCATTAATATCGACACTTTCATCCAATGCTACACTAAATACAAAACTCCGTTTGATAGCGTCTCTCTGCTGTTTTTGGACATTTTGTGTCATTTCGGTAATTCGTCTCTCGATGGTCCGTGCTGATGCCGGTATATCCCTAATCCTGGACAATATTGTATCCTTATTGGGCAAGTCGTCGAATAAAATCTCGCCAGTACTCAAAAACGTTTGCTTCATAAATTCTCCGTCAGTGAACGGCCTACCCTTTTGTGTCAACGATTGTGCAATTTTGAAACTGCATTCAGTTACCTGATTTTTTCCTTGAAAAATTCCTTGGAAAAGAATGTTGACTGTTTCTCGTATTGTTTACTTGCTCTTTGTATTGCCTCCCTTTTATCAGCATTATCTTTAAATGACGATTCATGTTTTATCTGGAAATGTCGTTGAACACTAGATGTCCGGAAAACTACGCTTTCCCGACTTAGGACACAAATGGCCCGATCGTTTTGCTGTACAAAACCGTAATCTGTTATCCATGAAGTTTGAAATGATCGAACGTCTACTGTTCTGTTTCTTCGCGGCCATAACGCAACGTAATTTTCATTTTTAAACTTTTCGACGACTATTGACTGGAACGGATGTTACTTCTATACTAAATGATCCAAACGTGTAGCCGCTTGCTATATATAGAAAAATAATGTTTCCAGAAAATTCCAATAATTACGTTTATTAAATTTCTTAGAACAAAAATTATTATGTACAACGCGCCCATTGCAATCAAAGGGCCGCCTAGAAGTTAAATCTAACAAAAACTAAAGTTCGGCAATATAAAAAGAGTTGCGGCGCGCGTCGGAACGATTGAAGTCAAATCAAACAAAAACTGCCTTATAGCGGCTCTTTTGATCTGAATTGAGGACGTTTATTTGTGTTTTTGCCTAGGTTTATATTTTGAGGCTTGCCGTCTTTAATACTTGCCGAAATTAAAGCCAAACCAATGCATTCCGTAAAATTATAAATTACAAAATATATATTTTGTAGTTTTTGGTAATAATACCTAGTGACCTATATAATATATCGTTTTTGTTTGTATCGTTAAAGAAATACTGTCTTCGATTATTTACTTAATTTCGAAACATGTCACAGATTACAGAATTAATGTGTAAACTTTGAATATGTACGCGTGCCATTCAAAATTGCTTGGCGTGCCAGAGATGGCACGCGTGCCATAGGTTGCCGACCCCTGCTCTAAAAGATATGTTTAAATTGCTAAAGTGGGAAAATAGAGGAATACTAGTAGACGGTGAACGATTAAATCACTTAAGGTACGCAGATGATATCACTTTGATCGCCAACACAAAAGAAGAATTACAAAAAAACCTGTGGAATTAAATAACAAAATATAGAGAGAAATAGTTTTAAAAATAAACTTCACTAAAACCAAATATTTGAACAGCCAGGAATTATTAATAGAAGATTATTAATAGGAAGTAAAAAAAGGGAAAAATAGGAAATCCTTATTAAATTAAATAAAAGAAAATTGTGCATTTAACGAAGATAAGAACTGTCTTTAAATTGTAACATATAGATGAATAGTTTAAATTTTGTGTGTGTTTCTGAACTCGTGCTCCACTCCCGTGTATGTCCGCATGCGCAGGGATGAGGCAGTGATGCCAACTCTGTGTGAAGACTTAGTTTTTCGGCTGTCTGGGTATACGTGAAGTAGTATTTTTCTACTGAAAATGTTCATGGTTACCGAGATCTGTGTGTGGTGTTGATTGTAGGTCAAACGAGCTTTAATGAAAATAGCGATGAGGGGTTGGTTGACCAAAAGGTCTTTATTTTGGTAATGAGGGGTGTGCTAGACGCGGTTAAAAAGTTTTTATTATGACGATGAGGTTTATTATAATTGTCTTGGTTATTTTTCGTGTGTATTGAAGATAGGTTAGATGTGAAAAAAGGCATGAATGAAGTTAGTAGTTTTTCTTTGATAAAGAGTTTGTCAAAAAGGCATTAGAGAGGGTTAGTGATTGTTTTTTGCTAAAAAGGTGGTTAAAAAGGCATTAGAAGAAGGTTGATGTGTGCGTGTGTAGATGTCTAAAAGGCGTTAATGAAGTTCGTATGATTGTTTTTTTTTTATAAAGTTGATGAACGAGGCCTAATATGAGGTGTTTTTTGCTGAAAAGTATTTGAGAAAGGGTTTATATGAGGATAGAAAAGGGTAACGATCGTCGGACTAAAAAGTCCTAATGTGTGTGTGTATCTTTTGTTTTAAAGATGTTGAAGAAGGAATTATATGGGCTTAGAAGGGAGCTTGCCTAAGGTAAAAGAGGGCAAGCCTAAAAGTCGTTATTATGGTGGTAGAAGGGAGCTTGCCTAAGGTAAATAACTTAAAGGCTGACTTGATAGAAGAGTCTCGTTAGCTTGGTCTGCGTTCAGAAGGTTACAATCCATATTTAAATTGGACATCCCAAATGCAATAAAAACTAGAATGTTCGATCAATATGTACTGCCGGTATCAACATACGGCACTGACATGTGGACTTTAAATAGAAGTATAATAAATAAACTCTAGGTAACTCCAAGATCGTATTCCTAACATCGAGACATGAAGTAGTTCAAAAGTAACAGATACAACGAATATTAAGATGGCATTGGGCGGGGTATATCGCAAGGATAAAGGATAACAAATGGACACGCCGTATGGTTGAAAGGAAGCCTAGAGAACATAAAAGATGTAGAGGTAGACCACAGGCAAAATAGACTAATGACATAAAAAGATTAGCGGGACACGATTGGATGCAAAGCATTGGAGATAACGTGAGGAGGCTTACATCCGACTATGGATGGAATAAACTAATGATGATGATGATGACTACTCACTTGCAGTTATCATGGAATTTTCAGTCGCTTCAATTTAATCTTAATTCTTAAAAAACCTTTTCACTTCCCTCCTGAACATTTGCTAATGTACAATGCCATCGATTAATATTTTTGTGAAAATAAGAAATTTAGGAATCTTTGAAACTTTTTAAACTGACTCAGTTGGGGTTTCAATTTAATTTGAATGCCGTTTATATATTCTTCATCCAAGAATATTTTTTTTAAAAAAAATCACCTTTTCATTTCCTTTAACATAAATTCGGGTAAGGGGTAAACCTTTAATAAATCTTTTAAAATATTATCGATTTCATTAAATTCAACAACTCCAGTATCCCAATCTAAACCATCGTACAATTGTTGATCTTCAGCAGATAGCAACTATCGTATAAATACTGGTTTAGAGGAATAATTTCCACATCGAGTACCATCATAAATTGGTAATTCTTTTGGGACGTAGCAATTATATCTCTTAATGTCAACGAATATGTCTAACGCAAACAAATCCTTGTTTGATACTAAAATAAATAATTTGCCAAATGCCGAGGAACCAATTCATAGCCCAATTGGTCCAATTTCACCATCGATTGTATGGAGTTAAGAGCTGGTGCATTAGCTTGGTAAAACGACACTTTTGTCTTCGCTAAATGCGGCCTTTTTTTCTTGATTTCACCAGTCAAGCGGTCCAACAAACCAGTCTCCGGTGATTGTTCGCCCCTTCTCTAGATAGTCAATCAGTATTATTCTATGCACGTTCCAAAAACTACTTGACAAAGCCTTTCCAGCTGATGTTTGTGTTTTTGGACGCTTTGGTCGGCTTTCATGCGGTTTCAGCCACTCTGCGGACTGCTTGTTAGACTTAGGCCGCTCCCTGATTTGTCGGTGCGGTATCGTTTTTCTCGGTGTGCCTGACTTGCAAGGGATGCACGGGCGCCGAGCAAATCGGGTGGGTTTCATTAAAATGTAGGCGTTCGGCCAGTTTTCGTTACCGAATCGGTACTGAGCACACCGAGAAAAACGATACAGCACCGACAAATCAGGGAGCGGCGTTAGGCGTATAAGTGGTGTCGATTGTTATGAATCGACGCAAAAACTCCTTTGGATTACATCGAAACAATGCTAAAGAGCGTTCTGAATCTTCAAAACGTTGCTGTTTTTGATTAATCCTGCAAAGAATGCCACACGCGTTCTGTGAATATTTTCACGATGTGAACTATCTCTCTCACTTTTATTCGATCATTCAGAAGAATATGGCGGATTTTTTTTTGTGTTTTTTGGATTGATTGCCTTATTTCGACATCAGAAACTAAACCATCGGCATATAAGAGGCTGGTTTGAAAAGTCCGTGCAAAAATAAAAACTACTTATGTGTTTGGGGTAAACCTTTTTTATTTTTCGACATAGTCTCCTTTTAGGCTACACTTCGTCAAACGATGTTCTAGTTTGTTGATCCCTTCCGAATAATAGGATTTGTCCAAGTCTGCAAAATATCCATTAGTGTCTGCAATCACCTCCTCGTTTGAATAAAATCTTTGTCCTGCCAGCCATTTCTTCAAATTGGGGAACAAATAGTAGTCCGAGGGAGCCAAGTCTGGAGAATAGGGGGGATGTGAAACGAGTTGGAATCATATTTCCATTAATTTTGCGACCACAACTGCTGAGGTGTGTGCTGGTGCGTTGTCGTGATAGAAAAGAACTTTCTTGTGGGCCTATCGCGGGCGTTTTTCTTGCAGCTCGGTTTTCAAACGGTCCAATAACGATGAATAATATTCACCTGTAATAGTTTTACCCTTTTCCAGATAGTCGATGAGGATTATCCCTTGCGAATCCCAAAAGACAGTCGCCATAACCTTTCCGGCCGAAGGAACGGTCTTCGCCTTTTTTGGTGCAGAATCCCCCTTGGTAACCCATTGTTTAGATTGTTGTTTGGTCTCAGGAGTATAGTAATGTATCCATGTTTCATCCACAGTGACGAAACGGCGCTTAAAGTCCTCCGGATTCTTCTGGAACAGCTGCAAACCATCCTTGCGACACTTCACACGATTCCGTTTTTGGTCAAGCGTGAGCAATCGCGGCACCCATCTTGCGGATAGCTTTCTCATGTCCAAATGTTTATGCAAAATATTATGTACCCGTTCAGTCGAGATGCCCACAGCACTAGCAATCTCATGCACGTTAACTCTTCTGTCATCCATCACCATATCATGGATTTGATCAATGATTTCTGGAGTCGTAACCTCCACAGGCCGTCCAGAACGTTCAGCGTCACTTGTGTCCATATGGCCAGTCCGAAAATTTTGAAACCACTTATAAACTGTTCTAATCGAAGGTGCAGAGTTACCATAATGTTTATCAAGCTTCTCTTTAGTCTCCTGAGGCGTTTTGCCTTTCATAAAGTAATGTTTAATCACCACACGAAATTCTTTTTCGTCCATTTCTTGAAAATCACTCGACTTCCTTGATTCACACGAATGCCAAACACAAAGAAATAGACCAATATGGCTGAAACTTGGTGTGCGTTCATTCAAGAGATGCTACTAACTAAACATGACCTCGATACGCGCCGGTGGTGCCATCTCTCGGACTTTGCACGGACTTTTCAAACCAGCCTCGTAGATGCTTTCGATGGAGCAGCTGTGCCATAAAACTTCTCAAGCCATTCTTGGGTCCTAGCTGTATTTTTTCCGATCAAAAAGCAATGTTTAATCAACACACGAAATTTTTTTTGTTCAATCGTTTTGCAAATCCTAATCGTATATATTTACTCGATTTATGTTATTTCTTGGATGTTTACTTTGCTTAAATTCTTTATCGCAAAGTTAATATTGAAAGTAGGTAAATAGTTAAAATGTTGCTAACATTTTAATATTATGTTTTCTTTGAAACCGTTATTTTATTGTCAACATGGGTAGGGCAGAAAAAAGGTCAACGAAGGCAATGTAATAGTGTCGAGAAAAACTGGGGAAGAACAGATCATTTTTAGATGCAGACTCAACAATGCTGAAATGGAAAGACAATGAGATGGCCAGTCAAGACTGGCTAATATCATTCAGGTGCAGACGTAGTTTGTCTTTGAGGTGACCAGAGTCTTGCAGTCGCGGAAGGGTCACAACCTTTAACCGGAACAATTTACCATCATAAAACCATAAAATTACCACCTACCGCTTAAGATTAATTGTATTAACCCTAGAATTAAAATAATAATGTTTCATACCTACTACCCAAGTTTAGTTTTAGTTTGACTTGTCTTTTTAACTCAGTTTAGTACATAAGCTTGATAGGTTACATTCTTAAAAAAAAAAATATCCCATAAATCGGAATCGGGCTAAAAATGATCACTCTGTACAGTGGATTCAAGTAAAAATTTAAATGAAAAAAAATTGGCAGTGATTTGCCCATTACTTCTCTGGTAAATATGCGGTTCTTACAAGCGTTACAAGTCGATATGAATATTTGAAATGGTAAACTATTAATCACAGAAAATAATTGAGCAGAGGGTAGGCTCTACAACTGTTTACAACAAAAACCTGGCATTACCGTTTATGTACTATTTCTGCTAGAATTGGAAATTATGAAAAAATAACATGATTTTTAGATTCTTTGTCTTTAAAATCACACACAAAATTAGTATCACTCAAACATTTGTAACTGGCACAGTAATAGACAAACTGTTATGAAAATTTTATGACACTGTTGACACTAACTGAAAATCATATGGGTTTTTGTTTGTTTCGGAAAGTCTGAGGACTTTCCATCCTATGTAATTATGTCCTCTAAAAATAGTGGTTATCACTATTTTTAGAGGTTTAGAAGTTAAGCTGCGTAAGCTTTACGAGCTTTACGCAGCTTAACTTTTGATGACATTTGGCCTTGAAGAATACAATTAATAACGTAAGAATACTTTTAATAGTAAAACGTACACAAGTTAGTTTCTCTTTCCTAGCTTCTGAGGACCTTTGAAGCCATTATTTTCGGTAATAAAACTTCTTTCATTTCGACCGCAGGTATACGGGCGAAGATTCCGCTCTATGCATGATTTCTAATCTTACAAATTCTTTTCGAGATAAAAGTCTGTTCCAAACGATAAAGTAGACCACAAATCTTTGCCGAATTGTGTCCTCCCTCTTGGCGACGCTCGGCGTCTAAAAAAGACGCTCTACGGGACGCCGGCACCTGCACAAATCTTCCTGAATGGCCTTAATGTACCGTCTAAAACTTTGAATTTAAACTGAAAAAGTTTAACGTAATTTAATCCCCTGCGGGTTAAATGTTGCGAGAATGGAGAAAAGTTGCATTATCTAGCACTCTTTTTTGGCAAACTATGCTCGTTTGTCTTTTCAGGTATGCGCTTGTTTTACAGATGTCTGATCTAAACTATAGAAAGTGTCAAAAAGTGTAATAAAAACACACGAAAATGATATTTTCTACACTATTCCGATATAGACTCTATCTTTACAATCGTTTTCCTGTATAGCCCAGTAGCCAGGGGTTTTGAGTACTCAGTACTCGTAAATGTTAATAGGCTGCATTTTGGCACACAGCTAGTTTTTTGGACGTAGATAAAAAAAGTTTGCTAAGGTTTGATGTACGCCAGCGTTTCTCAAACTGTGGGGCGCGCCCTACTAAGGGGGCGTGATTACACTATTGGGGGGGCGCGAGCGTATCGAAAAGAAATTATTATTAAAAACATTCATTAAAAACATTTAATATATTTTATTGAAAGGAAAGCGAAACAACATACATTTTGACATAAAAAAATTAAAATACACATTTATACTGATATAATACACCTATAAATAGGATTGATTAGTACTGCACAATGTATTTATCTAATAATTAACATATCAATACTAAATTAAAAACAAGTTTAATAATTATTAGTGACTCCCTTGGGCCTGTTTTGCAGAGCAAAGATTTTCGAAGGATGGTTTAATATTAGAAATAGACACGCTGAGTTTTTTTTTTCTATATTTAGTTGAGATCTATATTTTGTTTTCAAAGCAGCCACCGCAGAAAATCCGGTTTCGCCAAGGTAAGATGTTGAAAAAGGTAATAGTATACGAAATGCTCTTGTTTTCAGTGCAGAAAACTCACCATTCACCCCTGCCCAAAATTCAAAGAGTGATTTATTATTAAATTGTCTTTTGATTTCGCCACTTGCCGTGAAGCCTATGAAGATTTCTTCTTCGGAAGTTGAAAGCCCTTCGGGAGTATTTTGAAATGGATCCCTAACCCACTCGTAACTTGCTACCAAGTTGTCGTCAGTAAGAAAATACTTTTTAAAATTCTTTGTCAACATGGCTAGATGATTTTCAATGGTTACTAAAACAATTTTCACATGTTGTTCTTCAGCCTTGTATGTTTTAACACATTCACCCACGTTTGCAAACATTTCTAGGTTTTTTTGCTTTACATTTCTGCTCCATAATTCCAATTTTCTCAAAAAGCATTAATTTTATCACTTGTATCGAATATATGTGTATTTGTTCCTTGGAGTGGAAGATTTAAGGTATTTAGTTTCTCGAATATACCGACCAAGTAGCTCAGTTTCATCACAACTAAACTATCTCGAAACTTACGGCTTACGGTCGGTTTTCCTCTTCTAGAAAAATGGCGATTTCATTTCTTAATTCATAAACACGTTGCAAACATTTCCCACGTGATAACCATCTTGTCTCGCAATAAAATAGTAACGCTGAATGTTCGGCACCCATGTCTTTACAAAGTGCAGAAAAAATTCTAGATTTTAGGGCTGTCATTTTAATATAATTTACTACGGTTACAACTGTAGTGAGCACAATATTCAGAGCAGGACTCATTTCTTTGGAAGCCAGAGCTTCTCTATGGATCATACAATGTGTTCACACACATAGTAGAGATTTTTGTTTCACAAGTGCTTGTACACTTTGAAATCTTCCAGACATTGAATGAGCACCGTTGGTACAAATTCCGACGCAATTTTTCCACTTCATATATGTCTCGTTTATAAAATCATTTAAGACAGCAAATAATACGAGTGATGTTGCTTTGAGTTCTATTGGTTTGCAGAAAAATAGTTCTTCTACTGCTGACATACCATTACAAAATCGAACATAGGCAATGAAATGAGCATCTTTATTGCTATCTGTTGCCTCATCAAGCTGAATTGAAAACAATTTGTCACGCAACTTCCCGAAAAACTGATGCTGTACATCTTCAGCTATATCACCAATTCTACGGGCAACAGTATCATTTGATATAGGTATGGATAGCAATTGTTTGGCAAAATTATCTCTAAACATAGTTTCTACAATCTCAATTGCTGCTGGCAAAACAATCTTTTCACCAATGGTGTAAGGCTTTTTACATTTGGCTATTTTATATGAAACTTTGTAAGAGGCAAGTAAAGGTTTTTTCATTCACATACAAAGTTTTTTTAAAAAATGATTTCTGCTTTACATATGATTTTAATTTTAATTCGAAGAATTCTCGGGGTTTGCTAAGGTACTCAGCTTTTCCAAATGTCGTTTAAGTCTATTTGGTTTCATGTTGTCTGCTCCCAAGATTTTTGAGCAAATAACACACAGGGGCCTTTCTTCTTCATTTACTTCGGTCCTGGTAAACTTTAAATTTAAGTATTCTTGAGAATATTATCTTGATTTTATTTTCGGAACCACGCTGGTCTGTGCACTTGTTGATGCTTCACTATCGTCTAATGCTGGCTTATGCCCACTGATTCTGTATAAATTTACTGCCGTGAATACTTAATACCTTGAATTTCAATTAAGACGTAAATTACAACATACCCATTCACGATAAATCCGATAGCAGTAGAATGATCAACTCGACTGAGACGGGCTGTAATTGAACGAGGTGCAGCATTTATATACTTTTGGGTAGACTTTCCGTATGTTCAAGACAACTCGGAACTTCTTGCGAAGCCGCTACCGATATGATGGACGTGACAGAGAGCAATAGAAAGGCATCGATTCTAGTTTTGTCAACGCAGCAGATATGTGTTGCCAAATATGAATAAATTTACTTATTCTTGGTAGTTTGTAATTAAGGTCATAGTGTAGCTTTAGCATCAAAATACTGAAAATACATTATTATTGCATGCATTGTTATTGTATGAGAGGGGGGGAGGCGCGATGAAAATCATGTTTGAAAATTGGGTCGCAAACACTGAAAGGTTGAGAAATGCTGATGTACGTTAAGCCCACAAATCCAAGATAAAATCAAAAATTTGTTTTCTTGGTAATATCTTGAAAAATTAAAAGAGTTATCGAAAAACTAATACCACTACGTGAAAGAGCGGACATTTTTACAAAAAAAATAGTATATAGATTATTTTCCAGATTTTTTTATTAGCGTGAGAGATTATTAAAAAGTCGAATAAGTGATTCAAAAAGTGTAGCGCGCTAAAAAGGTTAATTTGAAAGTCTACGCGCACTGCTCGAAGGTTAATCGATATTATTTGTTTTCAAAGTGTAAAAAAAAATGAAAAATAGCTTTTTGAAGAGGAGACTTTCAGCTTTCCGATGATATCAATAGTTTTTATTTTTGTTGCTTTATAATTTGTAAAACTTAAAACGAAATTTTTGTTTCCATGATTTTAAGGGGCATACAGTAAATTACAAATATTTAATAAAATGTAATATTAAAAAAAAATTCTTGTGCGTATATCATTATTACACCTTAACTTTCAATATAAGAATAATTAAAAATACCCACATTGTCTGTGTTATTTAAAAACTGAGTTTTAAGATATGAAAATTTGCCTACTGTTGTGCACCGCACAGTGCGAAATTTAGGAAGTTTAGCGGAACTTTATTCAATTTTTGAAATACGTAAAATGCATAAGATTATTCATTATTTTGGTAGGTTAATATCCCACCTCTAAAACCTCATACTCAGTTTGGGGATTAATCCTGCGAAACAACTGCAAAATGCACCTGAAAGTTGCATTACTTATTCAATCATACTTTTTGCCTACAGAAAGCTATTCGATTTGTTTAAGTTAATAGAGTGGTACATACAAACGGCAAGTCAGTAGGCCATGATTTTTTCTTCATTTATTTTATAAGAGAATTGTCAATTATTGGCATTTAAATAATTGCAAAATCTTTTCTTACTCGTGTGTGATTTGTTCGTGAAAAAAGTGATTTTTAAGAAGTAAGTAAGTAAAATTTACATTTTTAACTTTAGTGGAGACTTTAAAAAGTGATACTACATAATACCAGCTTGAAACGCACAAAATTTGAAAGGTTTTTTTTTCCTCTGTTGGAAACACAAAAGATCTTCTGCGATATTTTGCGATCTTCTTTTAAATTAAACATTTTCCAGAATGACTTTGCAAATTTCATATAACTGCATATTCCAAAAGTGGAAGGAAGAACCGACATCAAACGCCATCATTGGTTTTGTTTTGGAAAAAATAGGCTCACCAATGCTAACATCTGACGCTCTTTGCAGTTTAAAGGCAACTCTTCGTGCGCTGGTTTGTAAAATACAAAAAAGGTGGAGGGAATCCAGTCGAAATTTAGCATCATTTCTCAAATGCTGTAAGGGATGCATTGCCTAGTGGATCGAGGACGAATGCAGGCAGACCTAAAAAAGAATTTAGGGATTGTCATCCTAAAGTGCAAAACAGAAAAGTGCATCATCTTTTGAAGTCCGGTAGTCAAGACGAGTTAGCCAAAGCAACTGCAACAAAGCTATACCAATCTGGAAAACGAAACTCTGCAGCGATTGTCAAGGAACTGGCATCTGGTTCTCCAGAAAGGGGTAGCAAAATCAAGAAGGCTCGCATGTCTTCTTCAAACAGCCCACGAAAATTAACTCCAGACCAGGCTCTGGCGCTACTTATTGATGCAAACTTATCGTCAAATCAGTACAACATTGTTCGAGATCAAGCAAAAAATCACCGTTGCACTTTGTATCCACCTTATTATGTTGTAAAAGAGGCAAAGAGGTCGTGCTATCCAAAGGACATAATAATAACTGAAGTTTCGGCTGAAGTATCAGTTCAGTCGCTTATAAATCATACCGTAGCAAGACTTTGTACAGGGCTAGAAGGGATTCTTAGAAATTTATCAAACGTTTAAAGCACTAAATATTATCGTAAAGTGGGGTTGTGATGGGGCGGAACAAGTTAATTATCGACAAAAGTATATGGACAAACATAGCTCTGATGATAGTATGTTTAGTGTATCAAATGTGCTCCGTAAATGATAATGGAGATAATCAGTCAGTAATTTGGAAAAACCCTGTTTCTTCTTCCACACGGTACTGTCGCCCCATTAAGTTCGTTTTTTGCCAAAGAAACAGTCAGTATAATTACCTCAGAAGTAAACAAAGTGAAAGAACAAATATCTCAACTTACTCCAACCACTATACTTGTAGATGGCAAGCAATTTCAGGTTACAGCAAATATGATCTTTTGTATGATTGACGGTAAAGTATGCAATGCTGTATCATCCTGTGCATCATCACAAACATGCTACTTATGTGGGGCTAAACCTAGTGAAATGAACAACATCTGCGATATACCTCAAAAAAATATAAATGAATCCTTTTTATCCCTTGGACTATCACCCCTCCATGCATGGATAAGGTTTTTGGAATGTATTTTACATATATCGTACATAGTGGATATTAAGGCATGGCAAGCTCGTGGAGCAGAAAATAAAAAAAAGTTGCAGAGAAGAAAAAATACATTCAACAAAAATTCAAAGAGGAGCTTGGCTTGCTTATAGATATGCCAAAACAGCAGACCGGAAACACAAACGATGGCAATACCGCGAGGAAATTCTTTAGAAATGCCGCAAAGTCTTCTGAAATAACTGGCGTTAATTTAGATTTGATCAAGCGTTTTCATGTACTGTTAGAGTGCCTAAATTGTGGTCTTAAAATTGATTCAGGAAAGTTCGGCGAATATGCAAGAGAAACTTTGGAATTGTATTTGAAAGAATATTTCTGGTACTCAATGCCCGTAAGTGTGCATAAAGTCCTTTGTCATGGAAAGGATATTATAGCCTCTTGCATTCTTCCGATCGGACAATTTTCTGAAGAAGCTCAGGAGGCAAGAAACAAAGACTGCAGAAAATATCGCGAACTTTTTACTAGAAAAACATCCCGAATTGACACAAATACGGATTTATTTAATCGACTGCTTATTTCATCGGATCCGTACATCGCTAGTCTTCGTAAAGCACCCAAAACCAAGCATAGTGAAGTTACGCCAGAAGTTTTAGAGTTGTTAGAAAGATTTGTAGACCCATGTAATGATTGCGAGTCTTCAGACGATTGCAATGAGTCTCGTTCTGAATAGATGTTGAAAATGTTGTTACAAAATGTGTGTTTTTTTTAATTGTTCTATAATAAAAAACACAAATAAACTGAAAAACTTTAAATAAAACACATTAATTTCTATTAAAAATTTTAAAAAATCAACAAATAGAACTGTTTTACTGGTTTAAATAATTAAGTTCCGGTAAACTCAAGAAATTTCGAACTGTGCGCCGCCGACAATTTTACGTTCAAAGCAGTACGAAATGGTAAAAAAAATTGGTTATTTTTATTTTTTTTTTATTAGAAAGTTATTAAAAACTTTCTCTTTTTTGTAATTTGTAATTAAAAAGTGTTCATGATAAACGTATATTTTGCTTATTATTAATCATACAACATAAACTTAAAATGAAAAAAAGTTTAAACGTGGGAAACGAAAGATAAACGTCTAAGCTTTAAGTATAAAGTATTTACGTTTGATTTAAACCTCCAGGTACAAAGAAAACAGTGATTAAAAGCACAAAAATTCTAAATTACTCGAAGAAATTTAATGAATTATGTACTCTCTGGCCATCATATTGGATCCGCCATTTTGAATTTTTCAAATCTGTCATCGGATTCTTAATCATCATCTCGAGAAACACCTTAATGACCAACTTCAAAATTTTTAACTGTATACAGAAACGTTAATTTAATCATAAATTAGATTGGAAGCATGAGTCCCACTACAACTGAACCAGCCATTTTATTTTAAATATATTTTTTTAAAATTACGGTAAAACTAAAAAAAAATCTATATACTATTTTTTTTTGTAAAATTTTCCGTTCTTTCACGTGGTGCTATTAGTTTTCGATATCTTTTTTGTTTTTAGAGGCATTTGCGAAAAAACGGCTTTTTCATTTTATTTTCGATTTTATAGGCTTAACGTACAGTTTAAAGCAGCAAACTTTTTTTTTTATCGTATTCTACGTCCAAAAAACTACCTGTATGCCAAATGCAGCCTATTAACATTTAGTGAGAGCTTTTCCTCAAAATTTGCCTCTGACGACTGGGCTAATATCAATTACTAAAAATGAACACAGCTGATATTTCAGCAGTGATCACTGTTATCCCTTTTGTCAATCCATCTCGGCATGCGTTTCACGGCTCATCAGCTGGGCTAGGGTCGACAAACAAGAGATCTTTTTTTTTTTTTTTTTTTTTTTTTTTGTCAGAGGTCAGAAAAATCCGCCTTATGGATTCCGGAGCAGCCTGCGTCACCATAAGGGTGCCCCAGAGTGCTCCAGTTATGTGGGGCTCTCCAACCTGAAGGGTTGGCATAACCACTAAAAACTCCTTGTGAGCCGGGAAAACCCTTTAATCCTTTTACATGTCTGACGCGCTTTAAATGTTTAGGTTGTTTTGTGTGGTTTAACTCAAGGTTAATTTACTAATGAATTGAACTAACCTAACTTAACCTATCTTACAACTAAACTAACCTAATCCCCAATGTCGGGAGTGTTTATGTTACATTGTGTGTGATGTATATTGTTACACTGATTCAGAAGGAGTGGCTCAATTAGCCTACGGCCTTAAGATAAAGTCGAAGTTAGTCGTTTGTCTAATGTTAGTCTGGTATCATGTCTGTGGGTCGCAAATATCTTATGTCGACATTCACGTTGCCTCTGAAAGTGTTCGCTATCTCCGGGCTAGAATGGGCTGCTGCTTTCTCAAGAAAACGAAGTTGAGAAGCACGAGTGAATTCATTAATCGTCGGCATGTCGAACTCCCTGTGCAACTGATTGTTGCGGACGAACCAGGGAGCACCAGCAATAATGCGCAAAACTTTATTTTGAACTGCCTGGACCTTGACCCGGTGGGATCTAGACATCTGACACCAGGTCTGGCAGGCGTACGTAAGTCCGGCCCTGATTATCATTTTGTAAATTAACAACTGGTTGCCAGTTGACAATTTACTACGACAATTCAGGAGCGGATACAGCTTCCCAAGAAGCTGATTTGCCTTACGCACGACCATTGGGACTTGGTCCTTCCATACGAGCCGTTTGTCGTATAGAAGGCCCAGGTATTTGATGTTATTGGCCCATCTGAGCCTAGTTCCATTCAGGGATAGAGGAGGAGGGGCTGTGCGGGTGCCTTTTTCAAAGATTATAGTCTGGGTTTTGGCTGGATTGTCCTTAATCCTCCAACGATCAAACCAATCCGAGAGACGCCCAAGATGACGTTGTAATCGGGCAATGACATAATCAATCCTCGGGGCCGAGGCAGTGATTGCCGTGTCATTGGCATACAATTGAAGATTTGTAAAACAATCCCTAGGGATATCAGAAGAGAAAATATTGAAAAGATGTGGAGACAAGGTAGAACCTTGAGGGACACCGGCCCTTATCATCTTAACCTCGGACAGGGACTGTTCGACGCGGACTTGGAAAGTCCTACCAGACAAGAAGGATTGAACCAACGTGATAAGATGAGGAGGATAGCCGAGGCGGATAAGTTTAAGAATTAAACCTTCATGCCAGACTTTATCGAATGCCTTGGAGATGTCAAGGAACACAGCATCAACTCGGAAACCGCGGTTGAAATTGCTAGAAATGAACTGGGCCAATTTAGCGACATGATGAATCGTACCATGTTTAGGTTGAAAGCCGAATTGTTCGTCAGGGATGACGTTGAGTTCGGTGCTTTTGTCTCTGATTTCCTCAAGGACAACTTTCTCCGCCACCTTGCCCAACGTTGATATTAGGCTAATGGGACGGTAGCTGTCGGCCTCGTGGAAATCGTGGGAAGGAGAGCCAGGCTTCCTAATCATTACAATTTCGGCTTTTTTCCAGGAAACAGGAAAATAACTTAAACGGAAAATTCCATTAATGATATTAGTGATCTCAGCAATTTGTTTCACGGGTAACTCTCTCAGGGATCTGACAGAAAGACAAACAAGAGAACAAAACTCGAAATACTTATTGCAGTACTGGCGCAATATCGCAGTAAGATACAATAAATTGTATCTCTTATTTGTGAAAGTTTAAAGTTTAAAAGCTTATCTGCAGTCCGTCGGGGGTAGTTTAAAACCACAGGTTGACAGAGAAATTCTCACTAACATACCTGGAAAATATTGGCTGTGTTAATTTTTAGTAGTTAGTTAGTTAGGTAGATTTTTATTACTAGGTTGAACCCCTAATGATCGAGCTGCCTAGTGGTAATTCTTAGTACAGTAAAAGGTGTTCACAGGCCCAGGATACAATTTGTTGTATCTTACAGCAAGTGATTTCCTTTTTAACAACGATTTTCTGAATTTATATATTATTTGATTCTGACATTTCCTATTCTGGGAGGCCCAGGGAGTTTATAAGCGTAAACTTAAAATTTTCAGGGTAACAGCGTGTTTAGCTGAAATAACACGTAGGCTGAAAAGTTTTTGGTCTAGCTACTTAACACACATTTTTTTTTGCAAAATTTGTCTCTATTAATCAATATAATCTCCTTTAAGAGCGATACAATCAGTCCAACGCTTTTCTAACATTTCTATACCTCTTTTTGTAGAAAGATTTGTCTTTGCCTTCAAAATAAGCCTCAGTTTTGGCGATAACTTCTTCATTGGAGCCAAATCTCTTTCCCGTGAGCATTTTTTTGAGGTCTGCGAATAGATATTAGTCGCTGGGGGCCAAATCTGGAGAATACGGTGGATGAGGAAGCAATTCGAACTTTAGTTCATGCAATTTTGCCATCGCAACCATTGACTTGTGACACGGTGGATTGTCTTGATGAAAGAGCACTTTTTTCTTGTTCATTTGGGGTCGTTTCTTCGCGATTTCTGCCTTAACGCACTAATAACTTCATATAATATTTTTCCCTTCTCAGTATAGTCGATGAAAATTGTTCCATGCGCATCCCAAAATACAGAGGCTAAAACCTTCCCAGCCGACTATTGTCTTTGGTCAGCTGACTGCCGATTTGATGCCGGTGTGTAGTGGTGGATCCATGTTTCATCCCTTGTCACATATCAAGGTGTTCGAAGGATGTAGCCCGCTTAATTCCTCCCAAAGCGGTGCATGTTAGAAATACACGTCGCGCTGGTGCTTCGCATCCGTATGAGGTTCAGCTTGTTACTCCGCGTACAACGTTTTTCAAGCAATCTTTTATATGGAGAACGTCATCCCTTTGGAATAATTTGCCCAACGCGGTGTTTCCCACCCAGTACAATTTACAGCGATTCAAGAACAACGTGAATCGCTTTTTTTTTTCCGCACTCGTGCCGCTCCTGGAGCGCTTTAGGGACTTCCCTGCAGCACGTGTGCTAGACCAATAAAAAAAAAAAAAAAAAAAAAAAATCACATGCGCCTAAACAGGTCCAGACAGCGCTCAGAATCATCAACACATTGTTTTTTTGGTCCACTGTGAGCAAACACGTTACCCATTTCCAACAGAGCTTTCTCATGCCCAAATATTTATGCAATATGAGACCAACACGTTCTTTTAATATCTTTAGGGTGTCAGCTATCTCACGCAATTTCACTTTACGGTCATCTAAAACAATTTTGTGGATTTTTTTTATGTTTTCCGGTGTCGGTCTGTACGACCGCGTTTAAATTCAACATACCAGTAAATGATGAGTGATTTTCCAGTTTCCAGAGTCCCGGTTACACTTATCAAGCCATTGCTTTGCTTGAACGGTATTTTTCCGATCACAAAACAGTGTTTACTCAACACACGAAATTCGATTTTTTCCATTGTTTTGAAAATATCAAAAGTAGCGTCATTAAAACCACTGTAACTTGTAAACTAATCCTCGAAATGTCATGCAATTTTGACAGGTATCGTTTGAGGGTTGGTACGCATTTTTTGAAAAGCGCGACATCTATGTGTCAGACCAAAAACTTTATGTATTACGTAGACGTATTTTAGACAATAATTTTACAAACATTGTTTTACTAAGACACAAAATTGTCTTACATTTATTTATTAACGGTCAGGAAAATATATATATATATATATATATATATATATATATATATATATATATATATATATATATATATATATATATATAGATTTAAAATTAACAAATAAGCCAAATTTTAACCTTAATGGTTACGTTGCACACATTATTTTTTTGAGGAGTAAACTGCCAAGATGTTCAGGACTGACAATTTCAAATAATCTTAGGCCACGTGCCACTATTAGCGACCAAGTCAACTCAAGTTATGAGCTATTAAACTACGTTTAAAATGCACAAATAGGCCAAATTTCGTATATAATGGTTACTTTCAATTTCAAAGATCCCTATTTACACCTAATAGAAGGTTTTTAGCTGGTAGCACCGCCAAATATAATTTTTTTTTTATGATCAGTCAAATATATATGTATATATATATATATATATATATATATATATATATATATATATATATATATATATATATATATATATATAAATATATATATATATATATATATATATATATATATATATATATATATATATATATATATATATATATAGATATATATATATATATATATATATATATATATATATATATATATATATATATATATATATATATATATATAGTTGTTACAACCAACTTGGTGTTATTTGATAGCCATATGAGAATGATTTAGGCGAAATCATTAATCTCTAATAATTTTTGGGTTATTTCTTAGGACTTTTTTTTTAATTAATACAAAAAAAACTTTCCCGTATTAAAACCCAAAATACGCGTAATAAAATATGATATCCCGTAGGCAATTTAATTTTTCCAGAACAGATTTGTTTTCATAAAACATAGTAATTTAAAACTACACTATATTGGTGTACTATTTAGGTAATAAGTTACCGTACATATTATGATAGATTAAAACAAATTTACTTACAATTTACTGGTGTATAGAGCAGATAGGGTTTGCCTTCGGGGAATATTGAGTATAAAACTACGAACTACGCCACGTTCTCTTAGGAAAACATATGATACGGTAACTTTTATTATAGCTCCAACATATTTCTTTTTATTTTTGATTTTAAAACCTGAGGGAAGATTGAAGGTTCTAGAAAATATATTTATTCACTTGTATACTTAAATTATCTCATATTTATTTTGTTATGAATTCATTTTTTTTTCAATTTTATATATGACACGGCACTTTATTTATTTTTTAATTAATATGTACTGATTACTTAAATTAGTAAATGAAGTTTTTTTAATTAATATGACATTTCGAAGAATCTGAAACTGTAGTATATTTTTTAAAACTTCTAATTACATCCAATAAACAATTATTAGGTGTGTAGTAGTTTTTTCATTATGAGAAATTGGTATAGTCATTTCCTCTACTTGTCTGAGGTACTGCGTTCTGGAAATTTGACATATTCATTTTTCATTTTGTTTGGTTTTCAACCATTCCCTTGTCGCGCCGTCCACACATGTTGATAAGGCGTGAGGAAGCGGGAAGGATGGTATGGTATGTGGTGAAGGATTAATTTTTTTAGGACCTGATGCCCCCCGTCTGCTGTTCACGTTAACTTTAGAAGACATGTTCAAATCTTTAAAATGGGAAAATAATGGAATATTATTGGATGGTAAACGATTAAATCACTTAAAGTTCGCAGACGATATCACTCTGATCGCCAACACAAAAGAAGAATTACAAGAAATGCTGATGGAATTAAATAACAAGTCTCGAGAAATAGGTCTAAAAATAAACTTCACCATAACCAAATATTTGAACGAGAGTGAAGATAATATCCAGGAACTATTAATAGAATGTAAAAGAATAGGAAAGGTACAAACATTCATATATTTAGGACAAAAAATCGAAATATCGGAGAATAATTTAAAGGCTGAATTGGATAGAAGAGTCTCGTTATCTTGGTGTGCGTTCAGAAGGTTACAATCTACATTTAAATTGGACATCCCAAATACAATAAAAGCCCGAGTATTCGATCAATATGTACTGCCGGTATTAAAATATGACACTGAAACGTGGGCTTTAAATAAAAATATAATAAATAAACTCCATGTAACCTAAAGAGCAATAGAGAGGAGAATGCTAAGTATTAGACTCCAAGATCGTATTCTTAACATCGAGATTTGAAGAAGATCAAACGTGACAGATGTTATACAACGAATATGTATATTAAGAGGAAATTGGGTGGGGCATTTCGCAAAGATCAATTATAACAAATGGACACGCCATGCAGTTTAATGGAGGACTAGAGAACACAAAAGATGCATAGATAGACCACAGACAAGATGGATGGACGACCTAAAAAGATTAGCGAGACACGATTCGATCCAAAAAGCAAATAGCAAAGCCCATTGGAGATAACTTGGGTAGGCTTACATCGAACCATGGAAGGAATAAGCTAATAATGATGATAGTCATTTACCCATTCGAACACATAGTTCTAAAATAAATACTACGTTTTGCCGTCTCACAATAAAAAGTGGTTTAATCCAAGCACATAAAGTAGATATTTTCAGTGTTTGGTAGTTTACGATTAGATATTTATGAGCTGAACTTTATATACAATTTCTGTTAAATTAAAATAATGAAAACATAATACCATTTTCAGATTCCTTTGCTCCAAGAACTCTAATAAGGTAATATATTACACGATGTATACGAAGCCTTCCAACTTCCTTCTTCCTCCATTAATTCCTTATATGATGGTAACTGATATGATGATAAATAATAAAAAAATTGCACAATTTTCACTTTC
>CM032447.1:19764096-19901596 GCA_019049505.1 Pachyrhynchus sulphureomaculatus
TATTAAGTATTGATCACAGAATAAATGCGCGTGCGAGGCACGATCAGTGCTATGCATATATGTGATTCAAAACGTGAAAGAACGCCCGCGTACGCGCGCGCTGTCTTCTTTAAGCTACGTTGCCACAGCAAAAATTCACTTCATAAAATACATCAAAAAGTAATATTTATCTAATATTTTTGAAACAGCTAGGAGGTAAACTGCCTTCATATTTTATCAAACGAAAGCGAAGCAATTTTTTTATGTATATATTTTTTTGTGACTTTACTTCTTAATGCACATATAACAAAAATTGTAAAAAACGCATGCTTTTGATCGAAGAAAAAATATGGATTCCTATCTTTTACGTGTTGAATATCTGAAACTTTTACAATTAATTGTGGCAATACGGTGCACTGTGGAGCCATTTGCCCGATTCGCGGCAAAAATTATATTACTTCTTAAATATGCAATGAATGATCACATAAACTATTTGTGTGGCATTATAATAATTAAAAATAATATATTTGTGTAAAATTCACATAATACGAACACATATATTTAACCTTTTCAGTCACGCAATTCGGGGAACAGACGGATCTTCACATCATGCATGTTATTATAGGTTTTTAGGGTCGCTGAATTTCAAATATGGCGGATTTAATATGGCGATGGATATAGATGGATCTTGACATATGATGCCAAAGTCATAATACTGAGTAACATTCAAAAGTTTTCACTGTCGCTATTTATTAAAAAGTAATGATCTATTTCATTTGTCATTATCTTTTTAATAAATAATGAGTAATGGTTAAAACTATTCGATTGTTATTCATGATCATATACATAACAATATATATAAAAGTTATAATAATATATTTTACTTACCTTATTATACAGACTGATTTTTAATTGTTTAATAATGCTGCAAAGTTGCAAATGTAAGAGGACTATCAACGTCAAATTGTTTTAACCCTAAAGCTTCAACGTACTCGAAATGATAACCGTTCGTTATAACCAAACGCATAATATTTGTGAGTCGGTCACTGAAACGATTACCATAGTAACAAAACAGATACGCACGCAATTCCTTAGATGGAAAGAACAATCGAAAGATTGCATAATAATCATTTGTTTTATGCTTAGACGACATATGTTCGTAAAGGCATTATATAGTTCGGCGATAATTCAAATATGTTACGAGAGTAGTCTGAAAAGTTTTGAGTTTCAACATAAAGATGGTGCCATTTGTCAAAACCATTATTTTCAGACAACTCTCGTATATTGATTGTGAATTAAGACAATTATATACACGCCTTCCGCATATGAATGACTCTTTCTCAGGGCTTAATATATACGCTACACAGCTAGAGTTCATAAAAAAAAACTAGTGCACTATATCTATCCTTATATAATTTAATTTCTCTATATTTCAAGTTATATTTAGCATTTAGAATATTTAACTGTCTCTCCTAAAAGGAAATTGTATAAAACAGGCAATTTTTCGTCTACTGACAGAACTTTAACCTTTCGCAGTGTGGCGAAAATGAGATTATATATCCTTTTTTTCACCTAATCAAATTGTACGTTCGTGGATATATGATTTAATTGTACTCGTAATCGCACTTGATCGCACATAAAACCATTTGGATATGATAAATAACAATGTAATCTTCTAATAAAAATTAATTTTAGATTGTAGGAAAGTGTAGATAAATAGTTACGCCTAAATAAAGATACAATTTTATGAAGATTTTTGGTTCTGTGGCATTATTTAATTTGGCACGTAAATATTCGCATCAGAAACGAAACCAATAGGTGTTAATGCAGCTATTATATCAAACTTTGAATTAAAACATGTATATAGCATAGTGTTCTTAAAAAATTGTGGGCAGCATATGAAATATAAACGTAAGAATGTAATGTGTTATCAGAGGTAATTTATTTGAGTGATCTATATAAGGAATATACTCTATTCAGATAGGTAAACATAATAAATTACTTTTCAAATTTTTGTGTTTATTATTCTTCTCCACATACTTTTATAAAATCGACTTTTCGCCGCTTCGGTTCCACTGTGCGGCGCACAGTGGGGAAAAACGAAAAATCGTGTTTCAAAATTGTCTAGAGCCTTCAATTTTGGTTCGATTTGGACGATTTTTTTTTTAAATTGAAGCTTATTAAATTCCGAACAATGTTGTCGGAGCCGATTTTGCAATTAAACTTTTGTTTCAAAATGGCGGACGTCTTCAAAATGGCGGTTTCTGATTATATAGCGACTGAGACACAGAAAACGCTTACAGTTTCAAACCAAGTTGTGCTAAAATGCTTGTATGTATGTTTTTTTATGTCGCAGATAATATATCTAATATCACAGTTACAAGATTAATAATAATGAACCCAAAATGGCTGCCATGAGCAATAAAAGTATTATAAATATGAATAAACGTACCATTATTATTTTATATCCATAACATTTGCATAAATAATTTCTTTAAGGTTGTTAATTATAAGTATGTTTCAACAATTGACTTAAAATGACAAATAAGTATGGCGGATGCCAAAATTGAATCGAGCAAGAAAGTTTCTCTGTGGCATTTAGACTGTGGCAGTCAGATCATTCAAGTTATTCAAGTTTAGTTGCGGGATTTAAATTTTCATGCAGTTATTGCTAGAACATTGCTGCTGTAAATTTTAAGTATCGTAGACAATTTTCTAGCAGATACCAAAAACAGCGATACACGCAGAAAAGGACAGCTCACACAGCTAGAAAATGGCTACAACAGCTAAAACGTTTTGTTAAAATAGGGACAGCCAAATATTTTGCTGCACTAGCCACATTGTTTGCTGTTGTAGCAAAAAAGTGGCTGCTATTGCTAAGCAGTGGCACAACTTGGTTTGAAACTGTAAGCGTTTTCTGTGTCTCAGTCGCTATATAATCAGACACCAACGTCCGCCATTTTGAAACAAAAGTTTAATTGAAAAATCGGCTCCGACAACTTTGTTCGGAATTTAATAAGCTTCAATTTAAAAAAAAATCGTCCAAATCGAACCAAAATTGAGGGCTCTAGACAATTTTGAAACACGATTTTTCGTTTTTTCCCCACTGTGCGGCGTGGTAAATCATCTTTTTATTGAAGCAGCGAATGATGCTAAAATCTGTTAATTCTTAAAATTGCAAAAAAACTAGTTTTAACAGTTACTCATAAGAAATACCTTAAATAATTTTTACGCCTGTTTTGCCGAAAATTTAATTTGGATTGCTTAAAAATGATATTATTGGTTTGTTGTTTGAGTAAATTATTTTGTAATTTGGATACTCCTGTTCAAGGGCAATAAGTAACTAATTACCCTAAAATAAAAGTTTAACTTTGATTTTCAGAGTGCATTCGAAAAAATTCTATAAACTTTACTGTAACATAAAAAATGTCTGTTTATGTCTTGGGCTGATCCAGAAAATCGCATCGAAATATAAAACTTTCGATCAGAAATAAAAGCATGAAAATACCCGCCCAATTGGAAGTAATAAAATTTGTCATGGTGTGGTAGATACGCGTACAGGGTTGTCTTGTTAAAATCACTTTTCGTTAGAATACCTTATTTTATTGGTTGCATGTATTTTTAGAATGGCGGAAAATAGTTACTTAGTTAATAGAATAAAAAATAATAACAAATAAATATTCACATGAAACGGAAGCTTTCACGATTTTAGTTAGATGAGAAATCGTAGTTCTTCGGACTAGACTCTGTCCAATCGGAATAACTTTCCGACGTTTCGTTTTCGCAGACATCTTTAGGGATCATCGAGTCATTTACCTAAAGAGGACTCATTGTATTAATCATTTTCCATGTGTGACGTCCTGCATAAACCGAGTCTCCCTTAGTGTTGCTAGGATGCTTGTCAATTTTTGTTTGTTACTGCCTGCATCTTAAAGCAGCAACCCTTTAAATTCATTTCAATATGGAGGAACAACCTGAAGTATCAGGGTGCCAAATCAGGAGTTGTGGGATGACAGTCATGGAACTCTGCACCAAACACTGCAAGGAAACTCTTCTCGCTCCAAAACATTAGCCATTTCGTCAAAGATGATCAGAATTGTCCGACGTTGGTCGCCACAAATAATTTGTTGAACTTTGTTGATATTTTCAGGGGTGGTTGTAGTCGCAGGTTTTCTGAACCGCTCTTCGTCGTTCATGGACGTACGGACTGCCTTAATTTATAAAAACCACCCGAAAATGATTTAAAGGCAATTTCACACACACTCGTTTCTCTTTTTTAAATCTATTGTAATAATCACAGAGATACATTAGATCTTTACGCAAATTTGCATATAGAGCAAACTAAACGAACTAGCATCTTGAAATTTGTCACGCAGCGTTGTTAAGGTTGTACCTACCACGTATTTGTTATTTTTGGAGAATATGCGTTGTTTATTATTTAGTTAGTGCTTGTTTTCTTGTTACTTCAATTAATGTTAAATTTTTGCACGAGTAATTACGAGAAACGGTCAATAAGTAATGACGTAAACAGCAGTAGTGGGAAAAATACTAAATATTTTTAAATGTGGGCAACCTTGGCAACGGAATCAATCAGCTGGTTAAAAAAAAAAATAGTAAACATAACCTAATTTGTTCATTTGTAAATGTCAGCTCCGCTCGAAACCTGTACGCCGGAAGAGCAACGTTTAGTGATAAGATTTTTGTTATCCGAAGGTGCGAAAGCGGCTGAAATTTACTCGATAATATTTAAGTAGTATGGTGAAAAGTGTTTAAACCGCGGAAACATGTATAAGTGGATTGAACAGTTTAATTCAGGTAGAATAAGTGTTTTCGCTCGGGGAGACATTGAAGCTTGTAACGACACGCTGTAAAATCCTAGAAATTGCGACAATTACTGAAATGTGTAATGTCAGTACCGGAACCGTTTACTTCATCATTTAAAATAAACTGAACTATCGCAAAACTTGTTCGAGATGGGTTCCAAGGCAGCTGCACCAGGATCGTAAAGACACTCGAATTCGCCTTTGGTCTGAACTCGCACCTCCGATTTTTATCTTTTTGGCCCGCACTAAATTCGAAGACAACGAAACGGTCTAAAAAGCTTTAAATGACTTGCTCAGGGAGCTAAATGAACAATTTGACACCACAGGAATTCGGAAGCTGACGGAACGATGATAAAAGTACCTAAATCTTGATGAAGACTTCGTTGTAAAGTAGTGTAGTTCTCATTCTCATTGAACAACCTATTTTTTGTTCATAGCCATTTGTATCGTTAATTATTGAGTGTCCCTCGTAGTGGTAGATCCAAAGTTTATTCTGGTGAGAAGGCAGTGGTAGTTGAGAATAAATGTTGACGTCCCATTTCGTTAACATCGTCAGTCGACATGCTGTGCGTGCATTTGAACCTTTTAGAGACAATCCAAATAAATCGATTAAGGCCTACAGGTACTTTGCTCAATGACCAGGTAGATTTAAGCAATTCACCATTATTGGATTTATTCTCCTAATACCATGTCTGTGTGGGTTTTCCAATGCTATCAATATAATTTAAATAGATGTAATATTATGATTAAGAAATAATATAAAATTGTAAACATTAAAACTAACTTGACAGGTATAATGTAGATCCGAAGAAGCTGCATCGACAGCGTCATCACAATTATAAATAAACCAGTGGAAATTGACTATAAACAGTCTTTTATTGTATATTTACTAGAAAATCGTAAATTCCATATTTTTTAACTTTGTGTGAAGTTCAGATAGAATTTATTTTCTCTCTCAAATTTGATACAATGCAAATATAGTGAAAAGTGAAATTGAATTATCCTAATATTCAAATATTCTTTCGAAAATCTCCTAACTGTACATTACATGATACTATATAACGTCATTCATAGCTACTGAATCACATTATGGACAGTATTTTAAAATTAAAAGAACAATTTGTCCATGTTCACGTGAAATTATAAGGAGTGTGAATTAATTTTGAGGGATTTCTAAGAGAGGGCGTAACTTGTATTATATCGCATCGGGCATACTGCTGCTATATTCATAGTGAAACACCATTAATAGACTTTAATTTTTAGTAGTTATTTTGCTGAAGTGTAACCAACATATTTTTTTTGAGCCTTGAATATATCGAATTACGTGCCAACAAAACACCATTTACGGGAAGCGTTACTTTTCTTGTTTAATTCGAAGAAAGCACTGCTGAAAGTTGTCAAATACTATCGGAAAACTATGGTGATTATATTTCATCAATGCGTGTACTGCTTTCGACGCTATAAAAGTGGTGATTTCGACACGGAAAACAAACGTCCATGCCAGCCGAAAAAGTTTAAATATGAAGAATTTGAGGCATTACTCGATGAAAACCCGTGCCAAATGGAAAAAGGAACTTGCAGAATCATTAGAAGTTGACTGCGTAAACATTTTCAAGCGGCTTACATGCATTAGAAATGAGTTAAAAGCAAGGAAATTGGGTGCCGAACGAATTAAAACCGAGAGACGTTGAAAGGCGATTTTTCACCTGTGAATAATTGCTTCAACGTTACAATCGGAAAGGTTTTTTGCATCGTATCGTAACTGGTGATGAAAGAAAAATGAATACGCTACGATAATCCAAAGCGCAAAAAATCATGGGTGAAGCCCGGTGAACCATCAACAGCCTCGCTAAAACCGAATATTCATGGCTCCAAGCATATGCTGTGTATCTGGTGGGATCAGCTGGGTGTAGTGTATTATAAGATGCTCGAACCCAACGAGACTATTACTGACAATAATTGATGCCATTGAGCCGAGAGTTGAAGGAAAACCAACCGCAAGAAGCCAAAAGACACGACAAAGTGATTTTTAGTGTTCCGTACGGAACACTTATAAGATCATTTCGGTGTCTGTCTGTCTGTCTGTCACACCCGATTTTCTCCGAAACTATTTGTCATAGAAACTTGTAATTTGGTAATAATATAGGAATTGATGGCCTCATCAGAGCTATGTAGTTTTGAAAGTTAAATTTTCACTTAAGGGGTTAATTTTGGGGGGTGAAATTGGAAGTGAAAAAAAAATTTTTTTACTAGGTCATCGAGTGTGGTGTCAAATGAAAGGTTGTGAAAACACGAGTAAAAAATATATATATATAATGTAATACTTGCGCGCACTTTTCTTTGTATTATTTTCAAAAAATCGCGAAAAATCGCTGTCCCGCGCCTTATCTCGAAAAGTACGTATCAAAAAATTTTGAAAACATCCTGGAATATTCTCCACGGGGGGTAGATTGAACGAAAATTATCACGAGTGCATTACCTTTAATAATTTATCTGGTATTTAAAAAAAAATAAAAATTTCAAGGTCATCAGATTTCAGTAAAGATTGGAAACAATCTTTGTTGAAAACTCATTTGGGGTGTGTTTTGTGAAGTCACTGATCATTTTATATCACCGTAACATAAATTTTGACTTAAGGGGTTCGTTTTGAGGGGTGAAATCGGAAGTGAAAAAAAAAAATTTTTTTACTAGGTCATCGAGTGTGGTGTCAAATGAAAGCTTGTGAAAACACGAGTAAAAAATATATATACAGTTGACACTCTATATAGTGAAAGACCAAAATGTTGACCGAAATTTCATTATAGAGAGTTTTTCACTATATAAAGAAAAAATCCGTATATATTGCTATGTATGTAAGATATTCTAGGCCTTGAAAAAATTGCACTATAAAGAGTTTTTCACTATATAGAGTTTCACTATAAACAGTGTCGACTGTATAATGTACTAGGTAATCGAGTGTGGTGTCAAATGAAAGCTTGTGAAAACACGAGTAAAAAATATATATATAATGTAATACTTGCGCACACTTTTCTTCGTATTACTTTTAAAAAATCGCGAAAAATCGCTGTCTCCTACCTTATCTCGAAAAGTACTGATCAAAAGATTTTGAAAAAATTCTGGAGTATTCTCCACGGGGTATAGATTGAACGAAAATTATCACGAGTGCATTATTTTATACCACCCTAACAAAAATTTTTATTTTAAAAACAATCAACGTACGGAACACTAATTGTGCAAGTTCAACTTGCACTTGACCGGTTTTTCAACATAACAACGATCGGCCACATATTGCAAAATCCTTTAAGGAAACGCTAAAAGCGCTTGGATGTGATGTCCTACCTCACTCACCGTACTCATTATCATATCCTTCTAGTAATCACTTGTTCCGATCGATGACGCAGGGCCTGCCTGAACAGCGCTTCCCTTATGAGGATATCAGGTCGATTCATGGATAACCTTAAAAGATGAGTCGTTCTTTCAACGTAGTATTCCTATGTTGCCACAAAGATGGGAGAAAGTAGTGGTTAACGATGAACAATATTTTGAATAATCAATTTGCAACCATTGTTTTAAAAAAAGCGATATTTTTGCCGATAAATCCCTCAAAATTAACTCACACACCCATTCAATTGATTGAATACAGTTTTACTTTGTGGTCCAAATTTATTTTACTCGTTTCACCCTATATTGTTGTAGGGTGAGCGTGGCACCGCCTGCTTATTACAGCTAAATAATATAATTGAATCAGAATGGCGCTCTGACACAGAACTATATAAAGGCGTAATAAATCCGCGAACGGCTGCTCCGGCCTCAATAAATTGCACATTTAGGATTTTCTTTATTTCGATTTTGTTTTCCGTGCCCTTACCATCCAATTCTATTAAGCGTCAATTACTTTTTTCATTTTGAAATTGAGACAGTGAAATATCAATTCCGAAATTTATTCGCCTCTAAAGAAATAATCTAGTAAAAGTATAGTATGTATTAATGACTTCAGGTTTCGCTTTAGATTACCCAACATTTATAACGAATGGTTTTCAGTTGTATCAGCGACTAGTTCTAGGTGAAGAGTAATTTTCAATATTGATTATTAAGTGAATTTTTTTCATATTTCGAAAAGAATTTTTTCTTCTTGGCATTCTAAGAGTGTTTTTGATGTTTGAGAAATTTTGTTTATGGCTCTAGTTTTTCTTCAGAGAGCGTTCTTTACGGGTGGCAATCGACGGATTTCGTTCTAATACCCTCGTTATTAACGCTGGTGTGCCTCAAAGCTGTATACCAGGGGTTCCCAACCTTTTTAATCGCGGCCCTTTTTAGATTTTTTTAAAAATGTTCGCAACCCCCCTTTCCCATCCGCCATATTGGATCAATAAAACAATTTTATCTGTACACTTACAGTCCCTGGCCAAATTATTAGACGCACTGTATTTTTTTTAGTAATTTTATGTTTCTTAAGAGTTTTTATGCAATAATGGTATATTTAAACTACAATATTATTGATTTTTATTTAAAAGAATTGTTGTAGACTACATATTTGTATTTATTTTTAACATATGGCAACACTGTGTTGACAAAGTGATACATGAACGTAAATAAGTACAAACCTGTATCAGTCGCGATCGGAATCGAGTCAGGTACGGACGTGTTTCTGTGGCTTTATGGACTGTGATTGTTTGTTTAACAGTTTTATACTACTCAGTTATTAGTTTATTTTGTATGCAGTGTTTTAAAAAAGTAATTGGACTATTTTCATTATGGGTAGAAAAGGCGATCTTTCACCACGTAAAAAAGCTGAAGTGAAGGCCCTTGTGATTGCGAAAACATTTACAAACCGAGAAATATCACGAAGATTGGAGGTTTCTGAAGCTAGTGTACGACACATAAAAAAGAAAATTGAGTCAGGGAAGGAATTAAGCCCGAAAAGAAAGAAAAGATGCGGTAGAAAACCAATTTTCACTCCACGGTTAGAGAGATGTTTGAAGAAAATTTGTGTAGAAAACAGATTTGCTACCACAAAGGTAATAAAATCACAACTCCAGGATGCTAGCGTAAATGCTTCTGAGCGCACTGTTCGAAGAAAATTGAAAGAATTAGATTTTAAGGCCAGTCGCCCCGCCAGGAAGCCCAAGTTAACAGCTGCAATGAAAGCAAAGCGCCTGAAGTGGGCCAAACAATGGCAAGACAAAGATGTGGACTTCTGGAGATCGGTAAGATACAGCAATTTAATCAATAATTGATACATTATTATCATTTTCAGTTAAATAAAGCAAATAAACATGGAAGTTTATATATTTTTTCCTATTTTTGACAGGTCTGCTTCAGTGACGAAAGCACATTCGAAATTTTGCAGAATAAAGCTCAGTATGTGCGTCGTCGTCATGGAGAAAAGTTTCATCCTGATTGTGTCGTCCCGACGGTTAAACATCCCACCAAAGTGATGATTTGGTCAGTCATCAGCGGCAAGGGCACTGGACGTCTGTACGTCGTCAAAGGAATAATGAGGCAAGATCAGTACAAAGAAGTATTACAAAATCGGTTGATTCCGCAGCTCGGAGAATGGTTTCCAAATGGGGAACCATTCACTTTCATGCAAGATGGAGCTCCCTGCCACACTGCTCGGTCTGTTAAAGCTTTTTTGGCAGAAAAAAATATCCCTCTGTTGGATTGGCCCCATTGAAAATGTGTGGGAGCTGATGAAAAGAGAAGTGGCTAAAGATGTGATTACCAACAAAACCCAGCTCCTAGAAAAGAGTATTCATGTGTGGAATCATCATCCTCAAATGCAGGAGACAGTACAATCTTGCATTGATAGCATGCCGCGCAGAATTAAAGCTTTGATAGCGGCTAAAGGTGGCTCAACTAAATATTGACTTTTACTAACATTAATTTCACTTTTCTTTAAAACTTAATAAACTTATGCTTTTCTAAATTAATGCTGTTTTATTTATGTCAAATAAATAGGTAATTGATTGGATAATATAAAAATAAAAAACAAATCAATTTAAAATAATAAAACGGTACAATATCACTCGGTAAATAATATTTTACATGAAATTTTGCAGTGCGTCTAATAATTTGGCCAGGGACTGTATATTTATATTTGTAAGTTTAAACTCGCGGCTGAATAACTGAAATTTGTCCTCTACGGCTCTGCTCGTTGCGTATATATCAGTTGGGAGTATTTTCCCAATTATTCTCAGCTCGGCGGTACGTCAAGCTGTCCGTGTCGAAACTTCTCTCTTTCTTTAAGAGGCAGCGGAGTGTCTCGATCGCTGCGGACTACCCTACTAGCTTACCCCAGTCGGATTTCGCCAGGCATAAGGAGAGGTGCGTACGCCAGCCGTCCACTGATTACATCACATATCTCGTGTGTTGCCAAGCATATTAACATTTAAACACCTACTTTTAAATTTTAAAATTTAATTTTGGTTTTTGAAACTGATAACCGGCGTTCCCCCAAAAACCACCCCTTCTGGGTCGCGACCCACCGGTTGGGAACCAACACTCTATACTGTCGCCTATTCTCTTTCTTATATCCATTAACAACCTGTTGGAATTCAATCTACAGCTTTGCAGATGACAGTACGCTTATTTCTTCATTTGCTTTAAACGCTCGATCATTGGCTAGTCATGTAAATATCCACATACTGTAGGAATTCGTTCAACCTAGCGAAGATTTGGACGAAGTCCAACCTGGGAGACACTAACCAAGTAGCATTTATCGCTATGTAAACTCAGGCGACGGTTTTTTTCTAAAAAAATTAACCTTGCTGAACCCGACATAGTTGTGTCGGGACAAAATTTTCTAAGCGTTAATTTAGTAGCAAATATGTTATTTCATGGACCGATGGCCAGGTGGCAGTTTCTTTGAGGGAGTGGCGCTGAATTAAGTAGGGTTCCTTTAATATCTCTTAGAAGCACACTCGGACCGGTGAGTCCTCAACCTCGACACGGCGCGTCCCAATGGCTGACAGAGAACGTTCTGTAGATATGCAGGTCAGGTGCGAATAAGGCTTGCCAAATAAGCACCAGCGGATCAACTGTGGATAACTCAAGATGATTTTTGGCAGATAGAGAGCTTTGGGAGAGGCCTATGTCCGAGTTGGATAACAGAGAGCTAAAGAAGAAGAAGATGGACATGCTGCATACATAACAAGGAGAGCTTCTCAAAAGCTTGGAATAGTATTTCGAACTAGAAAGTTTTATACTCCACCATAATCCCTGTATCCAACTTTACTTATGTACTTTACGATATATTGATTTTGGATTACTTCAAGCTTAAATCCACATATGAGGGAATAAGGCGAATACGGTATTACTGCCGCTATTAGTACCTAACGCTAATAAAAAATAACTTCAACGTACACATTACACGTCCCGGTATTAGTACTTCATCCTCCTCTTCACGATGTAGCAAATTCCAAAAGTATATAACGTACGATATCATCAAGGCACTAATCCTAGAATAAATTCCCACGAGAATATCTTCCGCTAATAAAATTCCCCTAAAAATGGATAGTTTCTACTATCGAACAATCCTAAAATGGAATTTATCTATAGAATAAAATATTATCTTGTTGCAGTATCTCGAATCGCAATCCGATAAATGTACTGCTAAATAATACAGAAGAAATGTATTCATATTTTAACCTAAAAAAGTAAATTAAAATAAAATAATCACTCTTTTATATGTTGTTACGGATAAATAGGTTTACAGCGATTCAAGAGCAACGTGAATCGCTTTTTTTTTTCCGCACACGTGCCGCTCCTGTAGCGCTTTAGGGACCTCCCTGCAGCACGTGTGCTAGACCCATAAAAAAAAAGTAGGTGTTTCTCTTTAGTCTATAATTATTTCGGTTTGATTTTCTTTATTTTGCCTTAGACAGAGACGCAAAGATAATTTGGAAGTAAGTAAAAGAGAGTCAAAAAGGGCTTTAATGTTTTATAGCTTACTTTTACTTCTTTATTTAATGATCTTCTTGATAGGGGTCGCATATGATAATAATCATAATAATGAAGACTTTTATTAATTGAAAAGTTTACCTGTCATAATATACGAGGATAAATCAAATATAAACAGGAATTCTTCTCGCAACCCTCAGATAATCAAATCGCTTCGCCCTCTCATTATTAATTGAGTAAGGGTGTCAGAAAATGTAAAAGTAAATCATCCATGGTTCCACTTTCCAAATTGACTTAAATTATTACAGACGAAAGATTTATACTTTAGTCCGCTTGAGAGTGTAAGTTTCTGCTGTGGAATCATTTCTCTTCATTTTAGTGAAAATTGTTCGCACATTCAAGACTGCAAAATCTGTAATTTTAGCAAAAAATGGCGAACTTTCTCCGAGAATTTTATCTCCAACAGGTGAAGAACTGACGTCCAGGGAACAAATTATACGTACTCATAAAGAAAAAAATTGTGTTCCATAAGTGACCCAGCATGAAATGTGAGAGATAAACGCTATTCATTTGAGTCATATTTTTGTAACCCCGTTGCAGCCATTACACCAGGAATATCACTGCGAAATACAAAATCATCCTCTTCAGAAAAGAAAGGGAGTCAATTCTTTTCCCTAGTGCGATAATACGAGACATTCGTTTCTTTTGTCAATAGATGTCTTTCCTTTAACCGGGAAGCTCAAAGTTCTGATGCCTTTTTGGTTAGTCCAAGATCTCTGACCAAGTAATCTAGGTCACTTTGATTGAGTGGTCTAGGATCTCTTTAATATCACTATCATCAATGGGTTGGCTGATCTCATTTGGATGTTCCTGAGATGTAGATGGTACTAATGTATCACCGAAACTTACAACAGGTCTAGTAGCAGATTGTAAGGTAGGATAAATCTACTTAGAACGATTGTTACGGTTTATACCTGAAATTTTCACAGCACAAAAATAACACTCATCATAATGATTTGATGGTTCAAGCCAGATCATTGAAGTTTTTGTACTTGAAAGATGCTCTTTTCTTATTTGCTCATAAACGTAAAGACTTCTCAAATTAATATGTGACGTTTGAGCATTTTTTCCTTCTGTCTGCTCAACTTTTCGTCATATTGATATGGTACTACTATATCTCGAATGCTTCTCTCGACTATTTTTCATTTTTACTCTAACCTTTATATATATATTGATAATTTTTAATATTTTCTGCTAAAACCACTAATTAGCCTGATAACTGAAATATAATTATTTTCCCACCTTTATTTTTCTTTATTCCATTAAGTGTCTTTTTTTTGTTTTGACTCTATTTCCTAATCATTCATCGTGATTGCGGCTCGATAGTTTGCTCCTCGTTCAAGTTGAAAATTATTTGCCTTTTCTTACATAATTAAAGTCATCTTTGTTATTGTTCCGTACGGAACACTTATAAGATCACTTAAGTGTCCGTCTGAATGCCTGTCTGTCACACCCGATTTTTTTCTCCGAAACTATTTGACATAGAAAGTTGAAATTTGACACTAATATAGGAATTGATAAGAATATATGAAGGACTCAACAGAAGGAGGACTAATCAAGAAATCTTGGAAGTAGTAGAGGAAGACATAGTTAAAAAAATAAACCAGAAGAGATTTTATTGGCTAGGGCACACATGGAGCGCAGGCCCAGGAGCACCAATATATGAAATACTTCAATGGGAACCGGGACGTAGAAGGAGAGTAGACCAAGAATAGGATGGCTGCAGCAAGTCAAGGAAGACATAGAGGCAGCAGGGATTACAAACTGGAACAGAAACTTTGGAAACATCTAAGCAGAGAAATATAACAACAAGAAAGACGGAACTGATCAACCCATAAACTAGATCTAGAGAACCCAAAAGGTGGCCCTACCCCAAAAGGCGTGTTTCCAGGTCAATTATTTATTTATATAGAAATTGTTAACCTTATCAGAGCCGTGTAGTTTTGAAAGTTAAATTTTGGGGTTAGATGTGGTGGGTGAAATTGGAAGTGAAAATTTTTTTTTTACCATGTCATCGATTGGGGTGTTAAATGAAAGCTTGTAAAAACATGAGTCCAAAAATATTGCAACGTTTTTAAACGTGGCTTTCTATAACGCCCCTCGTTGACGGCGTCATTTGCAGCGTTTTAAAATATTCTTCGCCCGTACGTTGAGGCGCTATTTTTTGTGGCCCCATCTTTTCTTTCTTTTTTTTTATAATTTCCGAGAATGGATTGAGTGGATATTAATATTAAAAGAACTAAAGAAATTAAACATACACTAGCTCAGTTTTTCTTGGTAGAGTAATATGGGTAAGAGATAATTTTTGTACGTCTTTTGAAAATAGTCTCTATAGTTGTTTAAAATTTTTGGTTGTACAGATTTTGGGCACCATTCATTTTGAAATAAAAGGATCTAACTTCAGCTAAAAAAATGAAAAAATACTGAAGGGTTACGTAACTGTTAAGAATAATTTTGATATGGTACAACCGTTTTATCCTGAAAAGTAAAATAGGTGATTCAGTGAAACATTAGCCTTAAATAAGAAAAAAAAGGTTTATTAATGACCAAATTAAAAGTTCTAACTTTGCTACTCTACTATTACTCTTATTACTAAAAAAACCCTTAGTCTAATAGGTGGTATTATTAAATAGAGTCTTTAAATCAGGATTTTTAATTAAAACTTTGTTACACACTATGTTGAAGGTTCGTGAGGTTCACTTCACGAGTTACCAGTTCGATACGATGTAAAACGCACTTGTCAACGGGAAGCTAGGTTTACGAATTGATATACTGATGACTTACAGTTTTTCTATGAGTTTTTGGCCTGTCCTGGTGAGATATTCACAACACTGATGTCTCCACCTTGGCTACACCAGTTCCCTTTGGGCTACTAAACTTTTCTCATTTCAAGGAAAAAGGCCTTGAACTTGAACACTCAAACCGTTTTTTTTGCACTACTACATCACTAATATATCAGTACGGCAACTTGATAAAAAGCCTACTGGGCGGCTTTCTGAAGAAAAAGCCCTTACTTTGGCTTCGCAAAATATCTGCCCTACTTCATCTCGGCTGGAAAAAAAGAAAAGATCGGCTGCGACTATACGATGAAAACAGCCTCTTGCGGCTACATGATGGAAGCCGCCTACTACGGCTCCATGTTGGAAAAAAGCCAAGATCCATGTCATCCGGAGCCTTTAATATTTTTCTCCCTTCCGTACAAATCACGTCTTCAAGATGGCTACTTCCCGGATACAAATATCTAGCCAATGGACGCATTAGAAACGAATTAAATAAATCCAGCAGACAATCCGCAATGCACACTGTAATATAAACGGCTCAAAAATTCGAGTGAACTACACTGCTTAAAACAGTGCAATAAATATAAAAAAATGAAGAAAAATATAAATTATAGGGAGAAAAACAGTGACGTAACATGATCTTAAAATCTAGGAAAAAGTGAATGTTACAATATAAATAACGTAATACTTGTGCACACTTTTCTTTGTATTATTTTTAAAAAACTGCGAAAAATCGCTGCCCCTCCCTTATCTCGAAAAGTACAGACCAAAAGTTTTGAAAAAATTCTGGAATATTCTCCACAGGGTGTAGATTGGATGAAAATTATCACAAGTACATTACCTTTAATAATTTATCTGGTATATAAAACAAAAAACAAAATTTCAAAAAGTCATCAGTTTTCAGTAAAGATTGAAAAAAAACTTTGTTGAAAACTCATTTTTTTTTTTATGGGTCTAGCACACGTGCTGCAGGGAAGTCCCTAAAGCGCTACAGGAGCGAGACTTGTGCGGAAAAAGCGATTCACGTTGTTCTTGAATCGTTGTAAATTGTACTCGGTGGGAAACACAGTTCTGGATAAACCATTCCAAAGGGATGATGTTCTCCATATAAAAGGCTGCTTGAAAAGCGTTGTACGAGGAGTAACAAGCTAAACCTCATACGGATGTGAAGTATCAGCGCGACGTGTACTTCTAACATGCACCGCTCTGGGAGGAACTAAGCGGGCTACATCCTTAGAACACGCTCCATGAAAATACTTGTAGACTAGACTCAAGTCGCCAACCGATCTTCGATGTTCCAGCGAATTAAGGCCGCCGGTCAGTTCTGGGTCTCCAATCAGACGAACAGCCCTTCTCTGAACAGAATCCAACAAATGCAGTGTATGTTTGGGAGCGGAGCCCCAAACATGGGAGCAGTATTCCAGAGTTGGTCGAATTGGAGCTTTGTAAAGAATTAACAGTTGTTGTGGAGTAAAGCTTTCTGCCTCGAAATAATATTCCCAACTTTTGAGAAGCTCTCCTTGCTATGCCTGCAACATGTTCATGCCAGGAAATATTTGCTCCCAAATTAACGCCCAACAAATTGAGTGACGATGCTAGGGGAATGGAGTGCCCCGACATAACTATGTCGGATTCAGCAACGTTAACTTTTTTAGAAAAAACTGCCCGCCAGGGTTTTCGTAGCGTTAAATTCCACTTGGTTACTGTCACCCCAAGATATAATTTCTTCCAGGTCTTTGTTAAGTTGAATGACTTCCTGCTGTCTGCGGATATTCGCGTGAGCAGCCGATGTCCGAGCGTTCAAAGTGAATGAAGAGATAAGCGTACTGTCATCTGCAAAGCTGTAGATTGGATTCCCGGTCTTTTCCAGCAGATCGTTAATGTAAATGAGAAAGAGAGTAGGAGACAGTATGGAGCCTTGGGGCACACCGGCGTTAACAGTAAAGGTGTTAGAAAGAAATCCGTCGACTGCGACTCGTAGTAAAGAACGCCCTCTGGGGAAACATGAGAGCCACAAACAGAACTTTTCAGACATACCACAAGAGCGTAGCTTAGCCAACAGTCCATCGTGCCAAACACGGTCGAATGCCTTGGATATGTCAAGAGCAACCGCTCGAGATTCTCCGAAGTGTTCAATTGCCTTGTTCCAAACATGTGTTAATAAGTCAGAAGATCTCCTGTTGATCTATGTTTACGAAAGCCATATTGGGATCGCTAATAATGTTGAATCCTTCAAGCTATTTTAGAAGATACTGATTGACAGCCTTTTCCATGGCTTTCGATATTATTGAAAGCAGTGCGACTGGTCGGTAGTTGTTTGGCAAGGTCTTCTTGCCTTTTTTAGGTATCGGCTGAACTGTGGCACATTTCCAGCAGGAAGGAAATACTCCCTTTCTGGAGGATAGGTTGAAAAGTCTACAGAACACTGGTGTTAGTTCCCTTGCACAGCTATGGCAGGTATTCCGTCAGCGCCAGAAACCTTTTTGGTGTCTAGCTTCATTAAAATACGTTTTATGATACGCTGTCTGAAGACAACATCGGGCATCCTTGACTGCACTATGGGAATAGTAGGTGGTATTTTTCCTTGGAAATCGGCAGTAGAATGTGAAGCGAACAGTTCGGCCAACAAGTTTGCTTTCTCAACAGGTGTCGTTGCAATAGAGCTGTCTGGGCGTGTGAGTGGTGGATTTGGTGAAATTTTGACTAACTGCCCTTAGCATTTGGGATGTGTTTTGTGAAGTCATTGATCATTTTATACCTCCATAATAAATTTTTTTATTTTAAAAGCAGTCAATGTACGGAACACTAATTGCGCAAGTCCGATTTGCACTTGGCCGATTATGAGTCTATCTCTTAACTTTAGACTGCACATTGAGATATTTTTATTATGTTCTGCAAAAGTCACTATTTAGCCTGATAACTGAAATATAATTATTTTCCCACCTTTATTTTTCTTTATTCCGTTAAGTCTTTTTTTTTGTTTTGACGCGATTTCCTAATCATTCATCGTGATTGCGGCTCGATAGTTTGCTCCTCGTTCAAGTTGAAAACTACATGCCTCTTCTCGCATGATTAAAGTGGTCTTTGTTTATTCTAATCTAGAAAAACATTTATTTTATTTACATTTAATTTAGTAATAAATATTTCTAGCCACCACTGGTCGCTTATTGATATACAGCCCGCGAACACTCTTTTTATAGTAACTTCTTCGGCACGGCGGCGTCCAACTTTCCTAACAATAAAGATTCTTGCTGAAATTTCGACTTTCTTCTGTTGCAGTTGCTTTCTGGAAAATCGTGCCGAATATTTATGAAAAAAGTTTGCAGCACAAGCAGCAGCAGCCACTAGTTTTGCTCAACTTGGTCACGTCGTAACAAAATATCTCCCGCCCGTTCAAAATAGAAAACGTCGATTTCGAAAAGAACTTTTCAAATAAGTTCTAAAATATTACTTTTGCGAACGTGTACCTGGGTCGTTTGAAAAGTTCCTTGGTACGTGCGTGAAAGATTATTTAAGTAAAGAATTTTTATTTATTATTTATATTTTATATTAAACTTAAGAACCTTACTAAGTGGATTCTAACTTCCATTCGAGGAATAATAAGTTAGTCGAAGTGTCTAGGTAGCCTAATTTATCCACAGACTGTTTCAAGACAGATATATAAATGAATATGACTATAAAGTGGCGTCTCCAAAACATGATATTTTAGGTGGAACCGAGAACATTTGCGTATGAACGTTAGATTATCTGGGGGCACGGCAGTGCCCCCGCCAAGTCGAGCAGAAAGCACAGCCGTACCATCCTTTTCTCGAAGCCACTCACGGCACTTTCCTCTCCCCTGTAACTTCGTTGTGGATAAAGCTAGAAGTCTGAATTTTCAGTGACCAAGAGGACATACTATACTAGCTATATTCCTAAATTACCTACTATTTATACCTTATAGTTTACGAACTATCGCCAGTCGAAGTTCTTTAATTTTGTCGCTGACACACTCACCGATCATCAAAATTCTAAGGTACTTCTAGCAGACACACAAACTTCAAATTTTGAATTTAGTTAGTGTTTAGTCTATAAAGGAAGGAAAAACTGAAACATCCTGAAATTTCAGTCCCGTTTTTCTAAATGGTACAGTCACTTAAGCCAAAAAAGAAGGTCAAGCTCGGAATGAGAAATATTAAGCTGTAAACTTGTATAAACCTTTATTCTGGCATTCTAAAAGTTGTCTCAAAAGTCTCATAAAATCTCTTGTCCGCGTCTTAAGATATTCAAGGTCAAAGGTCAGAAAAATCAGTTTTTCGCAAATATCTCGCTTCCTATAGTTTCAAAGATATTTGCATCTATTATGAAAATTGTAGGGCATAAAATTCTCTACGAAGACTGTTCTAAACATTTTTTTTATACGCTTAACCGTTTTTGAGATAGAGCACGGAGAGCGCGCAGCGCTCAGCCACATATAGCATAATGCAAGGTCAACCGTGAGTCCCGGTAAATAATACGGCCTATTAAGTTAATTAATCACTAAAAAATCCATAATTATGAATAATTTGTATTATTTATTAATTAATATATTTATATTTAATAATATTTTTTATTTATCAAATATATTCGTTTAATAATATTTACCTACTTCGTGTAATTAAAAAATTGTTAAGTGAAATACTTTAAGTATATTTTAATCATAAAAAGTATGAAGATGATGCTTCCATGGCAGCAGGACTAGAAGAGAATATAGTTATTAAAATAGGAGCAAAAGGCACGTTAAGAGAAAATATTGACGTGAGTCTTGGCTTAGTCAACGGTTCTATCGGTGTAGTACAAGGAGTAAAGGTAGATCCTGAAAATACAAATAAAATAAAAAAAAATACATATTTCATTTAATAATGAACATCTTTACGAGCTTGGTCCAGTCAAAACTAAATTTGAAATTATTAATAGAGCTTATATTCATCGCGAACAGTTTCCAATATGTATAGCCTATGCTATTTCCATACACAAAAATCATCTAAACAGTGCACTGATGGACATCGGTTCTTTAGTGTTCACATGCGGTTAAGCATACGTGGCACTTTCGAGAGTGACAAGTCTGGGCAAATTACATCTAAAAAATGTTGACTTCGGTAGTATCAAAGCTCAGGAGTCCGCAATCGTTGAATATAATCGACGTAGAAGCACTTATCGTCCAGACTTGTCAAAAATTGTTACATCATAGCCTTTGAGAAAAATCAATAGAGATAGGGAGTGGGTTTTTAAGAAAATCCATAGCTGACGTACAAGAAATATTATCCGAGAAGAGAAAAAAAGAGGACTACCTACAAAAAGAAATGAGATCCCATCAAAAACATAAAATGTAAAAAAATGTCAAGTCTCGCAACGCAGTCCTTCCACCAGAAAAAGTTGTGAGATCTCATGTAATGTGGCAATCGCACAGCAACATAATTACATAAGAATAACACAGGGGAACAGCTGTTTTGGTGTCGAGGTGTTTTTTTTTTTTTGAGCTGATTCTATATCAATTTGATGTCCTGAATTCAAATAACGTATTCATTTGTACCTAGGAGCTCAAATGTTTAAGATATACAATTTTAGAGAAATATAAGTTACATTATTGTAACTCAAATCCGTAAGTGTAGTAAACAAAAGTAGATACGAAATTTTTATTTTAGTTATACAAAATACAATATTATGTCGTACTTACAAACAAAAAAAAACATTGAAGAAATGAAATAGTCACTCAACACTTGGAAAGCTTCTTTTCCGCGACATTCTTGAATTTTTTTTTAAACAGTCCCTTTTTAAACTCCAGCAGTAATCTGCCATCATGTGCATGTCCCATCTTCCTTGGTAGCGGTCCTCCATAACTTTAATATCTTGGTGAAATCTTTCACCCTTGTTCCTCACTCATGTCTCCTAAATTTTCTGGAAAACGGTCTAAGTGGCTATGTAAATAGTGTATTTTAATACTCATATTGCACCCTAAGGATTTGAAACTATTAAGCATCTTGTTAACCATTTCAACATAGTTTTGAGCTTTATGTTTGCCTAGAAAATTTTCTACAACTGCATGTTTTCTCTCTGAGGCCAATCTTTTCTAACCCAGTGGTGTGTTTTGTCCCTACTATCCCAGAGGCACAAGAAACACGGATATTTCGTGTAACCACTTTGCTGCCCAAGAAGAAAGTTTACCATTTTTAAGTCTACACAAATCATCCATTGATGTTCGTAATACTTTATCTTCTGCAAGACCAAAGCTATGGTATTATATTCTTCTTTCAGTTTCGTTGAGTGAGCTAGTGGTATTGAACCATATTTATTCCCATTATGTAGAAGGACATATTTTAAACTTCGCTTTGAACTGCCAATAAATAGGCGCCAATCATCTGGAATATATTCAGAAAGTCCCATTTCTTTCATGAGTCCCCTAATTTTCGTGACAAAATACAAGATTGTCTTCTTGAGAAAAGAATGGTAGCAGATCTTTTTCTCTTGTACGGTAAAAGGTAATTTTGGTTCCTTGTTCCAGTAAATTTTTGTCGTTCAACCTAGAAGCCAGTACTTCAGAAGCTTTTTTCTATAAATTGAGATCCCTGGTGAGATCATTTAATTCATTTTGATTGAAGCGTTGAGGAACTGATGACGTCCTCTCATAGTCACTGTTAGTTTCATTAGCATCAGAACTTTTATTAGCATCAGAAGAGCGATCAGAGGGAAAATATTCGTCATCAGAGATATGTGGTAGCTGATGAAATGTTGGAATTGGTATTTCATCTGAGTGCGGGATAGGGCGTATTGCCGAGTCTAAATTGGGATAAGTCCACTTACTGCGGTTATTTCGATCGATTCCATTAGTATTTACTAAACAGAAAAATAACAATCATTGAAGTGGTTTTTTGGTTCTCCCCAAACCATTGGTACGCCGAATTTTACACATTTTCTTTTCCCGGTAGTCCACTGCCGTAAATGCTCTGTGCAAGTTTTACATACGAGATGCGGGGCCCACGTTTTGTCCTGATCACCAAGCTTAACTCCAAAGTATCCAAGATACGCTCGCTTTACAAAGTCAGTAATAGTTTGTCTGTTTTGTTGAAACATGTATTCTCCGCATATATAGCAAAACACATCAGGTTGATTTACACAACTTCTTCTTGAACTGGAACCTGAACTCATTTTAATTCTGTTAAATAACACAAAAACACTTTTTCTTAACCTAAAATAACACGCCGAATTCGATCTACTCTCATTAGTAACAACGCACAAACTGACGACGAGGCTTACCCGAGTTAGGTGATTAGAAGGGTCAGTTCAGGTACCTGTTAGGCAATGGTTCCACTATTTATAGATTTACCTGGAATTTACTCAATTACAGACTGACAATAAAACCATTGTACCTACATTAATGAATATATAATAATTTTAGAACTCTCATAAATGAATATACTGAATAAAAACCACATTGATAGATAAGTTGATGTATCTAAAAAAGTAGAGCTGATAGAGAAAAACGGATTGCATGTATAGATTTAGTGTCCCAAATATAGTTAAAATCAGCTCTAAAATCCCAGGCACCAAAACAAAAATATTTTTTTGTTGCCCTGTGTAATCTACTATTTAAAATACTTTATTCTTAAGTGCACTGTTTAGACTTACTTAGCAATCGAAATAGTAGATTATTCTTATGTGATTATGTTGCCGTGCGATTGCCAAGTCATCATATTTATTATAGAAATAAAGATGTCTAATATTGATACGGTCACTATAAATGTTGGTAGGTAACTAAATAGATAACAATTTATGACAAAGTTGTTGAATAGGTGCTTCCATAGATACTAACTAAAATAACTGACTTGGTTTTACCTGAGATCTCACAACTTTTTGTGGTGGAAGGACTGCGTTGCGAGTCTTAGCATTTTTTTTACATTTTATGTTTTTGATGGAATTTGTCTTTTCCATAATAGGTCTACAACTTGTAGGAATGAGAAGTAGAAGTAAGTCAATTAATTTGTGTCATATGGCACATTAACTTTTACGATATAGGCGTAGGTGTTGTTTAAATGTATAAAAATTACAGTAAAATTCAGTGAATTCAAAGTTTTTATTTATTTAAGCTCCAAATTGTATTCTGTAACGGTTTGCCTTACAAGTAAAGGTACTCTTGTGGTCGTCGTAAGCGTAGCTGTATGCATCTGGACATTCTCTTTTGAAGAAAGCTGGGGTAATCTTTTGGCCAATTGGAACTTCTACAAGTCTCTGGACGATTGTGAGCACCTGCAAATAAATACTTGTATATAATGTTTATTAAATTGGAATTTCTTTCTAGTGTTCCGTATGGAACACTTATAAGATTACTTCGGTGCCTGTTTGTCTATCACACCCGATTTTCTCCGAAACTACTTGACATAGAATGTTAAAATTTGGCACTAATATAGGAACTGATGACCTCATCAGAGCCGTGTTAATTATATATAATATATATATATATATATATATATATATATATATATATATATATATTTCTTTTTTTTTTTTCAATTTCTTGGGCTTTATGGTTCTTTTGTTTTAAGGATAGAGAAATTACATCACATTCTGGTTAGAAGTTTATTGAAAACTTTTCGCCTACTTTTTAGGCTTCTTCAGTTCATCTAAAAAATTGAAATTTTCTGTTTTGGATATTCAATAGGACGCACGAATTTTTTTTTAATTATGAATATATAAAATTCTTAAACTTATACAATGTAGAAGGTGAAAATAATAATAAAAATACACACAAAAATATATATAAAAACTTACATGTGTGGGTTGAAACGAAGACACACTTAACATTCTTTAAAAGGTGTTACTAAGACGGTCACATTTTTTAAATTAACTTTAGATTTGTATAGGGAACGAAAGTCATTCTTTGGTTTGTTTATGTTTTCTTATTTATTAAATGCTATTGAGTTATTATGAGAAGAGTCCGAAATAAATATGAGTTGGGCAAGGGTAGCAGAATAGGAGCCCCCATTGCGCAACCTTCCAATTGAAGGTAGAATGAGTTCTGGTACTGAAAAAACTCATATCCCTCGATGTCACGTCCTTATATACAAACTTACCCATAAACCTTATAATCACCGCAATAACAGAAAAATGGGACCAAATTAAAAAACACACCTGCCTACCACAAGAAGAATTCATAAATGCCATAAATATAATCTTTAAAAACAATTTCTTTCAGTACCAGAACTCATTCTACCTTCAATTGGAAGGTTGCGCAATGGGGGCTCCTATTTCTGCTACCCTTGCCCAACTGGCATTGGAATATTTGGAGGAGAGTGTTATTGATAGCTTAAGAAACAAGCCTATTTTCCTCAAAAGATACGTGGATGATTGCATTCTAGCACTACAAGAAGACCAAATAGAAAACATAGTTAAAGCCTTCAACCAATTCAACAAAAAATTACATTTCACCATCGAAACAGAACAAAACAGCGCCATAAACTTCCTAGATCTAACTCTAATAAGAAAAAAAACAAAATAAATAGCAAATGGTACACAAAACCAACAAGTTCTGGAAAATATCTTAACTACCATTCACACCATCCTCTAAATTTTAAGAAAAATACAGTCATAAATTTAATTGACAGAGGCTTAAAACTAACAAGTCCTAAATATAGAGCAGAAATAATAGAAAAAATAAAAAACATCTTAACCAACAATAATTATCCGGTTAAGCTAATTAACAAAATTTTAAAAACCAGAACTCACAAATTATATAATACTCTAGATAAACAACCAAAACAAAGAACAGCTACAACATACATATCCATGCCATATATTCAAGGGCTTTCAGAAAAAATTAAAGCAGTCCTCAAAAAACATAATTTAACTGTTTGCCACAAAACGCATAACTCATTAAAACACCTTTTTACTCCCCTAAAATCCAAAACACCCCTACTAAAACAATCAAACCTGATATATTCTATTCCATGTCAAAACTGCAATGGCTGTTATATCGGCATGACTAAACAACATCTAGAAACTAGACTTAATGGCCATAAGTATGATAGGAATAACCCAACAGCTCTATCAAAACACGTTAAACAAACCAAACACACGTTTGATTTTAAAAATACAAAAATCCTAAAAAAAGAGTCAAATTATTTTAAAAGATCAATCCATGAAATGATCTGTATTAATAAAGAGAAAAACAATATAAACGACAAAAGCGACGTTAGGGGTCTGAGTCATATTTATTTCGGACTCTTCTCATAATAACTCAATAGCATTTAATAAATAAGAAAACATAAACAAACCAAAGAATGACTTTCGTTCCCTATACAAATCTAAAGTTAATTTAAAAAATGTGACCGTCTTAGTAACACCTTTTAAAGAATGTTAAGTGTGTCTTCGTTTCAACCCACACATGTAAGTTTTTATATATATTTTTGTGTGTATTTTTATTATTATTTCACCTTCTACATTGTATAAGTTTAAGAATTTTATATATTCATAATTAAAAAAAATTCGTGCGTCCTATTGAATATCCAAAGCAGAAAATTTCAATTTTTTAGATGAACTGAAGAAGCCTAAAAAGTAGGCGAAACGTTTTCAATAAACTTCTAACCAGAATGTGATGTAATTTCTCTATCCTTAAAACAAAAGAACCATAAAGCCCAAGAAATTGAAAAAAAAAAATATATATATATTCATTATTCCAAGGTTCAAGAAAGAATTCAACCCAACTTATATATATATATATATATATATATATATATATATATATATATATATATATATATATATATATATATAAATTTTGACTTAAGGGGTTAGTTTTTTGGGGTGAAATTAGAAGTGAAAAAAAATTACCAGGTCATCGAGTGGGGTGTCAAATGAAAGCTTGTAAAAACAGGGGTTCAAAAATATATATAATGTAATATTTGCGCACACTTTTCTTTGTATTATTTTTAAGGAATTGCAAAAAATCGCTGTCTCCTCCACTTATCTCGAAAAGTACTGATTAAAAAATTCTGGAATATTCTCCATAGGGGTATTATCATGAGTGCATTACCTTTAATAATTTATCTGATATATAAAAAAAAGCACTAAAATTTCCCGGTCATCAGTTTTCAGTAAAGATCGGAAAAACGAATTGTTGAAAACTGATTTGAGGTGTGTTTTGTGAAGTCATTGATCATTTTATACCTCCGTAACAAAATTTCTTATTTTAAAAGTAAACAACGTACGGAACACTAATTGCGCACGTCCAACTTGCACTTGGCCGGTTATTTGAAATAATGGGCTAACATTTAATTTTACTTTGTACAAGTTCATTGTAGCGAAGAACTCACGAATACAAGATTTTTTTAGCCGTAAATAGAGTCCTGCGAAAAGCATGTATTTATATGAAATATTTCGTAAAATTCGTCGTTTTATATATATATATATATATATATATATATATATATATATATATATATATATATATATATATATATATATATCAAGGATTTTCTACAGCTAACGCTGTCTTCCTTCTCTCAGCCTTGGATTCCATCCGTTTCTATCTTCCCAGTCTCCATCTGTTAGACCCCTGTCCTCCATAGCCTCGTCCACATCGTCTCCCCACGATCGTCTGGGTCTTCCTCTTTTTCTTCTCCCTATAGGGCTCCACTCCGTTATTTTCTTTATCCACCTATTATCTTCGCTCCGTCTTATATGTCCATACCATTTCAATCGTTTTTCTTCAATGGTGTTTATTGCGTTCTCTTTGATGTTCATTCTGCTTCTTATTTCTTCATTTGTTATTCTCTCCATACGTGTCACTCTACAACATCTTCTCCATACTCCATCTCTACCGCGTTAATTTTAGATTTATTTCTCTTGTTGATCGTCCATGTTTCTGACCCGTATGCCATTATGCTTTGTGTTATTGATTTGTATATGCGTGTTTTGTTTCTTTTTTTAAAGTGCTTGTCCCACAGGATCGAATTTAATTGTCTTATGTATGTCCGCGTTTGTTCTAATCTAGCTTTAATCTCTTCTTCTGATGTTGCGTTTTTTGAAATGATGGTTCCTAAATATTTAAATCTGTCGGTTCCTTTGATTATTGTTTCGTTATCGACTTCTAGATTCTCCACGTTTCCCTCCTTTATTGTTAGATATTCCGTTTTATCAAAGTTTATTGCTAATCCTGCTTTAGTGTATTCTTCTTTCAGTTTTCTTACCATATAACTGAGGTCTTCCTCATCTTGCGCTATGATTACTTGGTCGACTGCGAAACTTAAGAGTATATAAGTAATCTTCTCGTATTGGGACTCCCATTCCACTACATTTTTGCTTCCATTTTTTTAATGTTTGTCCGAGGTATATTTTGAATAGTGTTGGGGATGTAGAGCATCCTTGTAATAGGCCTTTTGATGTTTGGAGTCTCTTCCCTATTTCATGTCCTATTTTTATGTTCACTGTGTTGTTTTCGTAGAGAGCTTTTACTGCGTATGTCGATGCCTATTTCTTTCATTGCGTTCCATAATCTTTGTCTTGGTACCGAGTCATAGGCCTTTCTTATGTCTATGAAGACTAGATGAACTTCTTTATTTTTTGCCAGTTTTTTTTTTTTCCATTGTTTGTTTTATAGTGTATACGTGGTCTATACATGATTTTCCGGCCGTAAAGCCTGCTTGGTCTTCTCTAATTTTTCGTTTTATATTTTCCTCCATGATATTTTTAATAATTTTTCCATACAAACGTCCCATACTCGATATTATGCTTAGGCCTCTACAGTTTGTGCATTTTCTGCGGTCTCCCTTTTTAAATATAGATACTATATAAGCTTTTGACCATTCCTCTGGTATTTTTCTCCATTTATCGCTCTGTGGAACATGTTTCTCAGCATTCGATGTAATTTATTAGGCCCGTACTTAATCATTTCATTTACCACACCCCCAGGCCCTGCAGATTTATTATTTTTGAGTGTTTTTATTGTCTTCTTTACTTCTTCATAGCTTAGTTCTATCTCTTTTATTTCCTTATTCTGTTCTTCTTCAGGGTTCTCTTCTTGGAATTCTTGTCTGTCTTCTGTTAGCAGCTTCTTATAATATTCTTCCCACTCGCTTTCTGGGATGTACTCTATATACGTCTTCTCTCTATTGTTAGTCCTTAATGCTTTAATTATTCTCCATGACTCTGTGCTTCTAGTTCCTCCTATATACTGTTCTACATGTTCGCACTATTTTTCCCATCTCTCGTTCTTTCCTTTGTTTATCGTCGTTTTTAAGTATAGCAAAAGATTGTGTGAATTTTTAAAAGAGTATCAGTTCGCACCACCTTCATCAATACATTGTAATACGCATAAAAACACTGCTTATAGGGTCAGGGTTTATATGATATTACTACTTCTTCCAAGATACGTACAAAAATTTAATCACAATAGTATAAATTATCGTAAAAAATAATAAATAAAAAAATATATTTATGTGTTAAAGTTTTCATGACGGATAGAAAATATCGAGAAAGAGGTGCCAATAATACATTACCTCTGCAGCAGTATTGGTCCGTATTGAACTTATTACATGCTGAGTTGCAAGCAATTGTAAAACCGTTGTGTTTAATCTTTAGTTCTTCAGGGCATTTGCTGTTAATATCTGACAAGCATTTTACCCTAGTACAGCTATATTGTCCTCCTTGACCTTGTCCTCCAACTGGTTCAATCTGTAAAAGTATAAAAATATAACTGTAGAGCAGTGATTCCCAAAGTGGTTCAGGTGGACCAACAGGAGTCCACGGGAGACTCGACGGGGGTCTACGTTGGCATGAAAAAAAAATGGGGGTTTACAAGTTGTAAGTGGAGGTTCAAGAAAATTTATCTGGTTCCGATAGTAAAGAACAAAAATGTTGGCTTGGCTTTACCTATCAATGTAGGCAGATAATACATTACTCAAAAAAATTAAGGGAGCAAAAAAAATTCCAAATTTTTTGGTGATTTTTGACAGGCTCTATTTCGGTGAAAAATGGTCGTATTGAGACTTTAAAAAAGAGCATTTTGAAGCTTTAAAATTCTAATTTTCAGATTTTTTGGCTAAAATTTTTTAGGAGCTACGGTTCTCATGCAATCCTAACAGATAGCGCGAAAACATAATATTGCAAATATTTTGCTTTTTTTTTGGTCCACGGGCTTGAAAAAAATTTTTTCAGTTAGGCCGGCATATGGATCAGATAGCCTGTTTATTTAACATTAATTTCCTTGTTTTAAAACCTCCCTTAATTTTTTTGAGTAGTGTATTTTAAGAAGGTCAGCGACTGTTACTTGTAAAAACATATTCGATATTCAGTACAACGCGCGTCGAGACTTGCAAAGCGCCGCCCTCCCGCCCGTAAGGCAACCCGTTCAGACGTGCAAAGGGACGAAATACGACTTGTGCTGTGCTTGCAATCTTGCATGAACTTGTTTGATTCTTCACCAATATAAATACGAATCCCATGGACAAACGTTACTCATTTGTTTCCGGAATTTTGAAAAGAAAAGTGTGAGTGAATCGATATCAGTGTTTGCCAGTACCTGCCTATTTGTTATTCATACTTTTATTTTATATTGTAATAATATTATATTTGTTATGTAGGTACGTAATAAAAATTAAATACTGAACAGGGCCATTAATCGATACTTCTATAAAAGAACAGAAAACCGAGAAAGATTGAACTTTTAGTACTTTTTATTATAATTACCCGACTGTGGTGATTTACTAAAGGAGAGGTATATGATTCACCTGCATGTTTGTACATATTTCAGTGCCCTCGTAGTTGCTAATGCTAAATGACTAAAAATGTTTTCATAAATTGTACGTGTCTTTATGTACCACTCGTAACGTACATCAAAGTAATAAATAAATCATTAAAATCGCGGAGTTTTGATGTCAAAATATTCTTTAAAAGTATTTTCTCTCGAATTTACAGAAATGTATCAAAATATAATTAATCAAAAAATATTTTATATTACATTAAAATAGGTTCAGCCGTTTTGTGAAAACCTCTATATGGGTCTTAGCAGTTTATTGCTTTTAATAATTAAAACAGTTTTGCCGCCGGCATTTTGGTTTTTTTTCATTGCAATAATTAATTAATCCTATTTTATTCTGTTAAAATAGCCATATCCTGTTAAAGTCGCCTTATGATTACTAAAACAAACATTTTTTTCTTTACAGGTAGGTAACTGATACGAAACATGGCTGAATCTAAGAAGAAATGTCTACAGTACAGTGTTGATTATTTGAAATTTGGTTTTTTCTTCCATCAAAGGCAGACAAACGATTGCCCATATGCCTTTTATGCAACAGAGTTTTGAGCAATGACTCTATGAAACCATCGAAGCTCGAAGATCATCTAAGAAGGTGCCATCCTGATAAAATAGGTAAAGATTTAAAATATTTTCAAACATTGAAGGAAAAAATATGAAAAGAGACCCACCGTGCACAGTATGTTCGCTTCAACGTCTCAAAGTAACGATGATGGCTTGCGGGCATCTTACAATATCTCATTGCTTATAGCGAAATCTGGAAAACCGCACACCATCGGAGAACAGTTAATTTTACCTGCTGTTGAAGAGGTTTTAAAAACTGTTCTGCACAAACCTCCATTTGACATACTCAAAAGAATTCCTTTGAGTAACAACACTGTACAAAGACGTATTAATGAAATGAGCTCTGATATTGAAAGCTTCTTGTGTAATTATCTGCAAACAACTCATTTTTCTATTCAACTGGACGAGTCAACTTTACCTGGTAATGAAGCATTATTATTGGCATATGTTCGATTTGTTATGGACGAAGAAATCCATGAAGAGCTGCTATTCGCGAAAACTTTGGAGACGGACACTAAAGGCGAATCAATATTTAATGTCCTGAGTGATTTTTTTAAGGAAAAATCGTTCCATTTACAAACATTATTTCGGTGGCAGCTGATGGAGCTCCTGCCATCTTCGGGCGATATCGTGGGTTTATAAGCCATCTTAAAAGAATTATACCAGGAGTAACTGCAATTCACTGTGTCATCCACCGACAACACCTGGTAGCGAAAAATTTGAGTGATAGATTGCACCAATCGCTTCAATTTGTGATTAAAGCAGTTAACAAAATAAGAAGCAATGCGTTGAATACCCGTTTTTTTGCACAATTGTGCGACGATAATGATGAAGACTTCCAACGATTGCTCTTACATACTGAAGTACGCTGGTTGTCGAAAGGTGCATGTTTAACAAGATTTTACTCACTTTTTGAATCAGTTTTAGAGTTTCTGGAAAGTAAAGATCCAGATTTAAAAGAAAACCTGATCAAATTGAAAGCAGATATCGCGTATTTGACAGATTTGTTCAAAAAATTTAATGACATTAACTTGCAGTTACAAGGGGACAGCCTAAATTTAATAAAAACAAAGGGTGTAATTTCGGCTTTTCTTGGAAAATTGAAATTTATGAAGCAAAATATTAGTCGACGCGAATTCTCCCAGTTTCCAAACTTGTCACAGGCAGACTTTTTTTGTATTATTTAAAAAAGTTGCCAAGCATTGATGTCCTTCACCCTATCTCGAGGAGTACTAATCAAATAATTTTGAAAAAATTCTGGGATGTTTTCACTAAAGTGTAGATGGAGCGAAAATTATCACGGGTTCATTACGTTTGATAATTTATCTGGTATAAAAAAAACTATGAAAACTATGTGATTTTACAGTATTGGTAGTGCTTCTTTTTTATAAACTTTTCAGTACATTACTACCGCACGTCGCTGCTGTACTGGATTTAGTACCGTTTCGTCAATTTCCGTTTTGACTTTAAGAGAAATTCCCGTTTTGTCGACTGACCTTTTAACCTATACATCGGTGTCATTAACAGTTCCCCTTTCGTCGATTCACTAAACCTCTTTATCTGTTATGAAATCTATATTAAGGGTAAATATTAATATTTCTTAAAAAAAATCGATAGAGCAAAATTCTTTCTTTCCTTCACACTTTCTACAGACTTTGATTTATTCAGTGTTTTCTATTTCATATAAACGATACGTTGGCACGTTAGATTTTTTTCGTCTTGCTCGTGATCTTCTACAGGTTCAGTTTGTTCGACAACGCTTTCATTTGTTGTTTTCTGTTCGAAAAGACAACCTGAAAAGTTGCGATCAACTTCCTTCTCGTGTACTAGCAACAAGGAATCATTACATGTTTCTGAGAATATTATTATTGACTGCAGTTGGTTCTTACCGTCCTCCTCAATTTTCAACAATTTCCGATGGATATCTTACGAGAAAATAATCTTTTTATCAAACGATGCAGAAATTTTCAATCACAGATTGTAAAGAAACAAATCAAATTTTGTTGGTATGACATTCTACCACTTAGTGGATTATGTATCAATATTTAGTTTAAATTTTTCTCACAACGTCGAAATTCCTATACAAACTGTGTGAGAAACTTACCTAAAAAATTCATATAAGACGTGGGCTGAAAAGTTTTTGGTCTGACACATTGATGTCGCCCTTTTCAAAAAATCCATACGATTTTTAGAAAATACTAACCTTCAAACGATACGTGCCAACATTTCATGGCATTTCGACGATTAGTTTATAAGTTACAGTGGTTTTCGTGACGCTACTTTTGATATTTTCAAAACAATGGAAAAAATCTTATGTTTTTTGATGGGAAAAAATACCGTTCAAGCAAAGCAATGACTTAATAAGTATTACAGGGACTTTGCCCCTGGAAAATCACTCATCATTTACTGGCATGCTGAATTTAAACGCGATCGTATAAATACAAATAATGCTGAACGCTCTGGACGCCCAAAAGTTGGTTACACCGGAAAATATCAAAAAAATCCACAAAATTGTTTAGGATGACCGTAAAGTGAAATTGCGTGAGATAGCTGACACCCTAAAGATATCAAAAGAACGTGTTGGTCATATTTTGCATGAACATTTGGACATGAGAAAGCTCTGTTTGAAATGGGTACCGCGTTTGCTCACAGTGGACCAAAAACAACAACGTGTTGATGATTCTGAACGCTGTTTGGACCTCTTTAAGCGAAATAAAAAGGATTTTTTCATGCGATATATGGCAATGGATGAAACATGGATCCACCACTACACACCGGAATCAAATCGGCAGTCAGCTGAGTGGACAGCAGCCAGTGAAAGCCGCCTTAAGCGACCAAAGACACAACAGTCGGCTAGGAAAGTTTCGGCCTCTGTATTTTGGGATGCACATGGAATAATTTTCATCGACTATATTAAGAAGGAAAAAACCATCAATAGCGAATATTATATAAAGTTACTGGTGCGTTTGAAGGCAGAAATCACATAGAAATGGCTCCAAATGAACATGAAAAAAGTGCTCTTTCATTAAGACAGTGCACCGTGTCATAAGTCAATGGTTACGATGACAAAATTGAATTTAAGTTTGAATTGCTTCCTCATCCACCGTATTCTCTAGATTTAGCCCCCAGCGACTATTATCTATTCGCAGACCTCAAAAAAAATGTACGCGGGAAAGAGATTTAGCTAAAATGAAAAAGTTATCGCCGAAACTGAGGCCTATTTTGAAGGCAAAGACAAATCCTTCTACAGATATAGAAATGTTAGAAAGCGTTGGACTGGTTGCATCGCTCTTGAAGGACAGTATATTGATGAATAAAGTCGAGTTTTGCAAAAAAAAATGTATAATAAAAGACTGTTTTTAGTCAATTTCCACTGGTTTATTTAAATTGCTATGACGCGTTTCGCTGTCGATGCAGCTTCTTCAGATCTACATTTTACACTGTCAAGTTAGGTTTAATGTTCACAATTTTATATAATTTCTTAATTATAATATTACACCTAATTAAATTACATTGATAGTATTGGAAAACCTACACAGATTTGGAATTAGGAGAATAAATTCAATAATGGTGAATTGCTTAAATCTACTTGGTCGTTGAGTAAAGTACCTGTAGTCCTTAATCGATTTATTTGCATTGTCTCTAATAGGTTTAGTTTTAAACCTTTTTGTTGGGTGTGTAAAATTTTGAAATTCTTGTTAAATGTGTGATTTTCTGTTAAAAGAGGATTAGCATATGTTGAATTAGATTTTCTATGGATGAAACTTTTTTCGTGTTCTGTAATTCTTTGTATAAATGTACTTCCAGTTTGTCCTATGTATGTTTTAGGACATGAACCACATGTTAATTGATAAGCCCCTGATTTATTGTCTTTATTGATTTGTGGTTTGTAGTTTTTAAGATATTTCCCTATAGTATTGTTAGTCTTGTAAGCTATGTTGATATTTTTTTGATTTAAAAATTTCCCCAGTTTTTTTTCCGTAATAGGTTAAGCATTTAAATGTGGTAGTTCTGTTCTTAAAATGTGGGTATATTTCTGAGATTGCCTTGTTTCTAAGTTTTTTCCTAACGATATTATTGATTAAAGTAACCGAATAACTGTTGTTAACGGCTACTTGTTTTATGTAGTTTAATTCTTTAGTAAAATTTTCCTCTGATAAGGGGATATTAGTTAGTCTATGTATAAAACTATGATAAGCTGCGAGTTTATGGTGGTTAGGGTGGTGAGACCTATTGTGAATTGTAGTATTTGTATGACAAGATTTGTGATATATTGCAAATTCATCTTTTTTCATGGTTTTACTGATTGTTAAGTCTAGGAAGTTGATTCTCCCTTCGACTTCTTCTTCCATTGTAAAACTGATATTTCTGTGTAAAGAATTAATATACTGTAAAAAGTGAGGTAATTGTCTGTCCGTACCTGTAAAGCATACAATTATATCGTCTACGTATCAATACCATTATAGACAATTATTACTGTTGTTATTATGGTTGTTAAATATCATTGTTTCTATACTGTCCATGAAAATTTCGGCAAGTAATTGACTTGATGGACTCCCCATAATTAACCCTTCCTTACTATTGTAGAATGTATTGTTAATGAGAAATAATTTTGTCTTAGGCAAGTTCTTAATAAATTAATTATGTCCATTTTTATAACTTCTATTAAAATTATTGTTTCGTCTGGGGAACACTTGGAAATAAGTTTTTGACATCGAAAGAGACTAATTTAGAATTATCTGGTATTGTTATATTCTTAACTTTATTCACGAGTTCGTATGAGTTTTTGATACTATATTTAGGTTCAAATTTGGTATGATATTTGATTAAATCAGTTAAAAAAGATGACGTCTTATATGCTGGAGCAGACAAATAGGAAACAACTGGTCTGATTGGGTGGTCAAGTTTGTGTAGTTTTATGAGTGAATAAAGTTGTGGGATTTGGGGATTCATATTTATCAATTTAAATTTATCTTTATCATGAATGATACTTTTAGCCTGTTCAATTTGTTGTTTTATTTCTTTTTGAAAAATATTTGTTGGATCTTTATTTAAAATTTCGAACTTTCCTGTTTTGAAAAAAATCTAACGTTTTATTAATATAGTCGATTTTGTCTATTGCTATTACTGTGTTACCTTTATCTGCTTTGGTAAAGATTACATCATTTTGTTTTACTTTACTCTGAATGGTTTTTATTGTCCTTAAGTCTTGGTTGATGTTGTTATTGTTAGATATGAATTTTTTTTTTAATAATTTCGGCTGCTTGAAATTTTGATAATATGTTGTTAGGACTATCTTTCAAGGCAATCTCAGTATCAATACCTAATGTCTCCGATTCTTTGATATTGAAGTTAGTTTGAATATTGTGTTTGAAACCTTTTGTTAGAGGATTTTTTTTCCTTGTCCGAAAAAGGTGTGTTGGAAATGTTAATAAATCGATTAAAGAATTGATGATCAGTAAAAAATTCTTTTACTTTCTTATTTTGTGTTGTTACACGTTTTTACGAATTTCCATCAAGCAGAAGCTACCACCATCCAAAAAAAAAAAAAAATGTGTTTTAAGTAGCTAGACCAAAAGCCTTTCAGCCTACGTGTTAGTTAGTTATTATTCTGTAGGCTTTATCTCGTCCTTCGTTCTAATTTTTTTAATAGCTCTAAATAAAAATTTAACACTTACAAAACCTCGAAGATTAAAACCATCAACTAAAGAGACATCATAATAATCCAATCCTCCCCATCCTTTAAGTGTAATTTCTACCAATGTAGCAGGTGGATTGCCACCAGCTCCGTTGCATTCGAGCTTGTTGCCGCAGTCCCCGGTTAAGCAATGTCTGGAGTTTGGATCACACCAAGTTCTAGGCCAGAATCGTCCAGCCCAGTTGTCTGGGGCGGAAATGGTCCTCTGCAAAATAAAATACACCACAAATGATCGCATGTATAAAACAATTGTTGCATCAAATCGATTTAGCATTAGAACTTGGTTCCTCTTTCAAATATGGTTCTATTTATAAAGAAAAACTCTTACCCCTTCGCCCTGATTAAGAGAAAATCCACCTCCATTCAAATGTGCATGTCCCGGGTTGCCCTGTATTCCTACCCATATTGGTCCTGGTTCTCTATTAATGATTTCGAAGTCGACATTGGCTTCAGCATAGATCCCCATACATGCAAGGATTATGCCAAAGTATTGTGTGGTCATTGTGTTGTGTTACTCTGTTAAGAAATATATTAATAATGCAGTAAAAAAAGGGCAAAATAATAATGAGAGAGGCGTACCTTAGAAACAATAATAGTATGGTTTTATCCTCTCTGGGGTATCACCAGGAGTTTTGAACCTCGAAAAGCTTGTGCCCAAAAAAAAAACAAACTCTTTGTAATGAAATTCGTAATAAATCCTCGTTGTCGTAAGTGGCTCAAGTACGTCATAACCTAAAAATTGAAAAAAGCAGACAAAAAAAATCTTTTTTTTTTTCATTATATTGTACGGGTCGACTAAGTGAACCGATCGGCTTGAAACTTTCAGAAAATATGCCCTTTATTATAGCAAAAAAACCTTGAAAATTTTAATACATATATATTGAACCCAGTGAGCACAATTGAATTTCTTAGTTAAAATTTGAATCGCCCGCAATTTTATGCCATTTGGTCCAAAATGGATATATTTTTTCATAATTTAGATCTCGAAGCCAGCTTTCCGATGCCAATAATTTTTTTTTTGGAATTATTTTAACCATTTTTTTTACATTTGTTTATTAATCAATTAACAAGTGCGTTTTTTTTTTTTTTTTTTTTTTTTTTTTTTTTTTTTTTTTTTTTTTTTTTTTTTTTTTTTTTTTTTTTTTTTTGTTTTTTTTTTTTTTTTTTTTTTTTTTTTTTTTTTTTTTTTTTTTTTTTTTTTTTTTTTTTTTTTTTTTTTTTTTTTTTTTTTGTTTTTTTTTTGGTTTTTTTTTTTTTTTTTTTTTTTTTTTTTTTTTTATTTTTTTTTTTTTTTTTTTGTTTTTTTTCGGTCATTTTCATGTTAACGAAACTGATTTTTTTTTTTAAATGAAGGTCTCTACTAGATGTGATAAAAATTCTTTCAATTTTTTTTTTCAAAATGACCGCATAAACTCATTTGCTGTGATTTGAGTAATAAAAAAAAGTAAAAAAACGGTCAAAATGACGCCAAAAAAATTTTTGGCGTCACTTTGACCGTTTAACTGGCATTGGAAAGCAGGCGTCGAGACCTAAACTTTGAAAAAAAAATACCCATTTTGGACCAATTGGCATAAAATCGCGCGCAATTTAAATTTGAAATGACAAATTCAATTGTTCCCACTTCAATATTTTTGTACCAAAATTTCAGGGTATTCTTACTATAACAAAAGGCATATTTTCTGAAAGTTTCAAGCCGATCGGTTTACTTAGTCGACCTGTACGATAAAATGAAAAAATAAAAACAGTTTCTTGTCTGTTTTTCCAATTTTATAGGTTACGTACGCACTTAGGCAACCAATGAGGATCTGTTTGAAATTTCATTACGAAGAGTTTGGTTTTTTTTTGTCTCGATACGACTCATATAACCAGAGTTATTCACATTTTAACCTCAAGAAACGCGTTTTGAAAATAGGTAATGCAGGTATAGAAAAGGGAGTAGGCTGGAAAGTGTGTCGGTAAAGTGATAATCTGTTCTTTATTTTAATAAAAAACAATTGTTTTTTTTACAACTGTTAGATAACTGTTACATTTTATTTGTCCATTTTTATTTGTTTCATCTTTTTCATTTTCGACTTTCTGTTGTATCAATTTTTCGAATATTTCTTGTTGCATATTATTATTAATTATGGATAGTCATAATGAGAATAGTGATTTAGCAGATGTTGAAGAAAATGTTTGTTTTCTTTGTGAAAAACTTGGATCTCAGAGTAATGCTGGTGTAGGTCCTATTGTTAAAATTAAAAGAGGATTGGGAACTTTAAGACAAATTTTTCACGAGAGAAACGATGGATTATTACAATATTTGAAAACGTGTGAAGTTGTATATGCTCATACATCAGGTCGGCAGAAGTATATTAATAAAAAATACATTGAAGTCTATAAAAAGCAAGGAAAACAAGTGAATTTCTCTTTGTGGCAAGGAAGCTAGAAAAAAAAAAAGAAAAAAAGGAAAAGAAAAATACATTTGGTTAACAATATGGAGATAAAATCGACGATTTTAAAGCAATAAAAGAAGAAAAAGATGACTATTACCGAGAAATTCGCAAGAGAATATCCGGTGTGATGGATTTGGTAGCATTGAAAGCACGATATCATGGTGATTACTACCTCTCATTGAGACATTTAGTTGCTAAGGTACCTGAAGAAGAAAAAAAGATTCATCTTTGCTGATGAAAATGTTGACGTCACTAATATAAATAATTTTCGGTACCAATCGTTTCTCAAAGATACATGTAAAAATAACAGATATAAGTAAAAATAGCTGTGTCAACTTCGCTTCATTGATACCTACACTCGATGCTAGTTTAGGGCATATAAAAGAGTGTATTTACTAGTACAGTTGTGGATGGGACATGATAAGTTGCTGGAAGAATGGAGATGGAAAAAAAAAGATAATTCACCATTCAGTACCAGTTACAATGTACCAACCACCAGCTTTGTTGAAAATGATTTTTTGTTCATGTAAAACTGGGTGTGGCTCTGCTTGTGGATGCAGGAACACTGGCTTAGAGTAGTCTGTAACATGTTTACAATGTAAAGGAGTTACCTCTTAAATGCTCCACTAATAATATTAATGAATGACTTCGAGAGCGAAAACGCCTAAGAAAATTAGTTTACATGATTATTCTTTAATTAGAAATTAATGATTATTTATATGTCATCAAGATTTTTAATAATTATTATTTAGCATAAAATTATTTTCTATAAAAAAATTGATATATTTGTATTATTTAACGTTTTTTCTATTTATTTTGCTTTTTGGAGCTTCTGCCATCTTCAAATTAATTTTAAAATGTTTCATTTTTTACAGATTCTTTATAAATAACTTCGAAAGTTATAATATTCATTATTTTCTTAAAAGAGATATTTAAAAATTCCGATAATTGTTAAAAGAAATTCTTAAAAATTTTATTTTTTTAAAATTAATAGATTTTTAAACTTTCGGTAATTTTCAGTGGGTAAATTTTTGTAGTTTATAGCATTAGAAATTCAGAAAAAAAGAATCATTTTTAATCCGTTCATTATAGCTGGGTTCCGTCATTTTTCATTTTTAATGACTAATTGCGCTTGACTAAAACAAAGGAGCACAAGTTTTTCGAGGTCTAAAATTCAGGAAAATATTCCTGGTGATACCCCAGAGAGGATAAAATCATAATATTGTTGTATCTAGAATGTGCAATTTCAAATGCTTTTTTTTACTGCACTATAATTTAAAAATAGATCTTCTTGAAGTGTCATATTCGATAAAGACGTAGGCGACCCTCTCGCCGTTGCCTGTGGTTGATGCTCGTTTAAGTGTTCCACAGACAAAGGGGATCTACAGTTTAATGCCGGTTCCGAACGGCTTAAGTGGGAGGGCTTTACTAGGGATGATATTATTGGTGGTTTGTCATTGCCTTCCCGAGAGAGGCGACCGTCATGTTGTAATTTTTTTTTTTTAATTTATTATTTTCCAAGCTAAGATAGTAATGAAATACCTTTGAAAAAGAATCTTACATCTTTAATGTTACTTAAAAGCTTATGTGAAATAATACCAATTTCTTTGTACTTACCCAAGTTACTTATTTTAGACACAAATATTTTGAACTTGTTGACTGGTAATATTTAACCAAAATATACTCGAGTCGTACGAAATCTTCGTATTTATAATAAGCTGTTGATAAGCGGTGCATTATAATTTTTAATACTATATTATATCTCCCACACCCTATTAACACGAATTTCATTATTTCTTTACCAATTATTAAGAGTCCTTATACAATATGTTGAAGGTTTTTAGTCTCTTGCTGCCCTCTTTTATTATTATTTTAATTTATATATATATATATATATATATATATATATATATATATATATATATATATATATATATATATATATATATATATATACGAGGATGGATTGAAAAGTCCGCGGCCTAGTCAAGAAAACAAAAGAAAATAGTTACAAAAATATTTTTATTTTTCTATGTAATCTCCACCTACCTCTATGCACTTCTTTCACCTGCTTTCTAAAGCTTCCACACTTGTTTGAAAAAAAGATTTCTCAAGGTCTTCTAAATACTGGTTAACTGTAATTTCTGGACACCGATGTGTTTTTTTTTGGGTTTGGAAACAGATGAAAGTCCGAAGGTGCCAAATCAGGAGAAAAAACAAACATGTGAACGCGAGCGTTGTCGTGATGGAACAAAACTTTCTTTCTCAGTAATCCTGGGCGTTCCTCTTTAATTTCTTGACGTAAAGGGTGTAATAGTAAGTTGAGTTTATTGTTTCGCCTTTCAGAAGGTAGTCCACCTTTAGCATCCCAAAAACTGATGCCATCACTTTTCCAGCCGACAAAATTGCCTTCGCTTCCGTTGGGGTCGGCTCACAAGATTTTTTCCAGTGTTTGGATTGTTGTTTTGATTCTGGAGTATAGTGGTGAACCTAGGTTTCGTCCATTGTCACAAAACTGTTAAAAAAAATCTTGCAGATCAGCCTCAAACATCTCCAAACAATCGCGAGAAATCGTGAGTCCAATTCGTTTTTGTTCAACTGAAAGCAACCTGGGGACCCACCTAGCGGTGTTCATTCATACGAGATGCCTATAGTGTCTGTAATCTCCCTGATAGTTAATTTACGGTCTTTCAATATGAGATCACACACTTGCCGATGTTTTCTTCAGTCGTAGACGTCGTGGGCCGGCCGGAGCGAGGGTCATCTTCGATGCTCTCTCGTCCACATTTGAATTCTGCAACCTGTTTTTTTTCACTGTGGTATATGACGGATTCCCCTAGTGTTGTTTTCATATCATCGTGGATCTTCTTTCGTGTTAATCTTTTTTTAAACAGGTACTTGATGACCGCCCGTTGTTCAATTTTTTCCATTTTTCCAAAAACGCTGCTCTTGGTCTCACTAAACTCGTTCTAACCTAAAAGCCACAAAGTCTACAGCAATAAAATTTTACACTGTGACAACCAAAGAAAGTATGAACTTTAGTAAGAGTACCATAATAAAAATATTATAATTATTTTTTGGTGAGGCGGTGAACTTTTTAATCCATCTTTGTATATATATTTATATATTTATATATATATATATATATATATATATATATATAATATATATATATATATATATATATATATATATATATATAGGGTAAATCCGGGATATGTGCCCAACTTTTTTTATTTTACTCATACCTCTTAACATACAAATAATACGCACATGATTTTCATATGTGCACTAACTTTGGTACTTCATTTAATCACCTCGTACTACTTTTTGTAGACTAGTCAATAAATAAACCGTATATTTTGAGTTTAAAATAAAACTGCATAACGGGATTGATGCCTCGTATGCGGTATATATGCCCCAGACCTAATTTTTTGGAGGGGATAGATGCCCTTTGCAAGAAAACAAACATTTTGAATATATGTTTGAATCAACATTATTATTTATTAAATATATACATATATATATATATATATATATATATATATATATATATATATATATATATATATATATATATATATATATATTCTTTTTAGCTATTTTTTTCAATTATTTAAGATGATGTTACTAGTTTACTAAACATGGACAAAAATAAACATATTAATTAAAAACACTAGGTATAGAGATCAATCATCTTAGGTACAAAAATATAATCGTCTTAAAAACTGCAAAACTATTTAGCCATTTTGGTGGCAATAATCTGCATTCGCACACATTTGTTGCAATAATTGCGATATAATGTGCATGTTTCGTGGAGCCACTTGTGGCACATAACACAACGGATCCAATCTACTTTGGATTTGGTGTTACTATAATAGTCAAGACATTCCACGCAATGATCCTCATCTAGATTCTTATCATCTACTCCATCATTTTCATCATTAGAACTATATATTAAAGCAGGCTTTGCCTTTTTGAATGTTTCTTTGGTTTTGGAATAAGTTTTGTCGTGTTTTTGTTTCTTTGTCTTTTTTTTTTTTTATTTCTTCAACTTCAAAACTACTGTTCTCATTCTCTTTATTATCGTCTTCACTAGAACTGTAAAATTTCATAGCTGTTCGCTTCCTCAGTTTTCTTTTAATTTTCTCTTTATCTTTTCTTTGTTTTTCAATGCTATTCTTTTTGTTGTTTTCTTTTTCATTTTTATCACTTTCAATACTATCCTCAGTAATATCTGTATCGCTTGACTTATAATCACTTGAATTATTTCTTTTTTGCTTCTTAGCTTTAGTTCTTTTCAAATCAACTTTTTCTTTAACTTTTTACTGATCTTTTTTGCTTTTCACTGGTATGCCTTGTTCTAGCTTATGAATATGTGTGACCAGCCGACGTTCATTTTCGAATCCAAGAGTTGGATGTTTTTCCTAAAAAAATTGTAGGTATTAGTTAGGCAAAATACAAAAAAAATTACTACCTGCCCATAATTATACAAGGTAGGTAAGTATTCTCAATCGGAAGCAATATTATTATAAATGCACACGTGCAATCATAAAAGTAGGTACCTACCTAATGGTATTATTTTCTTATTTTGTGTAGCAAAACCGCCGACGTAACGTCCTAGATGGTATTCCGTGTCTTTTTGCTATATCATTGACGCTAAGTCGTTTATCTTGCATTTCTGCTATTGCTGCAGCCAATGTGTCCTCGGTCCAAGTAATGACACGCGGTTGGACGCCGGCTTTACGCTTGTATTTACGGGGCATTTCCAATCTGAATCATATAACATACACTTAAGTACAGCAAGGGATAGATGCCCTTAAAGCCAGCATGCATTAAGGTGAAGTAGGGACAGACGCTCTTAGGGGCGACTATCCCAAAACATATCGGGGCATATATCCCTTTTCACAGGAATAGATACCTTCGAAAAAAAATGGTAAATACGTTTATTTTATCCTAAAAATGTAATTAATAATAATCTACATACCCTACTCCTTATTCAGAAGTAGAAATAAAATAAACTTACATGTTAACTCCAAAATTATAAGGGGCTGAAAATCATCCACAAAGTAAAATCTCGACTGTTTGGCTCGTCACTGTCATTAGCGCTCCTACGCACAACCGCACGCACCAACGCTTTGTGGCAGATTGAAATGAGGGAGGGGCACGTTCGTATTATAAGGCATTCTTTTGTTTACGCGTCTTACATTTCACACACAAATGTAATGGGGCGTCTATCCCGCTGGAGCGTATATCCCGGACTTACCCTATATATATATATATATATATATATATATATATATATATATATATATATATATATATATAGGGTCTGGGAAACAGTTCGTGGCATTTTTCCCGATAGATGGCGTTAATTGCAAATAACTCAAGAAACACAGATCGCAGCGACACCACTAAACGCTCGTTGGAAAGGTGACACTTCGAGGGTTACTTTGAGTGTATAAACATCGAAATTGATGCAGTGGTTAGAAAGTTGTTTGCGTTTGAAAATGTAGAAAAGTAATGAAAAATTGCGCTATATTTTGCAATATTATTACGACAAAGGAAAGAACGCTGCATAGGCTTGTGAAAAAATTTATGCCGTGTACGGTGAAGGTACTTTATCAAAATCTGCTGCGCGAAAATGGCTCGCTAGCTTTCGTTCTGGTAATTTTGATGTGAAAGATGAGTCACGCTCTGGTCGCCCAATGACTGAAAAAGCTAATTAAATTCTTGAAAAAGTCCAGCTAGATAATATCAGCAGTGCCGAATTGCTATGGAGCTAGGCATTGACCACAAAACGGTTTTGAACCATTTACACAAAGCTGGCTACAAAAAGAAGCTCGATATATGGGTTCCTCATGAGTTGAGCGCGAAAAAAAATGATAGACTGAATTAACATCTGCGATGCGCTGCTGAAACGCAAGGAAATCGAGCCATTTCTGAAACGTGTCATAACCGGTGATGAAAAATGGATCACGTACGACAATCGAAAGCGTAAAAGATCATGGACAAACCTTGGCGAAGCCAAGATTAACGCCGAAAAAGGTGATGCTGTGTGAGTGGTGGGGCTGGAAAGGAATCGTCCACCATGAGCTACTTCCAGTTGGTCAGACGATTGATTCTCAACTCTACTGTGGACAACTAGAGAGATTACGCCAGGCAATTGAAAGAAAACGGCCCGAATTGATTAATAGGAAAGGTGTTGTCTTCCATCATGACAACGCGCGAAGTTTTTGATGCATCCACCGTATAGTCCAAACATAACACCCTCTGACTATCACTTGTTCCGATCTCTGCAGAACTCTCTCAATGGAATTAAGCTGCTTTCAAAAGAAGAAGCCTGTGAAAACCACTTGATTCAGTTTTTCAACCAGAAACCACAGAAGTTCTTCACGGATGGCATCATGGCTCTACCCGAAAAATGGCGAAACATTGTCGATAATAATGAAGCATATTTGGTTTAAATAAATTCGTTTTCACACTATAAGGAAACCAGTTGAATTTTACTTAAAAAACCCCACGAATTTTTTCCCAGACTATATATATATATATATATATATATATATATATATATATATATATATATATATATATATATATATATATATATATAAATAAATAAATAAATCTATTGCTCTAAAATGTACCGTTGGAATGCTATAACCAGGCAAGTATGAAATATGTCAAACATTTGATATTCGGTTTGAAAAGACACCATGTATATACGTATGTTCTTTGATCACTTTATTACCTTCAATTTTTATGTTAATTATTAATCAACCAATTTAAAATAACGCAGATCTTTATCAAATTCTAATTAAAATAATTTTCGAAATGAGGTACATACAGTTTAGTAAGTCGTATAATTATTTAGGTTGTTAGAGTCATAATTCGTACACCAAAAGAAAGTGATGCTTTCATCAAGAATTAGAACTTGTTGTAGGTTCTAATTTACTTTATCGAAGAATGTATTTTATCCTTTTAATAATTTAATAATATTGGGGGTCTTCTAGTTTGGAAAAAAAATTTCGTTTTTTTTTACATAAATGTATTGCTTTATATCTCAAGAACACCTCTCTAACGACGAAATTGCTGTCCTATATAGTTATAGATGTATATTAGACTGACCACAAAAAAAAACTGTTTTATATTTGGCGGTCCTACCAGCTAAAAACCTTCTATTACGTGTAAATAGAATCTCTGAAATTTTGGTCTAAAAATATTAAGGTTTAGAGGATGCTAAAGTCCATTTTATTGGTAACATCAGTGTACTGTATATTTTACAGGATAAAAACGTAATTGTACGTTGAGATTTCAATTGCATAGATATGTAAAACTGACAATTACGTACAAACTTAGACCACGTGCGACCATGGGCGACCAAGTAAACTCAAGTTATGAGCAATTAAAAGACGTTTAAAATGCACAACGAGGCCAAACTTCGAACTTAATTTTTAGTTTACGTTGCATGCGTTATTTTTTCAGGTATAAATTGTACATATATTCTGGACTGAAAATTATGGATTACCAAGTAAAGTCAAGTAATGAGTAATTAAAAGACGTATAAAATTCAAAAATAGGCCAAATTTTGTGTTTAATGGTTACTTTTTGTTGTGCTCCTTATTTTTTTGACGTATAAATTGCGTAGATATTCAGGACTTACAATTCTGCACAATCGTAGATCATATATTACTACGTTCGACCACGTAAACTTTAGTTATCAGAAGTTTAAAGACGTACACAAATAGACAAAATTTTTATATTTAATGGTTACTTTACGTTGCGCACTTTATTTTTTCGAGATATAAATTATATAGATATCTAGCACTGACAATTTCGAACATTCTTAGACCACGTGCAACCATAGGCGACTAAGCGAACTCAAGGTATGAGCAACTAAAGACGTAAAAATGCACAAATCGGTCAAATTTCGTAGTTTATGTTGGGCACCTTATTTTTTATTTATAAACGGTATACATATTCAGGACTAACAATTTCGATTAAACTTAGAATTAAAATTTAATAAAACCGGGTGCGACCCAGTAAACTCAAGTTATGAGCAATTAAAAAACGTATGAAATGCATAAATATACCAAATTTCGTATTTAACGGTAATTTTTCGAATAAAATATATAATAATTGTCAAATTGTAATTAATAATCAATAGCTTAAAAAAAAGAAATTAATATGTTATTTTTGTAAACAAATATTATGAATAAGTAATTTAATTATATACAAAAATCTATAAAATGTTTAAAATCACCTTTTGAACGTGTTTTAATTGTTCATAATTCGAGTTGACTTGGTCGTCCATAGTTGTACTATGCAATTTATTCTTTAAAAAAATAATGTGTGCAAAGTAACCTTTAAGTTTGAAATATGGCTTCTTTAAACGTCTATTATTTGCTCATAACTCATATCTGTGCAATTGAAATATCAAAAAAGTAATGTCTTCAACGTACAATATGTTTTTATCCTGTAAAATATACAATATACTGATGTTACCAATAAAATCGACTTTAGCACCCTCTAAATCTTAATATTTTTGAACCAAAATTTAAAACAAAAAAATTACTTAATTACATAACTGACACTAAATATATCTTTGTAAAGATTTACAAATGCGTTATCGCGATTTCGTAGTACAACTACATTTTCAAACGCTTAACTAAGACATAGTTAAACGTTTGAAAATGTAATTGTACTACGAAATCGCGATAACGCATTTGTAAATCTTTACAAAAATATATTTAGTGTCAGTTAATAAAGTAATTAAGTAATTTTATTGTTAAAATGTAGTGTCACAAAGTAACGGACCAATCAATCATCTCTTCAAAATTTAAATGATTTCTATTTACACATAATAGGTTTTTAGCTGGTAGCACCGCCAAATATAAAAACTTTTTATTTGTAGTCAGTCTAATGTATATGTACATATATAAAAGGACATTTGAGCTGGATATTACCTAAGTAACATATATCCACAGATGACCATCCACAGCATCAGTATTGTAATGAAAGTTGGGTGTGCGTATTTCCAAGCATGGACCCAAAAAAAAAAAATTGAATAGAAGCCAACACTTTGCCAAGATGTATAAGACTTACTTAAACTACTCGTAATTTACGAAGGTTTAAATGAAGACGAGCTATTGAAAAGATGTCTAGGCGGCAACACCCAAAATTCTCTTCTTTTCAAAAGTTGGGAATATTATTTCGAACCAGAAAGCTTTACACTCCACAACTGTTAATTCTCTACAAAGGTCAAATTCGATCAACTATGGAATACTACTCCCATGTTTGGAGCTCCGCTCCCAACCATACTTTGCATTTGTTGGATTCTATTCAGAGAAGAGCTATTCGTCTAATTGAAGACGGAACTGACCAGCGGCCTTGATTCGCTGGAACATCGAAGAACGGTTGGCAATTTGAGTCTGTTCTACAAGTAAATCAAAAAAGATTCCAGAAATGGCCAATATTTGAAAGTAGGAGCGAAATGGGTCAAAATAATTATTATATTCATAATTACCAACCGAAAAAACATATAATCCCGTTAGAATTTTTCATAAAATCATGTTCTAGTCAAAAGAAGTCCTTAAAAAAAACGCAAAAAAAATAGCATTTTCTCAGTGTTTTTTTTAATAGTTTCACGCTCGATAATTACTAATCTATCCATTTTTGGACTTTTTATCCATGGAGACTTTTGATCAGAATGACTTGAGGCATAACATACTACATTTTCAGCCGATTTGACTGGGATCTAATTTCCATAAGATTAGTGCGTGGTTCTTTGATGCACGGTCTTCAGCGCCCTCTAGAAACTAGACATAAACGATTAAAAAAAATGTTACTTTAAACTTTGTACTTTTACATGTAAAAAGTTTTTTTTCATTATCTAATAAAGCAACTGAGAAATAAAATTAGGAAATTAGATCTTTTTGCCTTTCAAACTACGAGTAGAAGCTCCCCTTAATAAAAGGACGTTTCATTAAGGGAAAATTTTCGTTCAGTAGCAGTTTAAATAGTTCCAGAATCGGTTAAGTTAAAATTCTGATTTCGTCATACAAAATATTGAATAACTGAAAAATAGATTTAAAAATATATATCATTCATTAGCTGCTTATATTCTTTTAATCTATAATAACTATAGGTTGCTGGGACTCTTAATGTGTTTACTCAGCAAAGTGGTAATTTTACAACATGTAATTGGAAACTCCTTCGGTACGTATCGGTATCGTAAAAACCCAGCAAAAGACTCTGTGGCGATAACCTATTAATTTTTATATTATTCCATTAATAGCATGTTATTGTTATTTGAAGTGTAAATAACACTATTTAAATACAGATAACAACTACCACTAATACAATAAGTTAGTTTACATCAGTGAAAGATACACTTTTGAAATTCATAAATCGGAGCATTTATGTTTCTATGAAAGTTCATATATATATATATATATATATATATATATATATATATATATATATATATATATATATATAGTACCAACCTTCAAACGTTACGTGTCAAAATTTCAGGACATTTTGACAATTAGTTTACAAGTTACAGTGGTTTTAGTAACGCTACTTTTGATATTTTCAAAACAATGGAAAAAATCGAATTTCGTATGTTGATTAAACACTGTTTTTTGATGGGAAAAAATACCATTCAAGCAAAGCAATGGCTTTATAAGTGTTACGCGGACTCTGCCCCTGGAACATCACTCATCATTTATGGTACTGGAATGCTGAATTCAAACGCTGTCGACACAAATGATGCTAAACGCGCAGGACGCCTAAATGAGGTGGTTACATCGGAAAACATAAAAAAAATCCACAAAATTGATTGGATGATCGTAAAGTGAAATTGCGTGAGATAGCTGACACCCTAATGATATCAAAAGAACGTGTGGGTCATATTTTGCATGAACATTTGGGCATGAGAAAGTTCTGTTCGAAATGGGTACCGCGTTTGCTCACAGTGGACCAAAAACAACAACGGGTTAATGATTTTGAGCGCTGTTTGGACCTGTTAAACGGATTTTTTCATGCGATATGTGACGATGGATGAAACATGGATCCACCACTACACACCTGAATCAAATCGGCAGTCAACTGAGTGGACAGCAGCCGGTGAAAGCTGCCCGAAGCAACTAAAGACACAACAGTCGGCTGGGAAGGTTTTGGCCTCTGTATATTGGAATACGTATAGAGTAATTTTCATCGACTATGCTGAGAAGGGAAAAACCATCAATAACGAATACTATATAAAGTTATTGGTGCGTCTAAAGGCAGAAATCGCAAAGAAACGGCCTAAAATGGACAAGAAAAAGTGCTCTTTCATCAAGATGCAGACAGTGGCACAGGTCAATGGTTACGATGGCAAAATTGCATGAATTGAAGTTAAAATTTCTTCCTCATCCACTGTATTCTCCATATTTGGCCCCTAGCGACTATTATCTATTCGCAGACCTCAAAAAATTCTCGCGGGAAAGAAATTTGGCTCCAATGAAGAATTTGTCGCCGAAACTGAGGCCTATTTTGACGGCAAAGGCAAATATTTCTACAAGAAAGGTATAGAAATGCTAGAAAAACGTTGGATTGATTGTATCGCTATTGAAGGAAAGTATGTTGACGAATAAATTCAAATTCTGCAAAAAAAATGTGTTTTAAGTAGCTAGACCAAAAACTTTTCAGCTTACGTGTTAAACAAGTCCGAAACATATATCAGACAAAATTTGTTTCCGCTCTTTGTTTTTATATACTAGATAAATTATCAAAGGTAATGCATTCATGGTAATTTTCATTCAATCGACACCTAATAAGAGAATATTCCAGAATTTTTTCGAAATTCTTTGATTAGTACTCTTAGATATAGGGTGGAGAAACAGCAATTTCTGGCAATTATTTTTGAATAATATAAAGAGTGCGTTTGTGCGAATATTACATCATATACATATATTTTTGAAGCTTTCATTTAAAACCCCCTATTTCACCCCCCAAAATTAAGTTCTTAAGTCAAAACTCAACTACGCGGCTGTGATTAGGCCAACAATTCCTATATTTGTCTATCTATGTTAAATAGTTTAGGAGAAAATCGGCTGTGACGACAAACAAACAGACACCGAAGTGATTTAATAAGTGCTCCATTTTTCAATTTTGATATGGAATACTAAAAATGAAGTATTGTTCTAATGAAAAAATTACCGAGATTTTTGATATTTTTGTACTGAGAACAGCATCTAAAATTCGTCAATCTGTGTTTGTCTGTTGCTACGATATTTTTGAAATGAAATAGGAGTTGAGGTTAAATTTAGTACATGTACAGTGCTTAAAGTGAGGAAATCGTTTCACAGGAAGAGGGTGGAAGAGGCAACCATCAACCAATCAAGAGTTTCTTAGTAATGTAGGAATTTTTCCTGATTTTTGGTTAAGAGAAAGAGCAAAGTTTTCGGATCATTATTTATAGCTAACTGTCGGGGCTGAATTTTGCATATATCGTAGTAAGTATTCCTTCCCGAATTCTAAGCGAATATTAAAATCATATTTTATATCCAATCTTAGCAGATATAGTATAAAGAGGGCAGTGGATGTATGTATTATTCCTATACTTTATATATTCCCTTGAAGATTTTGGTGAAGTAAACATAGTTAGTGTGTAAAGATATTACTAATCGAATTTTCTAAGCAGAAATAACACATTTTTATATAGCAAATTATAGAATTATTGTTCTACTTCTGTTTTTTTTGAAAGGCAAGGATATAATATCTATAATAGCGTATACTTTCTTTTAAACGGTGGTTATCTCAAAAATTGTAAAAACAAAATGGTAAAGATAAGAAATAATGTTTTTTTTTATTGTTTTTCCTTGTACTTTTTCATAAAGCAATACTCACAGTTACGGTTTACATATATACACAGATATACAACAAAAATTCTTTTTAAGTGAGACACGTAATTTCTTAAGTATTTTCTATGCTGAATCCAAAAAAAAAAAACATAAAAAAGACATCCACCGTGAGGTTTTTTTCATAAAACACACTTAAAGTTGCCAGAAAATTATTAAGTGGAAAAAAAAAAACATTTTAATAAATAAAATGTGAAACTTTATAGTCGTTAAAATTATGGAATAAACTATTATTTCGGACATCTTCAAATATTCTGAATCTACATCTGTAACATATATAAAATGCAACGCCTCTCTGTATGTCTGTCTATCTGTCTGTCCGTTAGTGCGCTTATCACTCGAGAACCACTTATCCGATTTACGTGCTTTTAACATACATATGTTCTCTGGCCGGGTTATAGGATATATTTTATTGCGTTAGGTAACATAAGGAATAAGCAGTGAGAATAATAGTGAATCAAGTTAGAAAAAAGTTTGCCGCTAGCGCGTTCTCTTGCATTATATAAATTGCAACTCCTTTCTGTCTGTCAGTCTGTCCGTTAGTGCGTTTATGACTTGAGAATCACTAATCCGATTTACATGTTTTTTTTTTAATTCATACACATGTTCTCTGATCAGGTTATCTATAAGCTTCAATATTTTTCCGTTAGTGCGCTTATCATTCGAGAACCACTTATCCGATTTAAGTGTTTTTTTTTTAATTCATAAATTTGTTCTCTGGCTAGGTTATCTATAATCTTATAAAATATATTTAAAATGCAACGTCTCTCTGTTTGTCTGTCTGAGTGTCTCTTTGCCCGTTAGTGAGCTTATCACTCAAGAACCACTTATCCGATTTACATGATTTTTTAAATTCATACATATGTTCTCTGGTCATGTTAAAGGATTTTTTTTTTATTATGTTAGGTAACATAGGGAATAAGTAATGACGATAATAGAGAATAGTGAAAATCAGGTCGGAAAAAAGTTTGCCGCTAGCGCGCTCTCTTGCAATACGCTGCCTAAAAACCGTTAAATATTGAACAATATCATGTAGCAAAGAATATAATATATACAAAATGCAATGTCTCTCTGTTTGTCTGTCTGTCCGTTAGTGCGCTTATCACGCGAGAATCACTTATTCGATGTACGTGTTTTTAATTCATATACATATATGTTCTTTGGCCAGGTTATATAATAATAATCTATAAAATACATATAAAGCGCAACTTCTCTCTGTCTGTGTGTCTGTCTATTACTGCGCTTATCATTCGAGAACCGCTTATTTGATTTACCTGTTTTTAGTGTTCCGTACGGAACACTTATAAGATGACTTCGGTGTCTGTCTGTCCGTCTGTCTGTCACACCCGATTTTCTCCGAAACTATTTGTCATAGAAAGTTGAAATTTGGTAATAGTATAGGAATTGGCTTCATCAGAGCCATGTAGTTTTGAAAGTTAAATTTTGACTTAAGGGGTTAGTTTTGGGGGGTGAAATCGGAAGTGAAAAAAAAATTTTTTTACTAGGTAATCGAGTGTGGTGTCAAATGAAAACCTGTGAAAACACGAGTAAAAATATATATATATATATATATATATATATATATATATATATATATATAATGTAATACTTGTGCGCACTTTTCTTTGTGTTATTTTTAAAAAATCGCTGTCCACCCGCCTTATCTCGAAAAGTATTTATCAAAAAATTTTGAAAAAATTCTGGAAATTCTCCACGGGGTGTAGATTGAACGGAAATTATCACGAGTGCATTACCTTTAATAATTTATCTGGTATATAAAAAAAAACAAAAATTTCAAAGTCATCAATTTTCAGTAAAGATTGGAAACAAACTTTGTTGAAAACTCATTTGGGGTGTGTTTTGTGAAGCCACTGATCATTTTATACCTCCGTAACAAAATTTTTTTTATTAAAAGCAATCAACGTACGGAACACTAATTGCGCAAGTTCAGCTTGCACTTGACCGGTTATTTTTTCTAATTTATACATAGGTTCTCTGGTCAGGTTTTAGGATATATTTTATTACGTAGGTAACATATGGAATAAGCAGTGGCGATAATGGTAAATCAAGTCTACGCGAGCGGAGCCGTGGGCACGGCTAGTGTATCATAAAAACTTAAAAATATTAGGTTTTAGTATTCATGTTTAACAAAAAATACGCATACACCACCTTTAACTGAGCTACGTAGCAAAATGCTGAAATAAATTCGTGCAACTGCTAAATTAAAAAATTGTTTTTAATTTTATTAATATTGAACAAAACAATCACTTACTCGCTCGCTCAGTCACTCAGTCACTCACTTATTCATTCACATACCCCTATACTCACCCACTTCTACACTCACTCGCTTGCTCACTACCTCAGTAACTCATTCGTTCACTCAATCACTCCCTCCTCACCCACTCACATTCCCCCATATTCACTCAATCAATCTATCCATAAAATTGACTTCTAAAACTGTCAAGGGACATTAGACTGCATTTTGCAACCTTTTGTTCCTAAATAGTAAACGGATATTTTTTTTCATCACTAAAAAACTATTCCTCCTGTTTTGATACCAAATTCGAATTTGAAACTCAAAAACTACTAGAAATGATAGTTTTGTTCGAAAAAAAATCTTGTTTAGCTCTTGCATTTATTTACTTAAAAAAGCATTTTACCAACCATATAGCATCCTTGTGTTTTAAAGCGAATTTTTTGTTGAAACTGAACATAGAACTTTTTTTTTGATGTCAAGTCAGGATTAAGAACTTCAAAAAACACTGGAAATATTAGTTTTGTTCAATATTAATAAAAATTAAAAATATTTTTTTAATTTAGCGGTGTCACATATTTATTTATTTTAAACATCATTTTGCTAGGTAGCTTAGTTGAAGGTTGGGTATGCGTGTTTTTTTGTTAAACATGAACACTAAAACCTAATATTTTTAAGTTTTTATGATAAATGTAAATTCAGAACCATTGTTTGGACTGTTCTTTGGTCTCTGGTGTGCTGCCATGAATTCATGTTTCGTCAGCAGTTATGAATCGACGCTAAAAATCATTCCGATTGCGATTTAATATCGCCAAACATTCTTCTGAAGTTGACCCACGTGCGTGTTTATTGTCAATTAGGAGAAATAGTATCACCCATCTTGCGGAATGCTTTCTCATATCCAAATGAGTTGTTAAAATATTCTATACCCGTTCAGTTGAGATGCCTACAGTCTCAGCAGTCTCACGCATTTTCGGTCTCCGAACATTTATCAGTATATCGTGGATTTTTTCAATCATTTCTGATGTGGTGACCTCATTTGGACGACTTGGACGTTCTTCTTCAGAAATGCTTGTGTGGCCGCGTTTGAATTCAGCTGTTCAATATTTCAAATTATATAAAAAACAACACTATGTTTTAATTTCCAATGTATTTAAAGTCACTTGACAATTGTTTCACCATACAATGGCTTCTTCGGAAGTAAATAAGAAAGAAAAATATTTGGTAGTAATCCTGGTTATGTAGTGCTTAAAACTATCCTTAATTACCTAAGATTATGCTAATCATTTTATTATATTATTTACAGACAGAATTATTTTAAGAATGTAAATCTATGGTACTATTTCCGAGAACTAATAAAGATTAAGTAAGGGTGAATGGTTTAAGTCTACCTGTTCGTTTAATAATAGATTGGAGTTTTTTCCGTTTGTTAATTTCAAGACATTCAAGCAAATTTAATTTTTTAGATTTATTTTCTACATGTAGGATTTTTAACGTATCATCAAAATTATGGGATTCGTTTATTATATGGGTTGCGTAATGTGAATTGTTCTTATTTTTTAAATAACTATGTTTATGTTCTTTAATGCGAGTTTCAAAAGATCTACCAGTTTGTCCAACGTAGGTTTTTTAAATAACTACCAAATATTTTTCTTTCTTATTTACTTCTGAAGAAGCCATTGTATGGTGAAACAATTGTCAAGTGACTTTAAATATATCGGAAATTAAAACATAGTGTTGTTTTTTATATAATTTTATTATGAATTTCCAACAAGTATCGGCTAACACAATCAAAGATGTCCAATATTTTATGGTCGATACCGAAGGTGCGGAGTTCCGCTTTTATCTCATCATTCATTTTCTTTTTCAAAAACAAATATTTTTTTACTGCCCGATATTCAATTTTTTCCATTGTTTTAAAATTACAAAAGTTGTTCTAGTTAAATGGCTACCACTTACAAACTAAATCACGCAGAGACTAAAACTTGACAGGATTCATGTGAAAAGTTATGTTTATGAAAAATATATTTTTTGTAATAGTAGTAGCGCCATCTCTGGCCGAGGCCAGGTACTTATCATACAACCCTCATAGTAACAAAGAAGTAAACAGCATATCTTTGGTAATAACTTTAAAGAAAGCAGGTAATAAAATATAAGAAGTAAATAAAAAAAGTTACCAAACGCCTTTAATCGTAATATTTCGGTTTCAACTTTCAACGTAATCTTTACTGTAAAAGAAGTTTTTTGTATAGAATTTTGCAGTCAACCGGAAAAAGATTTGTGACCATAGATCGGCACCGGTTAAGCATTTAAAATCCCCATTCGGAATCTTAAATCTGCCTGCGTGTATATCGAGATATGGAACTGTCACCGAGGGAAAAGTTTAAGCAAAAAACCTTTGATATCTCGCGTCCTTTTTAGTATAAATTTATCTTCTATCTTTCTTTTTACTTTTTGTCTTTTTTTTTAATTTTCTTATTGAAGCCATAGGAGTCATTTTTAATATGCCCATGTATTTTTTAAGGATCCGTCTATAAATTGTACTATGCTTAATTGAAATCATTTTATTTTATTCTCTATTGATTTTCTTTTTGTATTTCGAGAGCACTTTTTTTCGGGCGCAGGTAATTTCCACACCACTAATCCTTTTATGACCTAGACATATTTAAGGGATTGTAATTGCAGAAGTAAATTCCACACCGAGTACTTTCAGGTAGAGGATGAGGGTTGATAAATGGGTGGTGGTACGCACCGGCCTGTTCAATTAAATCATTATTAAACCCTTTTACATATCAGTTTAGTACATATTATTAATTTGTGATTATTACTTGGTTGTGCGTATATTTTTTTAAAGTTTTGCTAATATGGAAGCAAAGTTAATAAAAAGTAATCGAGGAAAGGACATGTATGTGTGAATTACTACACTTACTTTCGACAAAAGGTGCTAAAATGTGGAGAAACATTTTGGAGATGTTCAAAAAAAGATTGCAAATCAAAAGTCTTCACTGTTGGGCCCGAGAATTTAGTTACCAGAAGTGAAGGACTCCATACATACGAAGCCGACACCAAGAAGCTGAATCGGCAAATAATTAGTAATTCCTGCAAAAGAAAAGCCGGAGAGCATATGAATGAAAGGCCATCTAAAATTATCCGACAAGAACTACAAAAACACGCTGCCTGAAATAGTAACAGAAAAAGATGTTGAATATATTAGAAAAAACATTTATAACCATAGACGAAAATTTTTGCCAGGACGTAATCCAAGAAGTGCTGAGGAGGTGCATAGTCTTTTAGAGACATTTGAAATCAAAACTAGCAAGGGTGAGAATTTTCTATATATCAATGAACTCGTGGCATTATTGTTTTTTCTTGCCCTACAAATGTCAATATGTTGTGTAAAATATCCAATATATATATATGGACGGCACCTTTTCATACTGCACTAAATATTTTACACAGTTATTTACAGTGCATGGTTTTGCAAACGGTCATTACATTCCATTATTATTTTGCTTATTGCGCGATAAGAGAGCTGAAACATACAAAAACCTCTTCACATTATTAAAATGTAAGATTTATTCAACAGATACACAGTATTTCAATTTAGAGAAAATTACTATTGACTTCGAAAAATCTATTCATAAGGCAGTATCTGAAGTTTGGCCACATGCTAAAGTGTTAGGATGTAGATTTCATTTACACCAATCTTGGTTTCGCAAGATACAGAATCTAGGTCTAGCTAAAGAATATTGCGACAAAAATTCTGAAATTGGTCGTTGGTTAAAGTATTGTTTCGGCTTGTTCTATTTAGCACCCGAAGAATTAGGTGACAGTTTTGCATACGATTTATATTCTATAAAACCTGAGGATGAACGTTTAAATAAATTTTGTGATTACCTACTAGAAACGTTTATAGAGGAAGAAGGAGCCGATTTTCCAGTTGAAATATGGGCAGAATCGAGTCCATCTTTAACTCGAATGACTAACTGTTCTGAGTCCTTCCATTCCCATCTAAATAATTCTTTTATTCTACACATCTGTCTCTGTATACTTTTATCGATAGGCTGAAAGAATTTCAGATTAACGTATATATAAAAATACAAAGTGTCGACGAGTCTAAAATAAGTAATAATCATAATAATCAAAAATTAAAACATTTAAAAAATCTTTATGAACAAAGACAATTAGGAAATATTAATCGTTTCCATTTTTTTAAAATGTGTCTCCTATTTTTCTCAACCTGTGTTGTAAATATATATAAATAGATACGAGGCTGGTTTGAAAAGTCCGTGCAAAGTCCGAAAGATGGCACCACCGGCGCGTATCGAGGTCATGTTTAGTTAGTAGCATCTCTTGAATGAACGCACACCAAGTTTCAGCCATATTGGTCTATTTCTTTGTGTTTGGCATTCGTGTGAATCAAGGAAGTCAAGTGATTTTCAAGAAATGGACGAAAAAGAATTTCGTGTGGTGATTAAACATTACTTTATGAAAGACAAAACGCCTCAGGAGACTAAAGAGAAGCTGGATAAACATTATGGTGACTCTGCACCTTCGATTAGAACAGTTTATAAGTGGTTTCAAAATTTTCGGACTGGCCATATGGGCACAAGTGACGCTGAACGTTCTGGGCGGCCTGTGGAGGTTACGACTCCAGAAATCATTGATCAAATCCATGATATGGTGATGGATGACAGAAGAGTTAAGGTGCGTGAGATTGCTAGTGCTGTGGGCATCTCGACTGAACGGGTACATAATATTTGGCATAAATATTTGGACATGAGAAAGCTATCCGCAAGATGGGTGCCGCGATTGCTCACGCTTGACCAAAAACGGAATCGTGTGAAGTGTTGCAAGGATGGTTTGCAGCTGTTCCAGAAGAATCCGGAGGACTTTAAGCATCGTTTCGTCACTGTGGATGAAACATGGATACATTACTATACTCTTGAGACCAAACAACAATCTAAACAATGGGTTACCAGTGCACCAAAAAAGGCGAAGACCGTTCCTTCGGCCGGAAAGGTTATGGCGACTGTCTTTTGGGATTCGCAAGGGATAATCCTCATCGACTATCTGGAGAAGGGTAAAACTATTACAGGTGAATATTATTCATCGTTATTGGACCGTTTGAAAACCGAGCTGCAAGAAAAACGCCCGCGATTGGCCCACATGAAAGTCCTTTTCCATCACGACAACGCACCAGCACACACCTCAGCAGTTGTGGTCGCAAAATTAATGGAAATAGGATTCCAACTCGTTTCACATCCCCCCTATTCTCCAGACTTGGCTCCCTCGGACTACTATTTGTTCCCCAATTTGAAGAAATGGCTGGCGGGACAAAGATTTTATTCAAACGAGGAGGTGATTGCAGACACTAATGGATATTTTGCAGACCTGGACAAATCCTATTATTCGGAAGGGATCAACAAACTAGAACATCGTTGGACGAAATGTATAAGCCTAAAAGGAGACTATGTCGAAAAATAAAAAAGGTTTACCCCAAACACATAAGTAGTTTTTATTTTTGCACGGACTTTTCCAACCAGCCTCGTAAATTTATAACTATGAAATTATTAGTGTTAATATTCTTATCTTATTTTTATTTATTTTAAGACCAATTATTTTTGAGTGGTAATTTAAATAATTTATCATTTCTTGTAAGTCATGTGGATTGCTACTAACCACCACAATATTTATTTTTGCACGGACTTTTCAAACCAGCCTCGTATGTATAGGTTTGTAGTATTATCTAGTATATGTAAGGAAATTTGTCCAATTGTATTTTATGTATTTAGCAAAAACTTCATGTTTTATCAATATTATTCTACTATGAAATAAAAACATATATTTTTGCAAATATTTAAAATTTTCAATAAAAACTGATTTAAAAGAAATCCGTCCAATTTTATTTAGATGAATAAAGCATAATTATATTTGCTTGGTGTGGAAATTACCTGTAAGATTTAAGCACCCTTATAAGGTTAGTGTGGAATTTACCTGTTGTATTAAGGGCGCAGGTAGTCTTGGTGTGAAATTTACTAACGCCGTTTTTTTTTCCTGTGTTTAAAACAATTTATTTTTCGTATTAATGGTATAAATCGGAGAGAGAGACAGTTAAAAACTTTACGGAAACCTACATACAGAACACATTGAACAAGCGAGCAAATTGACTTGTCAGGTAGTATTTTTAGAGATGTACCTAGCGCCACTTATTGAGGCCAGTTGATACTATTGTGCATTCTTGCTATATAGCATTATTCCGGGAATTTATAGTCGCACCACGTACGCAGTTGATTAGATTTATTTTTCTATATTTTAAACTATATTACATCGCAACACAAAATCGGATACTCCGTTTAATATAAAAAATTAGCTGTCAGAGCACACCGATGCCAGTGCTACATTACTATACACGTAAAACGTCTAATCGCTCTAAAACAATGTCAATTTTCTTTAATAATAAGCGCTATGTACTCTGTATTTAATAAAATTAGTTTGTTTAGAGCCAACCGCAAGGAGGTGGTTAATATACGGCACGAAGGCATTAAGCGCTCAGTTTTAGTTAACTGGGATATTGAATCGCCAGATGGGTGTTTCATTAAACGCATCTCCACGCTATGGCATAGTGTACTGGTCAAAGTTTCAATTTACCACAAGCACATGCCGCCGTGCTAGTACAAAGAGGGTTTATTAATTTGGTTAGGCGGATAGATGGGTTTATTATCCATCCTTTAAGAGTAATTAAATTTTCGAAACGGAAATGTGTATGAAATGTTTATAAACTTTAACAGAAACATATAATACCTCAAAAGGTTTCGAAACATTTGGTCTTCTTCTTCTTCTTTAGGTGTCTTCTCCACTGCGGAGCTTGGCAATCATCAGTGCTATTTGTATTTTTGAAGCTGCTGCTCTAAATACGTGAGTAAATATACACCCAAACCATTCTCTCAGGTTGCGAAACTAAGAGATACGCCGTCGTCCAACACTTCTACCCTGAACCTTTCCCTGCATGATCGGCTACATAGTTTGTATTTTTGCCCTCTCTTCACAGTGCCCAGATATTCGATTTTTCGCATGTAATGGTAATTAGAATTTCCCGATCTTTGTTCATTCTTCACAACATTTTAACGTTCGTGACTTTATCGACCCAAGGTATTCTGAGCATCCTATATACCCACATTCAAGGTGGTTTATTGAGGTTATTTTCGATTAGTGTCCATGCTTCTACCCCGTAGAGCAATATCCAGAAAACGTTAACATCTAACTAATCTCATTTTTAGGTTTTAGTGTATATCGTGGCTTGAAAAGAAGTTTTTTATCTTCATAAACGTAGGCCGCACAGAAGAAAAGTGTCCCGAAACGCTAGCCAAAATAAGAAGGTATTATTCGATTTCAACAAAAACTCGGTATGTCGGAGTTTTCAGGACCGCTGCGCTGATCACGAATAGAAGTCAAATTTTCAAACAACAAATTGGCGGCTACAAAATGTTTTTTGGAAAACTGTCACTTATTTTTATGAAACTCTTTATACATGTGGTTTTGGGGTTGCTGATTATGAATATTAAGTTCAAGTTTCAAAAAACCAAATTGCAGCCCCAGAATGGCGTACAATTTTTAAAAAAAACGTGAGTTATTTTTATGGAACTTTGTATACATGGGTTTTTGTGGTCGCTGATTCCGAATATGAAGTTCAAATTTCAAAAAACTAAATGACGGCTTCAAAATGGCGAAGTATTTTTGGAAAAACGTTATTTGTATGAAACTTTTTATGAATTTTTAAACAGTTTGCAAAAATTTCTGGAATTTTAAAATTATTTTTCATTTTATTGAAATTTTCAGGAATTTTTTAATTTTAGCAACAATTTCCTGAAGTTGTAAACAATTTGTTACATGTTGCAATATTTTCCCGAATTGTTTCACTAACTTTATCATTTTTGCAACAATTTACAGAATTTTTAAAGTATTTTTCCCATTTTTACTCGACTTTGTTAACTATTTTTCACATTTTACAATTTTCCGAATTTTAAAAACAATTGGTTGAATTTTGTAACATTATCTCGATTTTTTTAACAATTTTTAAAGTTTTTATCACTTCCTCGAATTTTAAAAAAAAAACGTCTATAGCACCTACCTAGTCCTCAATTTTTCGATATTTTTGCAAAAAATGTCTAATAAACAACCTTCACCTCATTTCATGTTAGAGTTCAATGGAGTTTTTATCTTATTGCTTGTTCTTTAAAAAGTTTTCGGAATATTTTCTTAAAAAACTCGATAATGAAACAGTTAAGTACTCACTTAACATTAAGTAAATATGAAATTCCAGAATCACAATGAAATTGTACTCACCTTCAAGGACATAATTCATTTTACAGATTTAAAATTCGTTCACTTTTGTACTTTCTATAATAGTTTTAAACTTGATGACGTCTGACTGCTTCACGAAAAATGCTGCGTGGCACTCGACGCTTCGAAATGAAACGAAAGTTATGAGACAGGCGCAAGCGGAAGATACACCTGAACGGTCGTATATTTTAGACGTAGACGTAGACGAATTAGCAGAAGTTTTCAAACAAATACAAATTTCTAAATAGAACCTTTTGTTTCTTACCTTATGGCCAGGTGTTCGGGCTACTGTGGGCCGTGCTTTCCCAATTCTCGTTCGAATTTCCTCTGAGATGTCGTTGTTATTTCCACATAATTATATTTATGTACCCATTCAACGGGATCATTATGAATGAGAAGTCTTCCATTTCCTCTTTGATTTTTTGATATTATCATAAATTTGGTTTTCTTTACGTTAAGTGTCAATCCTCTTTTGTCACTGGCTGACACTGACTACCAAGTCTAAAGGACTTTGCAAATCCTCCAAAGTTTCGGCCATTAGGACAATGTCATCTGCGTATCTAATATTGTTGATTGGCTTGCCATTAATTGTTATTTCAATCTCTTTCTCTTCTAGGGCTTTCTTCACGATCTCCTCTGAATGTAGGCTTAACAGAGGGGACCGCATAACACATCTCTGTCCCTCTTGATTCAGATTTCGTCTATTATGCTATTTTCGACACGCACTATTGCTCTCTGCTTGCTATAGAGATTGGTTGTTACTCTTATATCACGGTTATCCAATTGTATTGCCTTTAGTGTCTCTACGATTTTGCCGTGTTTAACTTTTTTGAAGGCCTTATTATAATCCACAAAACAGGCATAAACAGTGTGGTTTACATCGAGACACCCCCGAGCTAGAATGTTGAAGGCAAACCATGCTTCGCGGGTTTCAAGGCCATTTCGGAATCCAAACTGTGTTTGTCCTCTTTACCTTTCTAATTTCCTATAGATTCTGTTATGGATTATTTTGGACGAATTGATTTGAATATTTTTAACGTCTGACTCATCAAGCTGATTTTCATTGCGTTGCTTTGTACTTGTCTTTTTGGGAAGAGTGACAAACGTAGAAACTAGCCAATCTTGTGGGATAATGCTTTGGTGATTTTGTTTATTTTGTTACTGTTATAAAAATTGCGACTTTTTCTTTGGATATATACTTAGGCTGCCTGAAAAGTTCTCTGCCTGATATATTGATCGACTAGTAGCGGCAGTTTAATACTGACGTGTCATTGGTTTTTTTAAAATGGAAAAAAATTGAATAACAATGATTAAATTCTTTGTTTTGAATTTAATACCAACAGAAATTCATCCGAAATAAAGATTCACTTTCCACTGTGAAAAAATGGACTGCTCTTTTTAAATCTGATCGTACAAGCCTCGAAGATAGACCACCGGAAGGTCGTCCAAAAATTGCTACAACACCATAAATTATTTAACAAGTCCATATGGTGTTAGATGATCGACAAGTGAAAGTACGTGAAATAGCTGAGGCCATAGGCATCTCAAAAGAACGAATTGGAAATATTTTGCGTGAAGAATGAAAAATATGAAAAAACTTTGTGTAAGATGGGTGCCGCATTTACTGACAACAAACGCATTCGAATGCGTATTTCTTAAGCGTGTTTGGATCGTTTTAAGCAAAATAAAATGGAATTCAAGCATAATTTCATAACTATTAATAAAACTTAGATCCAGATTGAAGCCGGTGGAAGCGTACCAAAGAGGCAGCAGAGAACGTTATGGCACAGTCTTTTGAGATTACAAACGTGTTTTGTTGATTGATTGTCTTCCGAAAGGTAAAACAATTAACTCCGAATATTATTGTAACCTTGTGGATCAGTTGGAAGCAAACATTCGTGAAAAAAGACCTGCTTTAAGGAAAAAAAGAATCATTTTTAATTAAGACAATTCACATGTTCACACAAGTGTTTTGACTACGGCAAAATTCAACGAATTAAAGTACGAATTGCTTGAGCAACCAGCGTATTTACCAGATTTGACTTCCGCTGTATATTATCTGTTTCCAAACCTGAAAAAATTCCTGGCTGGAGAGCGTTTTACATCAAATGACGAATCTATTGCAGCCGAAATCACACTTTAACGATGGTATCGAATTATTGGAAAAACGTTGGAGTATATGTATTAAAGTTTCAGGAGATTATCTTGAAAAATAAAACATATTTCACGTCAAACAAATTTTCTTTCATTGTTAGGCCTGTTGTAAATGTTCTTATAACTGTGTCGTGCTTTGTGGTAGACTTTCTTTGGCCTGTCTGTCTAATCCATTTAATTACTGATCAATCGGCAACAGTGCTTTCGTTTTCTTCAAGAAAAGCTCAAACATTTATAACCATATAAGCCATCACCTTACTACCTTAATGTTTTAGGATGGCACTAGGCCTTTATTCTTTCATCTGCTCTGCACGCGCATCTACTCCATAGCCCCGATTTAGAGCTTTGCGACTTCAAAAGACCTCAGCTGCCGTGGCGTCGTTTTTTGTCATTCAAACAAAGAATATTTTTTTGGATGCATAAAACGAGTCTAAGTGTATTAGTGTAGACAGTAATTATGTGAAAAAATATTTTTCCGACAGTTTTCCTTCATAGGTAGGTAGATAACTTTAAAAAATACCCTCGTAGCAACCTCCACTATATGAAAAAGTAATAATTAATGACTAACTACCCTATTTCTCTTATTTTTCCCTCATTAATATAAATCACACTAAAATATCAATTTTAATTTTAGGCCGCTCGAAACAAAAACGTAAATTATTATTAAAAAAGTTATTTTCCAGATGCGGCTGTAACTCCGTTTTCAACGTTGAATAATAGTCATACTTTTTAAAATAATAATTTAATTACGAAATGCAAGTGTAAATTTGTTCCTGCGGAGTTAGATAAGTCAGTGGCGCTGCTCTGCCAGACCTAGAGTTACAAATAAATAAATGTACAGCGAATTTGTCTGAAGTTCTTATTTAAAGTTGCGATTTTATTTAAACTCAGTTATGTATATTTTGAAATCAATAAAAATTCTTACCGTCCACGTTTCATTTTATAAATTTCACTATCAAGTTTTAAGACGACGAAGATCAAATAGCTAAAGAACTACTAAAACACGAGGGACACTCTCTGGTTAAGCAACTCCAGACACTTATACAGAGGATTATAAGATCGAATAGAATCCCAGATGAATAGAAAACAGCGACAGTTATACTAATGCACAAGAAGGGAGAAAACGAAGATCCAAATAACTATCAATTTACTAAACTGGACACTGAAATTAACAACAAAGATTATTACAACAAAAATAAACGCGAGAATACAACCGGAAGAAAAACAGCAAGAACAGTAGGCGCTCATGCACTGACGCCGTATTCATTGTGAGACAAGTCAAAGAAAAATCCATAGAATACAACATTCCAGCATACTTGTGCCTGATAGACTTAAAAAAAGCTTTCGACAATGTGCAAATAGAAGACGTTATTCATCTATTGTATAACAGGAACGACCCATTAGACCTAATTAAAACTATCGAGAATATATATAAAGACAATAAAGTAGTCACAAGATTAGCAAAAGGAATGACAGAACCAATCTGGAATCAGGCAAAGAGATTCTCTTCTATTTAATATTGTCATGGATGAAATTATAAAGAATGTCAAAAGAAAGAAGGGATATAGAATGGGTAACAAAGAACTTAAAATTATATGTTATGCAAATGACGCGATACTATTCAGTATATATCACCACTACACCAAACAATTTATTTTTGCACTTGATGCGCGTTTCGCTAACCATGTTAGCTTCATCAGGAGCGATGATTGGCTAAAGCTAAATTACAAATCTACCCTATTTATACTTAGCCTAACCCTTGAATTACTCAAGCGGAACTAATAACATAGGCAAGGCCATCAGTTCCGATCAAATAACCGGTAGAGGGGACTATAAGGAATAGGCCCTCTGTCTTTATTTAAACTACTCTTACATTTTATGATTTCCATACTTTCGTATGCGTTCAACAATCTCCTATCAGATACATTTTTTATTAATCTTAGATTATCTAATGTTACAGTATGATCAGCTTCAAGGGCATGTTCGGCAATGCTAGACTTTTCTGTTCTACTGTATTTTAAGTGTGCTAAATGTTCTTTAAATCGTGTTTTAATTGACCTTTTAGTTTGCCCAACATACTTTTTGTCACAATCATTACAACTAATTTCATAAATTCCACTTTTCTCACAATTAGGAATCTTATCTTTGGGATTTCCTAAGATATCCCTCAGATTGTCTAATGACTTATAGACTAAGGTGAGGCCTACTTATTAAATACCTTATTGAGTCCCTTGCTATATTTCGGATTATATGGTATGGAGACATACTTGGTGTTATTTTTCTTCGCGTGTAAAAAAGGTGGAATTCTAGATATTAAACCTAAATTTAAGTCTATTTATTAGCTTATTTACTAAGTCATCGTCATAACCATTAACTCTATTTATATTTCTAATACGATTCCTTTCTTTATTAAAGTTTACTCTATTCAGAGGGAAAGTGACCAAACGATGAACTAAAAAATGTAATAAGGCTAATTTATGTTGTTTGCAATGAAATGAATCATTAGGAATATATCTATCTGTTACTGTGTCCTTCCTATAGATATCAAATTCTAATCTATTATTATTTTTAATAATTAAAATATCTAGAAAAGGCAATTGTCCTTTGTTCTCAACTTCGTAGGTGAATTTAATGGAATCATACCGGCTATCTAATTTAGAAACAAAATCATCAATATTTGCTTTCTTTGTATGAAAAATCGCGAAAAATATCATCCACATATATATATACCATACCCTTGGGAAATATTCGAATTCTTGACTGGCTTCGATTTCAAACTTAATCATGAATAAATTGGCTATGAAAGGTGATAAGCAATTACCCATAGCTGTTCCTTCTTTCTGAACATAAAATTGATTGTTATATTGGAAATAATTTTGTTCCATACAAAGTTTAGATAATGTTAAATATTCACGAATAATTTCGTCTTCAAAGTCATTCATTCTAAGTAATTCTTCGAGATATTGTAAAGTTTGTGGAATTGGCACACTTGGGAACAAAGAACTAACATCAAAAGAAATTAAGACTTCACCTTCATTGAGAACTAGATTTTTTGTTTTATGAATGAATTCTAACGAATTCTTCACATCGAAAGTATTTAATGGTAAATTCTTAAGTTCTTTTGATAACCATTTAGATATTAAATATGTGGGTGATCCGACCGATGAAACAATGGGTCGCATTGCTTTTCCCTCCCCTCTACTGGTTACTTGACCGGAACTGATGGCCTTGCCTATGTCATTAGTTCCGCTTGAGTACAGTAGAACAGAAAAGTCTAGCATTGCCGAACATGCCCTTGAAGCTGATCATACTGTAACATTAGATAATCTAAGATTAATAAAAAATGTATCTGATAGGAGATTGTTGAATGCATACGAAAGTATGGAAATCATAAAATGTAAGAGTAGTTTAAATAAAGACAGAGGGCCTATTCTTTATAGTCCCCTCTACTGGTTATTTGACCGGAACTGATGACCTTGCCTATGTCATTAGTTCCGCTTGAGTAATTCAAGGATTAGGCTAAGTATAAATAGGGTAGATTTGTAGTTTAGCTTTAGTCAATCATCGCTCCTGATGAAGCTAACATGGTTAGAGAAACGCGCGTCGAGTGCAAAAATAAAGTGTTTGGTGTAGTGGTGATATATACTGAGTAGTATCATTGTGCCAAAGATTCCACATTCCCAACTTAAATGACGCGATAATAATGACTGAGACCGAGAACGATCTGCGAAGGCTGCTCTTTGAATTCTACATAGCAGCAAAACAATATAATATGTCAATCTCAACTGAAAAAAACAAGACAATAGTAATAGCAAAAGAGCCAGCCAGGTGCAAACTGGTGGTAGAAGATAAACCAATAGAACAGGTAGTAGAGGTCGATTACCTGAACATTAAAATATCTAGTATCCGAAAAATCGAGGAGGAAGTAAAACATCAAGTCAACAAGGCTGATAGGATAGCGGGATGCCTCAATGATACCATATTTAGAAATAAAGTCCTCTTCGTGGAGACCAAAACAAGAATATACAAGAGCGTAATACGACCCGTAATGAGTTACACATCTAAAACAAGACCCGATACGAGTATAACACAGAGGATTCTGGAATCAGTTGAAATGAGAATACTTAGGAGATGTACAAACAAGACACTGAGGGAGAGAGAAAGACATAAGACGCACATGTAATAAAAAAAAACTATCTACCAATGGATAAGAGGAAGAAAAGTGGAATGGGATCAACACATAGGACGAATGGCAAATAACAGGACAGTATGGATAGCAGGAGACAAGTCACCGAATGAAAGATCGTCCAAGCAAGAGATGGGGCGACGATCTATAGAGCAGGGAATAAAGAAAACAGGCAATAGTGCCTAGCTATAAGTGGGAAGAAGAAGAAATCTTAAGATTAAGATGTTGACCATACCCATTTGTCAAACTTTGTGGTTTAGCCTTTACATTCAACTTTATTGACATACGTCACATACCTACGTCAGTACGGTATCTACCATTACCTTTCTATTTTTTTTTTGTTCGTCAATGACCTACTTTTACTGCATCAAACTGGATTTAATGCCCCAACAACTTCTCTTACATTTGAAGTTCCCAAAATACTTAAATCTCAAATTGAGTTTCTACGAGGATAAATCAAATATAACCCAGAATTGTTTTTAAAAGCTAATTTTTAAAATAATAAAAAAATCTAAAAACCCTTATTTTTCTGTGTAGTCTCCTCTGTTCAAAACACATTTTTTCCACTCAAAAGGAAGTTTTTTCATGCCGTCATCGTAAGATAAAGCACACGAACGATTCTACTCCTCCGTCATTTTCGAAATGTTTCAATGCATTAGTTCCAGTGTTTGTCGAGTCAATGTAGCTGCGTGGGGCTGAGCGTTATGTCTCGCCTAAGATCGACGAATTGGCTGGAATAGGCAATGTTAATGGTAATATGCCTCTGTGTTCTCTGCTCCATGCTTGCCCTCTTTGATTCAGGAGAGTAATGGTATACCTATGTTTCGTCACAGGTAACAAGGTGCCTCAAAAATTGTTCTCGATCTGCCTGATATCGTGCCAAAAATCTTTAACAACTTTCGAGACAGGTTTCTTTCTGAGCGTCTGTCAGTAAGCGAAGAACCCACCTTGCCGACATTTTTCGCAAACTTAAGTCATCTGTAATAATTTTTTGTGTGCTTCCAAACGATATTTCAACCTCCGAGGCGATTTCAGAAATTGTAGGGCGCCTGTCACCATCAATAAACTCGCGAACCGCCTTAATGTTCGAATCCGGGATGTTGGCCCGAGGTCGCCGAAAATAACTCAGATTTTCCACCGTGTTCCAGCCATAACAAAATTTCTTCTGCCAGCCATAGACTTAGATTTTCGAAAGCATCTTTTTACTAAACTGTTTCGTCAGTCTTTACGTTTTCTAGCGTTAAAACTTGATAATAATGCGTAGGTCGACAGAAAGTCGATTGAGTGGTCTCTCCTACTCCGGCACCCCTACACAACTGATAATGGGAGGGCGATGCGATTGGATTACCTCACGAGAGTTGAGAAAAGAATTCCAGTTTTATATTTGATTTACCCTCGTAACCTTACAACTATATATTCAATATTTGCGTCCTAACTTTCAGATCTCATCGCTTGTATTCCTAATACAATATAAATTCTAAGTCAGTACCGTCTTGGATCAGAACTCTTTAATCATTAGCAAATAAATGAATATTTGGTTTGGAATATCTATTCCAGCACAGCTACTTTTTATTTCTCTAAAATCTGCATACACTAATATATTTGTTAAACAACATTAGAGACAAACTACAATCTTCTTTAAGGCCTTTAGTTGTTCGTATTGACTCTGATACATTAATAGCAACAATATTTGGATCGTGAAGTTCTTAATTGATACTGATCAAGTACGTGCCACATCCGGCTTCAATCAATACGTCCCAAAGTTTAGTTCTTAGCATAATGTCATAGACTGTAATTACATGAACATATTCTATGTGCCCTTTACGATTAACTGCAACTCTCTTTGCGTGATGTAATCGTAATGGAAATACTGCGGTGGATCAAATATAAACGAGATTTATTTTTTTAAATTTTTTTATTTACTATAACAAATACAGAAGTACCTATCATTTTTCAACGTAATCTCCTGCTTTGCAAATGCTCTTTTCCCAGCGTATCGGAAGGTTTTTGATACCGTCGTCGTAAAGGGAACGGGGTTGTGTCAGCAACCAATTTCCTACGAAGCCCTCCACCGTGTTGTCGTCATCAAATCGTTGGCCTCCCAGCGCTTCTTTGAGTAGCCCAAAGAGATGAAAATCGCAGGGCGATAGGACAGGGCTGTAGGAAGGGTGATCAAGTGTTGTCCAACTCATTTTCTCCAATTTTTTTTCCACGTCTTTTGAGGCGATAAGCAAGTTTAACCTCATCCAAGAGGTTACAGTAGTACGCCGCATTGATGGTGCAACGTTCGTACAAAAAAATCAATGTGCTAAACGCCACGTCCGTGGACGACGATCATGGCTCTCATTTTTAATCTCTTTATGACCTCCCATGAACTCCTTGACAGTGTTTGATTCCCGAACTGTGCTGTCAATCTCCGCAGAATTTCGGTCGGTTTCACGCCTTCACGAGTGAGAAATTTAATAATGATGCGTTACGCAATCGAAGGGTGTACGTCTCGCTCCGACATCGTGAGCTGTACTACTGAATGCACTTGGCGAGGTCAACCGATCGGTCTCTCTACTCCTAACAAACCCAACCAACATTGCTAGAAGCGACTGCCGCTCAGAACGATTCTAAGCGCTCAGTACAGAAAATATCATTTATATTTGATCCACCCTCGTAGGTTGTCAACATAAGAGCGTCCTGTATAAAACTATTTTGAACAATTCTTACTGAATACACGGCAATTATTACAATCTGTCCTTGTTAGCCTTTGCCATTGAAGTTGGAAATGTACGATGTATTTTGTATTTCGCAAATTTCACATACAAATAGTCATTTAATTTTATATATATATATATATATATATATATATATATATATATATATATATATATATATAAATAATATATAGCATAATATGTATTAAAAATGGCTGCCGCGCATAAGGGACACCTATGGAACGCGAGATAATTTATTCAAATTACATTTGCTGTCGACCGTCCGGCCAGCAAGATTTCGTTTTATGCAATTTGCACGTAACTCAAATTCCTTAATAACTTTTTTTAAAAAATAATTCTATCATTTGAGTCGGTTCCTATTGGATGAGAAAAAAATTAAAACCGGTTTTGAGCTTTGAACCAAATACCAATTACACTTTCTCATTTAATTATTATTGAGGTATAATAAACATTGTAAACAATCACAAAATATGATAGCTTATCGAATGAAAGACTTTCAATTTCACCCTTACATTAAAAGTAATGTACTAGAACATGCGATTTTTTATTCACTTCGGAGCTCATCAGTTGTCCTAAGTGAAGATGCAGCAGCAAAAAAGGAAGTCGATAAATTCCATTGAGTTGCAATGGTATTATATTGGGTGATTGTAAAAGTTTGTCCCCGATTAGAAACCAAATTAAATACACCACATTTTCGTGAAAAATAGTTTTTATTAATCAATAATGTACTCTCCATCATTTTCTATAACTGTCTCCCATATAGTTAAACTGCGTGGTTTCGTCGTAAGATTGTTTTTGACTTCTTCCATAGAATCGAATTTTTGGCCATTAAAATTATTTTGCAGAGAACGAAATAGAAATCTGAAGTGGCAAGGTCAGGGGAATATAGCGGGTGCTGGAGGATTTCCCGTTTTAACTCCCTAAGTTTTTGCGGTGTCTGTTGAGCGACATGTGGTCTAATGTTGTCATGGTGAAAGATGATGTCTTTTCGATTGTCCAAATTTGGACGTTTTGCTTGGATTTCAACATTGAATTGGGTGAGTTGCTCACAGTACTTCTCAGCAGTTATTGTTTGGCCACGTGGAAGAAGCTCATAAAAAATTATTTCTATGCAATTCCACCAGACACATAAAAACATTTTCATTGGATGCAATTCAGCATTTGCCATAGAGGCTGCTCTTTCACTTCCATGGTTCCAGGTTTTTTTCTTATTGCGTTGTTATACGCAACCCATTTTTTAGCTCCAGTCATAAATTGGTCTAAAAAAGGTTTGTTTTGTTGACTTTTTAAGTTTATGTTAACTCACGACGCAATTAGATAACAGTTAATAATATCTTTGATTGTGTTAGCCGATACTTGTTGGAAATTTATAATAAAATTATATAAAAAACAACACTATGTTTTAATTTCCATATGTATAAGAAATTTCTCTATCTCTATCTATATCAAAAGTGAACAATAAACACGATTTCCCGATTTTTCACAAACCTTCACATACTGATACAGTCATACACAATAGTTTATCCCACCCTTATCCTCACAAAATGGCAGCTTTTAACTCTTCCATACATAGATTGTGACATATCCGTATGACGAAAACTAATTTTTAACAAAGAATTCAACATAATCAAACAAATAGCAATTAATAATTATAGATAATATCTTGAATAAAAAATCCTTTAAACAAGCAATCTCTCTAATTTATCCCACAATTAATGACAAAAAAGGAAAATTTAGTACACTCACATACACAGGGAAAATAACTAGAACAATTTCCAAACATTTAATAAAAAAGAACAATAAAATTCAAAACCAGTAATTCCTTAGGGAGTATAATTTTGAATAACAAAACCAAATCTAAGAAATCCTTAAAATTAGGAGTATTAAGTTGTGGATCTTGTACTAAAACCTATGTTGGCAAATTGGTAGATCTTTTGAAACTCGCATTAAAGAACATAAACATAGTTATTTAAAACATAAGAACAATTCACATTACGCAACCCATATAATAAACGAATCCCATAATTTTGATGATACGTTAAAAATCCTACATCTAGAAAATAAATCTAAAAAATTAAATTTGCTTGAATGTCTTGAAATTAACAAACGGAAAAACTCCAATCAATTATTAACCGAACAGGTAGACTTAAACCATTCACCCTTACTTAATTTTTATTAGTTCTCGGAAATAGTACCACAGATTTGCATTCTTAAAATAATTCTGTCTGTAAATAATATAATAAAATGATTAGCATAATCTTAGATAATTAAGGATGGTTTTAAGCACTATATAACCAGGATTACTACCAAATATTTTTTTTTCTTATTTACTTCTGAAGAAGCCATTGTATGGTGAAACAATTGTCAAGTGACTTTAAATATATTGGAAATTAAAACATAGTGTTGTTTTTTATATAATTTTAGTTAATAATATGATTATAAAAGAAACATCAGCACAGTGAAAAGGGCATACTTCTGCCATCTATGAAAATCGGGCACGAACTTTTGCAATCACCCAATAAAAACTATTCCTGGTTTTTTTATTGATAAAAAGAAGAAATTTTAAGTTTAATTATGCTTAATCAAACATAAAGATTGATACTAGGTTAGAGTTTGAATATATCACTCTATACCTACCAGGGTCTAAAGGTATTAAACAGGTAATAGAATCAAGCAGCGATGTTTATGTTGGAATGTAATCATTGTTTATTTATATATATTTTTTAGAAGGTCTAATTAACTTTTCTGTACTACATAAGAAATAATCTGACTTTTTGTCGCACGTAGCTCTGACTTGAATTTAAAGAATGGAAAAATAGTCACTTGGGGGTAAATAGGTGCTGTAAGTTGAAAATAACATTGCTTAATAGCAACCTTCACGGCAACTGCAGTGTGCACACCACAGTACTTTTCTTTTATGCTATCCCCCAATTTGTGCATTTATAACATATAATATTTCTCTAGTATTTCGTTTTTTAACTACTTGAGAATTCTGAAATAGGTTGGCAATGATCTTTTTAGTGTTCCGTACGGAACACTTATAAGATCACTTCGGTGTCTGTCTGTCTGTCTGTCTGTCTGTCACACCCGATTTTCTCGGAAACTGTTTGACATAGAAAGGTGAAATTTGGTAATAATATAGGAATTGATGGCCTCATCAGAGCCATGTAGTTTTGAGAATTAAATTTTGACTTAAGGGGTTAGTTTTGGGGGGTGAAGTCGGAAGTGAAAAAAAAAATTTTTTTACTAGGTCATCGAGTGTGGTGTCAAATGAAAGCTTGTGAAAACACGAGTAAAAAAATATATATATAATATTATACTTGCGCGCACTTTTCTTTGTATTGTTTTTAAAAAATTTGCGAAAAAAATCGCTGTCCCGGGCCTTATCTCGAAAAGTACTTATCAAAAAATTTCGAAAAAATTCTGGAATATTCTCCACGGGGTGTAGATTGAACGAAAATTATCACGAGCGCATTACCTTTAATAATTTATATGGTATATAAAAAAACAAAAATTTCAAAGTCATCAGATTTCAGTAAAGATTGGACACAAACTTTGTTGAAAACTCATTTGGGGTGTGTTTTGTGAAGTCACTGATCATTTTATACCACCGTAACATAAATTTTGACTTAAGAGGTTCGTTTTGAGGGGTGAAATCGGAAGTGAAAAAAAATTTTTTTTACTAGGTCATCGAGTGTGGTGTCAAATGAAAGCTTGTGAAAACACGAGTAAAATATATATATATATATATATATATATATATATATATATAATGTAATACTTGCGCACACTTTTCTTCGTATTACTTTTAAAAAATCGCTGTCCCCTACCTTATCTCGAAAAATACTGATCAAAAAATTTTGAAAAAATTCTGGAATATTCTCCACGGGGTATAGATTGAACGAAAATTATCACGAGTGCATTACGTTTAATAATTTATTTGGTGTATAAAAAAAAACAAAATTTCAAGGTCACCAGTTTTCAGTAAAGATTGGAAACAAACTTTGTTGAAAATTCATTTGGCGTGTGTTTTGTGAAGTCACTGATCACTTTATACCACCCTAACAAAAATTTTTATTTTAAAAACAATCAACGTACGGAACACTAATTGTGCAAGTTCAACTTGCACTTGACCGGTTTTTTTTTATGATTGTGTCACTTTTGCTTTACCGTGGGGATTCAGGATGAAGTCAGTACATAGATTTCCGTTTAGACAAGGGTTCACTATATGGGGGTGAAAGGCCCGAGACTTTCCGAGAGATGGCAATAGAGTGTCAACTCTCGGAAGATTCGTGTAAAATTTTCAAGATATTTTGTCTATTAGTTAGCGAGTGACAGCTGTTTGGGTGCTGCTACTTTTGATTTTTCCAGAACTATGGAACCACAAGAATTTCGTGTGTTGATTAAATATTGTTTTTTGCTGAGAAAAAATACATTGAATTGTTGTGGCTGTTACTTGATGGAAATTCATAACGAATGTAATGAAAGACTGATTTTGTCAAATTTCCACTTTATTTAAATAAAGTCTTTCATTACATTAGAAAAAATACAGCCAGAACCCAAGAATGACTTGAGAAGGGTTTGGCAGTAGTTCGGCGCAATCAAAATGAGTTTTTGCGTCGATTCGTAACAATGAACGAAACCCGGATCCACCAGTACATGCCCGAGTCTAACAGGCAGTCCGCATAGTGGCTGGAACTGCATGAAAACCGACCGAAGTGCCCAAAAACACAAATATCAACTGGAAAAGTTTTAGCAAGTATGAAAACAAGAAAAAAAGTCCGCATTTAGCGAAGAAAAAAGTGTTATTTCACCAAAATAATGCACCATCTCGCAAGTCCATAAAATAATTGGTGAAATTGGACCAATTGGACTATGAATTGCTTCCCCATCCGCCGTATTCATCAGATCTGGCCCCCAGCGATTAAGTCGAATGGGAAACTGAGGCTTATTATAGAGAGACAAATTGTCCCATATGAAAGGTATCCAAATGGTAGAAATAGCTTGAATAAGTTTAACGCTCTTACAAAAAATTACGTTGAAAAATAAAATCGATTTTTGACAAAAAATTTTTCTTCAGTCTTGTGATTTTTCACCCCAGGTAGTAGGACCATGGCTCCATCTCAATTGAGTCTATCACATCTTTTTCTTGCCTCTCATACTGTGCTGAAAATTCAGGTACAGCATTCTACACGTCGTTGTTTTTGGAGAACAGTTAAAGGTTTTGGTACCTATCTTGTATTTGCTTTAATTATAACGGGAAGCACTGCGGTTTTCGTAGGTCTACGCTTTGCTGATAATACTTTTATTTTCAGTTTTCCATCCGACTAGTGCAACTACTTAAAAATAAGGATATTTTTCTAGGATGTTTTTAAAGAAAACTACTGCATCAAATGTTTTAAAATGTTGGGTACCTATTTATTATTTGTTTACAAATACCCACAAATTTTTTCCGACCAAAATATTGGAATTTACGGGACAGGTGAAAAAAAAGGAACTCCACTGCTGCGTGATTGGCGCCTCCACATTGCCTGGAATAAAAAAAAACCAAATGATCACTAAAATACACTCCTGGACAAAATTAACGCAACAATATATTAAATCATACAAATCTCTATAATGAATTAATTTTAATAATTTTTTATGAACATTGGTTACACTAAAAATTAGAAAAAACTTATTCGGATACTTTAAAAGTGAATTAGCTACCAAATTTCTCTATAAGATTCGAATTAAAATTATTCTTAAGACCTAATAACAAAATCGTTGAAATTATGTAATAACGAAAAAAATAAACTGGGATACTAGTACTCAGAATATATCACCACTACACCAAACACTTTATTTTTGCACTCGACGCGCGTTTCGCTAACCATGTTAGCTTTATCAGGAGCGATGATTGACTAAAGCTAAACTACAAATCTACCTATTTATACTTAGCCTAACCCTTGAATTACTCAAGCAGAACTAATGACATAGGCAAGGCCGTCAGTTCCGGTCAAGTAACCAGTAGAGGGGACTATAAGGAATAGGCCCTCTGTCTTTATTTAAACTACTTTTACATTTTATGATTTCCATACTTTTGTATGCGTTCAACAATCTCCTATCAGATACATCCTTTATTAATCTTAGATTATCTAATGTTACAGTATGATTAGCTTCAAGGGCATGTTCGGCAATGCTAGACTTTTCTGTTCTATTGTATTTTAAGTGTGCTAAGTGTTCTTTAAATCTTGTTTTAATTGACCTTTTAGTTTGCCCAACATACTTTTTGTCACAATCATTACAACTAATTTCATAAATTCCACTTTTCTCACAATTAGGAATCTTATCTTTGGGATTTCCTAAGATATTCCTCAGATTGTCTGATGACTTATAGACTAAGGTGAGGCCTACCTTATTAAATACCTTATTGAGTCTCTTGCTATATTTCGGATTATATGGTATGGAGACATACTTGGTGTTATTTTCTTCGCGTGTAAAAAAGGTGGAATTCTGAATATTAAACCTAAACTTATGTCTGTTTATTAGCTTATTTACTAAGTCATCGTCATAACCATTAACTCTAGTTATATTTCTAATACGATTCCTTTCTTTATTAAAGTTTACTCTATTCAGAGTGTAACTGGGACACTAGTAGCGTGTGTTGCCTCCTCTACTTCGAATGACAGCGTTTATGCGCCTAGGCATGCTTCTAATTAAATTTTGGATGAAATCCTGAGGAATTTGCTCCCATTCTGTGATAACTGCATTTTCAAGTTCCCTCAGGTTTCTAGGTGCAGGTATATGACGTTTCACATTTTTCTTAAGGTGATCCCATATATGTTCTATCGGATTTAGATCCGGGCTTTTTGGTGGCCATTGCATAATCGGTATATCAACTTGATTAAGATAATCGAGTACCTCCCTAGTCACGTGAGGTCGAGCGTTGTCTTGCATAAACAGGAAATTGGGCCCCACAATGACCGAAAGGCATCACATGTTCTATTATAATATTCTCAAGATAGTAGTCAGCATTCATGGATCTCGTACGGACAAGAACTAACTCTGTGCGAGCATCAAAGCAGATGCCACCCCAGAACATAACAGAACCACCGCTGAATGGAATTCTTGCATAGACATTGCAAGGAGCAAATCTCTCTCCTGGTCTTCGCCATACTCGCTCACGACCATCTGGATGTTTTAGACTAACCCTAGTTTTCATCTGTAAAGAAAACTTGTTTCCAATCATCCATAGACCAGTTTTCGTGATTTCGAGCAAAACGTAACCTGGCAACTCTGTTCTCTCTAGTAAGCAAGGGCGCAGTGGCTGGTCTCCTACTGTTTAATCCAACTTCATTTAACCGTCTTCTAACTGTTTTAGAAGAAATTGTGACATTGCGAACAACTTCGAGTACGTTTCTTATTATAGAACTAGTGACAGTCCTGTTTCTTAAAGCATATTGTCTTATAAAACGTTCATCTAGGTCGCTAGTGCATCGTTTTCGCCCTTGCCCTAGCCTTCTAGAATAAGTTCCTACTTCATTCAAGCGTCTTACCATACGACTTATTGTGGAACGATGTTTGCCTAACAAATTGGCAACATAACTCTGACAATATCCCTCGTCCAATAAAACTGAGGCTCACACTACCTCGTGTTCAGTTAAATTCCTTGTTCGATTCATTTTTCTAATTCTTCGGGGTCAAAAATAAAACAGTCTACCGTACCGTACGTATTACTTTGAAAAAGGGAACAATTTATAAGCTTACTTTTAAAGAAAATCTATCGCATTATTACAGAAAATTGTTTATCTTCTAAAAAATTCTTTAAAACTGTAAATCTAAATGAATTGTTTTGATTTCTGTCATGAACAACGAAACAAAATATGCATAGCCTACTATTCAAATACTCGATAAACTTTAAAATTGACACAAGAAAAAGATAAATTAATTTTAGGATTGTTGCGTTAATTTTGTCCAGGAGTTTAGATATAATTTTCCGTACCATTAACTATGGATTTTAAAAAATATTGAAAATTATAAGAATGGCGGTGCTTAGAAAAAAAGTGTAAAATTTTCGCCAAAAAAGCGTCCGTTTTTTGTATGCCAAATTGACCACACAACATGTCCTTAATATGCAAAAAAAAATTATTCGATACAATAAATTGTTTTCGAGGTACAGAGGCAGCAAATTTAAAAAATGCAGTTTTAAGAAAAACGCGTTTAAAGAATGACTAACCTGTAACACATAAATAATGATCTCTTGCCACATATCTGGCTTTGTGACTATTTTGAGTTCACTAAGGTATTAGATGTTTAACTTTCACTCACGTGATGACCTCACGGCATTGGAATTGTAATAGCTGCTCCGGTTCGCGTTACGCTTCCAAAAACGAGTGTATCGCCCCCTGAGCAGCTGTGCCTGGCGACAGCTGTATTTTCAAAAATAGACATAGGCTGACTTTGATACTTCGACCTCTTATTCTGTACATATAGAACCATCGAAATATGTAAAAAAATCGATTTTTTGAAATTATCACACTGATATAGCCCCTTAACACCTTTTCTTGTACTAAAGTAATTGTTCCTGTAATGCAATGTTCAGCAGAACTGCCATAACGAGCTTTAACTTAATCAGATCTTCCCCTAGCCAAAAGCGTTAAGCTCATTCTTTAACTAGCTATCGAATATATATAATAGGAAAGAATTGAATACACAGCGTCTTAGCATGGTTTAATTTCTGCCAGGCTTTCACCTTGTTTCGTCAAAAATTGATACCTTACTTTGTACTTCTTTTCCAGGAGTCATGGTATTTTAATAAAGTTAAAAATTTCTGGCTCATTAAACTACCCAAATTTCTCATGTTTTAATCACTTAATTAAATGGGCAAATAATAATCTGAACCCCGCGTACACACGTTTTACCCCATGCCCAGCACACACAACAAGGTGTAACAATGCAAAAGCGTCCCTCGGGGCCTCGAACATTTACACACACTGACTGCCCTGTGTGTGCCGTCGCGCCATTTATTAAATAAACGAGTAAACAACGGTTTATGAACCGGGTCAAATATTTGCAGTGCCTAATTTCCATTTGAAAGTTGGCAAATTAGAGTTGTGGCTTTATTTTAGCAAAGGCTAATTAGTGAAATGAGTAGGAAAAGGTTTAATGAGCGGGCCGTGTCAAAAAATTTATCACATTATATGGGTTCGTCTTGACGTTGAAAATGTTATTAAGTTGCAGTCCTAAATCAGTGTTTCAGTTGTTAATGAAATTTTGGTTTGTGTCGAATTTAAGGTTGTATCACAATTTCATATTTTTCTTTTTTAAGTCTTCCTTACCAAAATTGAAAAGCGGAACACTTATAGGATCACTTCGGTGTCTTTCTGACTGTCACAGCAGATTTTCTCCGAAACTATTTGACATAGAAAGTTGAAACACAAATATAGGTATGGATGGCCTAATCACAGCCGTGTAGTTTTGAAAGTTAAATTTTGACTTATGAGTTCGGTATGGGGGTCGGAGGAGGGTAAAATAGGAACATTAAATGCATGAAAGCTTGTGAAAACATATATATTACTAGCTGTGTCCACGGCTCCGCTCTCGTGGATTACATTCACTTTTATCGTCACTGCTCATTCCTTATGTTACCTAACGTAATAAAATATATCCTATATCCTAGCCAGAGAACATATGTGTGTTTTAAAAGAAAAAGCACGTAAATCGAATAAGTGATTCTCCGATGACAAGCGCACTAACGGACAGACAGACATACAGAGAGACGTTGCATTTTATATAGATTATAGATAAGCTGGCCAGAGAACATATGTATGTTTAAAAAAAAAAACCCTAAATCGGGTAAGTAGTTCTCCAGTGATAGGCGCACTAACGTACAGACAGACAGACAGAGAGACGTTGCATTTTATATATATTATAGAAGAATATAGATAATCTGGCCAGAGAACGAATGTATGAATTAAAAAAAAACCGGTCAAGTGCAAGTTGAACTTGCGCAATTAGTGTTCCGTACGTTGATTGATTTTAAAATAAAAAATGTTGTAACGGAGGTATAAAATGATCAGTGACTTTACAAAACACACCCCAAATGAGTTTTCAACAAAGTTTATTTCTAGTCTTTACTGAAAATTGATGACCTTGAAATTTCTGTTTTTTTTTATACACCAGATAAATTATTACAGGTAATGCACTCGTGATAATTTTCGTTCAATCTACACCCCGTGGAAAATATTCCAGAATTTTTTTCAAAATTTTTTGATAAGTACTTTTCGAGATAAGGCGGGTGGACAGCGATTTTTCGCGATTTTTTAAAATAATACAAAGAAAAGTGCGCGCAAGTATTACATTATATATATATTTTTTGCTCTTGTTTTCACAAGCTTTTATTTGACACCACACTCGATTACCTAGTGAACAATTTTTTTTCCACTTCCGATTTCACCCCCCAAAACTAACCCCTTAAGTCAAAATTTTACTTTCAAAACTACATGGCTCCGATGAGGCCATCAATTCCTACATTATTACCAAATTTCAACTTTCTATGACAAATAGTTTCGGAGAAAATCGGGTGTGACAGACGGACAGACGGACAGACAGACAGACACCGAAGTGATCTTATAAGTGTTCCGTACGAAACACTAAAAAAAAAAGACACGTAAATCGGATAACAGGTTCTCGATTGATAAGTGCACTAACGAACAGACAGGCAGAGAGACGTTGCATTTTATATATATATATATATATATATATATATATATATATATATATATATATATATATATTATATATATATATATATATATATATATATTATAGAAGATTATAGATAGCCTGGAAAGAGAACAAATGTGTGAATTAAAAAAAAAAACACGTAAATCGGATAACTGGTACTCGAGGATAAGCGCACTAACGAACAGATAGACAGAGAGACGTTGCATTTTATATATATTATAGATATTTTGCTACATGATATTATTTCATATTTAATGATTTAGGCAGTGTATTGCAAGAGAACGCGCTAGCGGCAAATATTTTTCCGACTTGATTCACTATTACCGTCACTGCTTATTTCTTAAGTTACCTAACGTAATAAAATATAGCCTATAACCTGGCCAGAGAACATATGTATGTTTCAAAAGGAAAGGCAGGTAAATCGGATAAGTGGTTCTCCAGTGATAAGCGCAGTAACGGTCAGACAGACAGACAGAGAGACGTTGCATTTTATATATATTATAGATGCAACCTTTTATTTATATTATTTTTTAAAAATTGCCGAAAATCACTGTCCCTCCATCCTATCTCTGTCAAAAAATTTCAAAAAAAATTCTGGAATATCCTTTATAAAGTATAGATTGAACGAAAATTATCACGAATGCAGTAACTGTGATAATTTATCTGGTATATAAAAATAAAGATCGGAAACAAACTTTGTTTGATATATGTTCCGTACTTCTGTAAACGTCTCCATTTTGTTTAATAAAAAATGTTATTCACTGTGTAGATAAAAGTATAAACACAAATGCACATCAATGATCTAAGATAATTATTGTGGGAGATTTCAACATAAATTTTTTGGAATATATTAATAATAGTCTATCCATCAATTTGAATAGCATTGGGCTTATACAAATACTACTCAGTATATATCACCACTACACCAAACACTTTAATTTTGCACTCGACGCGCGTTTCGCTAACCATGTTAGCTTCATCAGGAGCGTTGATTGACTAAAGCTAAACTACAAATCTACCCTATTTGTACTTAGCCTAACCCTTGAATTACTCAAGCGGAACTAATGACATAGGCAAGGCCATCAGTTCCGGTCAAGTAACCAGTAGAGGGGACTATAAGGAATAGGTCCTCTGTCTTTATTTAAACTACTTTTACATTTTATGATACTTTCGTATGCGTTCAACAATCTCCTATCAGATACATTTTTTATTAATCTTAGATTATCTAATGTTACAGTATGATCAGCTTCAAGGGCATGTTCGGCAATGCTAGACTTTTCTGTTCTATTGTATTTTAAGTGTGCTAAGTGTTCTTTAAATCTTGTTTTAATTGACCTTTTAGTTTGCCCAACATACTTTTTGTCACAATCATTACAACTAATTATCTAATTCTAATTTCATAAATTCCACTTTTCTCACAATTAAGAATCTTATCTTTGGGATTTCCTAAGATATTCCTCAGATTTTCTGATGACTTATAGACTAAGGTGAGGCCTACCTTACTAAATACCTTAATGAGTCCCTTGCTATATTTCGGATTATATGGTATGGAGACATTCTTGGTGTTATTTTCTTCGCGTGTAAAAAAGTGGATTTCTGAATATTAAACCTAAACTTATGTCTATTTATTAGCTTATTTACTAAGTCATCGTCATAACCATTAACTCTAGTTATATTTCTAATACGATTCCTTTCTTTATTAAAGTTTACTCTATTCAGAGGGAAAGTGACCAAACGATGAACTAAAAAATGTAATGAGGCTAATTTATGTTGTTTGCAATGAAATGAATCATTAGGAATATATCTATCTGTTACTGTGTCCTTCCTATAGATATCAAATTCTAATCTATTATTATTTTTAATAATTAAAATATCTAGAAAAGGCAATTGTCCTTTGTTCTCAACTTCGTAAGTGAATTTAATGGAATCATACCGGCTATTTAATCTAGAAACAAAATCATCAATATTTGCTTTCTTTGTATCAAAAGTCGCGAAAATATCATCCACATACCTATACCATACCCTTGGGAAATATTCGAATTCTTGACTGGCTTCGATTTCAAACTTACTCATGAATAAATTGGCTATGAAAGGTGATAAGTGATATATAACAATCAATTTTATGTTCAGAAAGAAGGAACAGCTATGGGTAATTGCTTATCACCTTTCATAGCCAATTAAAAATATAACTAGATTTAATGGTTATGACGATGACTTAGTAAATAAGCTAATAAATAGACATAAGTTTAGGTTTAATATTCAGAAATCCACTTTTTTACACGCGAAGAAAATAACACCAAGAATGTCTCCATACCATATAATCCGAAATATAGCAAGGGACTCATTAAGGTATTTAGTAAGGTAGGCCTCACCTTAGTCTATAAGTCATCAGAAAATCTGAGGAATATCTTAGGAAATCCCAAAGATAAGATTCTTAATTGTGAGAAAAGTGGAATTTATGAAATTAGAATTAGATAATTAGTTGTAATGATTGTGACAAAAAGTATGTTGGGCAAACTAAAAGGTCAATTAAAACAAGATTTAAAGAACACTTAGCACACTTAAAATACAATAGAACAGAAAAGTCTAGCATTGCCGAACATGCCCTTGAAGCTGATCATACTGTAACATTAGATAATCTAAGATTAATAAAAAATGTAGCTGATAGCAGATTGTTGAACGCATACGAAAGTATGGAAATCATAAAATGTAAAAGCAGTTTAAATAAATTGTCCCCTCTACTGGTTACTTGACCCTGCCTATGTCATTAGTTCCGCTTGAGTAATTCAAGGGTTAGGCTAAGTATAAATAGGGTAGATTTGCAGTTTAGCTTTAGTCAATCATCGCTCCTGAAGAAGCTAACATGGTTAGCGAAACGCGCGTCGAGTGCAAAAATAAAGTGTTTGGTGTAGTGGTGATATAAACTGAGTAGTATCATTGTGCCAAAGATTCCACATTCCCAACTTAACTTATACAAATGATAAAAAATACCAGTTCTACTGTAATACGTAATAATTAACCTACGCCCCTTACCAGATGGCGGTTTAAGACCTTCATTGAATGCTTGGCAAGCATTTTTGATAGTCCCATCTTGCCAAAATTTCTCGACTGTGTACCCTTTGTTTATCCACGTCTCATCTAAGTAATATATCCTTGTTCTTTCAGAGCGAGCTTTTCTAACTTTCCTTAAAATAGTATCTTCTCCAGAGTACATCTTCTCCACTTTCTGTCTATAAAGATTTTCTTTCACACTTTTTCCAGTAAAAAATCATACCTTTTAAAACAATCATTTTTGGTATTTCTGGGTGGCTTCTCGCAGCCTGCAGAATCATATCTAAAGTTGGAATTCTTTTTTCCATAAGAAAGTCATGAACAATACGCGTTACTGCTTGTTTTGTGTTGTCTGAAGTTCTTTTCTGCCTGGTCTCTTTTTTTTTGGAGAGTGTATATCTCCCTCCTTTTCTTCTCTTGAAGTTCTGTAAAATGTGGCTTTACCAACTCCGGTCATTAAGGAACATTTTATCACACAATCGTCCACACTTAAATAACAATTTGGATCATTTTTAACATAGTCAAATACATTTTTAAGAAGAGAGAAGATATTTTGTTAACACACTAACTGACTTGTCACTAACTGGCTTGACATTTGAGCATGCTACTCTAAATGTGTATTTATGGTTGGAGCAACAGGAAGGTATGTAAATAAAATGATTCGATCGGCAATAAAACTTTGTTACAAAAGAGCATTGTTACCTGAAAAATACCTGGGAATAGATAGCACCTCTCAGTTATAGAACCGCCGGTCAGTCCACTGGCATTTTATTACTATCAGTTTCAAATAAATAGAGTATAGAGGCAGAACTCTGATAGACAATGTGTTTTGCAATTTTCCTAATGTTATAAGTTCACGTTGTAGAAAGTTTTTTTAGCCATCACAAATAAGTTTGTGTCAGAATCCTAGATATCGATTTTTACAAACTCATTTGAGGTGTGTTTTGCCAAGTCACTGATCATTTTATACCTCCCTAACAAATAATTTTATTTTAAAAGCAATACTAATTGCGCAAGTCTGACATTTGGTTGGTATTTAAATTTATAAGTCCAATTGCGTGTGGTGGCCAAATATCATTCTGTCTTACAACTTCATTCCACCGTAGGATGGTTATTGAAGTTCCTAGAATTCACATCCAAAAATCCTTTGTGGCTATCTAAGTAGACGAAACTCAGTCTTATTTAAAAAAAAAAAAAACATTTATTTTTTACAAAACAGTAAACTTAAATAACTTTCGCATGTCCACATAATTATTGTTTGTTAAAGGATCTTATTCAAAGATGAATATTTTGTTTATTATTTGAAGAACACCAGGTGTACAAGTATGAAATAAAGATTTATTTTCTAAAAAAACATGTTAAATTCGGAAGAATGATAAATGACTTTGTGTTGCCTCTTTCGGTATTCTGGCCTTTTTTCAAGCAGTGAACAGTTCAAATCGGTCAATTGTTGTTGGTAACGTTTAGTATTAACCGTTTCCCCAGGTTTCAATAGCTCATAATGGACCATGCCCCTCTGGTCCCACCAAACACAGAGCATCGTCTTTCTGCCAAAGCGATTCGGTCTTGCGGTCGATGTAGATGGTGTGCCTAGGTCTACCCATGATTTTTTGCGCATGGGATTCTCAAAATAAATCCACTTTTCATCCCCTGTAACTATACGATGCAAAACCGACTTCCTTTTGTACCGAGCGAGCAAAATGTCATACGTGTTTTTGCGCTTTTCCATTTGCCTGTCGTTCAACTCACGTGGTACCCATCTACCGGCTTCTGAATCTTTCCCATCTCTCGTAGCCGATTGGAAACAGTTTGTTGACTAACGCCCAATTACTCGGCGAGTTGTTTTTGTGTTTGCGAATCATCTTCGTCCAACAATGCTTGTAATTCCACATCTTCGTATTTTTTGGGCGGTTTTCCACGTTCCTTGTCTGCAACATCGAAGTCACCACTTTTGAAACGCCGAAACCATCGTTCACACTTATCTTGCGATGGAGCATGTTCACCATAAGCTTCTCGAAGTAATCGGTATGATTCAACAGCAGTTTTCTTCAAATGAAAACAAAAAATTAATGCTGTCCGCGAATGCTCTTTGTTCGGTAAAAATTTCGACATCTTGAACACAACAACACAACACTATGCACACACTTTTCCAATTTATCACTTGTGTGCGTCTGGCGCTTGTTGATGACACAACAAAATGGCGCAGTGTCTGTTGTCTGAAATCCGCATTTCATACTTGTACACTAGGTAACTGTACTCTTATAAAACTATAATCCGTCGAAAACAACTCATAGGAGAATGTAGTGCACTAAAATTTCATTTCATCGTGCAACATAACCTTCACTTATTCTAAAAACTTTAATCCATTTATTTTTGGTTTGAGGAGTTTCTCCTTAGTTGATTTGAACTAATTTATTTTTTAATGATATTAATCTTTTAATAATCCACATTATAATCACTTTAATATGCCTAATTTGTTGGAAAACGACAAAAATTGCAGGCAGACTCGCGAAAACGGATACGACAGCTGATTTATGTCATAGACTGCCATCATACAGATAGGCAACTCAGTATACTGTTCTTCTTTCCTCAAGACTTGGCGTTTGGTTGAAACGGCGGTTCATTTAATATTTAAATTTTGAATTTTAGTGTCCGCAACAAAAAAAATGGGTAGAACACGAAAACTCTGACTCTTAAACTATTTCTGGGTAAAATAAATAAAAAGAAGTTTTTTATAACATTAATTTTTACTTAGAATATTCAATTGAAAATAACAATTTTAAACAGAATACTTGAAAATCTTTTTAACATTGTTAAAAATATACGACACTTACTACACTACTTACACTAAAAAGATCTAACTTTTATATTAACCAGTAAGTCAACTAAAGTTGTGAAGCTGTACATCATAAGACCAGGAATGTTTGTTTTTATTATGACTCACTGATATAAATGAAATATAGTGTTCTGAAAACTATTCTCTAACACATGGGCTGAAAAGTCCCGGGCCTAACAAAGAAAACACGGTTTTTTTTTTGGTTCAAAATTAGCTTTATTCATCAACGTAATCTCCATCAAGAGCAACGCAATCATTCCAGCTCCGCTCTAACATTTCAATACCACTTTTGTAGAACGATTTATCTTTTGCCTCAAAATAGGCCTCAGTTTCAGCGATAACCTCTTCATTCGTGCGAAATTTCTTACCGGCGAGCATTTTTTTCAGGTCTGCGAACAGCCAGTAGTCGCTGGGAGCCAAATCTGGCGAATACGGTGGATGTGGGAGCAATTCGAAGTTCAATTCATGTAGTTTTGCCATTGTTTTGATTGACTTGTGACACGGTGCGTTGTCTTGATGAAACAAAATTTTTTTCTTTGCCATATGCGGTCGTTTCTTTGCAATTTCAGCCTTCAAACGATCCAATAACGCTATATAATATTCACTGTTGATGGTATTTCCTTTCTCAAGATAGTCGATGAATATTACATCACGCACATCCCAAAATACCGAGGCCATAACCTTTCCAGCCGATTGTTGTGCTTTCGGGCGCTTTGGACGAGGTTCACCAGTTGCTGTCCACTCAGATGACGATCGTTTTGATTCCGGAGTGAAGTGATGGATCCATGTTTCATCCATTGTCACATATTGACGCAAAAATTCCGGTTTGTTACGTTTAAACATGGCCAAACACTGCTCAGAATCATCAACACATTCTTGTTTTTGATCAACAGTGAGCAAACGCGGCACCCACTTTGAACAGAGCTTTCTCATAGTCAAATGCTCATGCAATATAAAGCCAACACGTTCTTTTGATATCTTTACGATGTCAGCTAACTCACGCAACTTCACTTTTCGATCATTCAAAACGATTTTATGGATTTTTTTGATGTTTTCTGGTGTTACCGCCTCATTTGGACGTCCACTGCGTTCTGCATCATCGATGTCTCTACGACCACGTTTGAAGTCAGCAAACCAACGTTTTATTGTTGTTTCTGATGGAGCGGAGTCCCCATAACACTTTTCAAGCCATTGCTTCGCTTGAACGGTATTTTTTCCCATCAAGAAGCAGTGTAAAATTAAAACACGAAATTGTTTTTGATCCATTGTTTTGAAAATAACAAAAGTAGCGTCACTCTTAGCACAATAACTCACAAACTAATGAATAGAATATCATGAAATTTTAACAGCTGTCTTTTGAAGGTTAGTATTAACTGAAAAAGAGGTGACTGCAATAAAACTAGCGCCATCTATGTGTTAGGCCCGGGACTTTTCAGCCCATGTGTTAACTGTTCCTAAGTTCTCATTTCATTCAATTTACATGTAAAGTAATACATTATCGTATATAAAAGTCAATTGGGCAGCTAAAGATTTAGATTCTATGGCAACGAAACAGGGTATCACTTTTAGACCATTTTTGTAAATCTGACTATTAAAAATTAAACTTACTACTGATGAAATAAATAATTAGTTTTTAAATAAATAATATCTAAATCACTAACTCCTAATCCAAATGGATATTCTAGAAAAGGTTTACGAAAGAAAGTTGTATTTCTTGAGAGTTGCAGTTAATTATCATTAAGGTAAAATAAATTGATTTCAAACTATTTAGACAAAAAAATTAAAAGTTTTTAACTAAATAAAGAGATATTTAAAAAAAAAAAATGAAATTTTAATTTTTTTTTATGTAAATATTCACAACTTTGCAAGTAGAGTTTAAATCAAATTCTAGATACTTTGTACTGTGTGTTTTTTTGATAATTTGTCAATTTAACCTACTTTTCATAATTCCATGTCAGTTTATGCAAATTTCCCGCCAAAGTAACGGTCACGTAACATACGAGTACGTTAAAATGAATTTTTAGGTTATCTGACATGAAATTTGGAGCGTCTAATAATAAAAAATTTTCCCACATGTTGCGCACTTGTTGTAGATCACGGTATAGACGACTTTTCATAATACAGTATTTTACACCCGCTTTTCCTTTTCTTTCGGAATAGGTTTTGACCAAAATAGTGACTCAGAACGTCGAATATTTCTAGCTTTGCTATATTTGTTCTTGCATTTTTCTTTCGGCACTTTGACCCTCTGCAGTTCCTGCTCCTAGGTAACTTACATTCTGTGCTTGTTGCAAGTCCAGCTGTCCTTTGATCATTGATGATATAGAAAGTGAAGAGGGTTGAATCATCACTTTTAGGTATTCTCTTTTCAGAATACGTTACCGTCCAGTACTTCAATACCTTGTTCAAATATAATTTAGATAGTGTAACGGAAAGGGTCAATAATTTTAAAATGTTTTAATAGTGATATGGTAACTTTTACTGTTTTTTTTTTTGAAATAATAAATAAATTTTATTCCTAAATATTTGTAGTAAAACATGTAAGGGATGAAATGGGTGGGGACGAAATTAAAGGAGTTGCTTCGTATATATCGTGTTATATGTCTCTTTTAGGGTTTTTGGAAGACGAGAAATTCAAAAATGAGAAGGGGCTGAAAGGAACGGAGGTTGTTTAATATTGTATGATTTTAACAGGATTTTAATATATTTACACATTTTTTTGGACAAATTCCAGTTCTTCTCTGATCATTGATGGTATAGAAAGTGAAGAAGATTGAAATAACAGTTATAGATATCCTCTTTTCAGAATATATTTTCAATACTCATATACCTTGTTCAAATATAATTTAGCTACCACATCTCTACTTTTAGTGACTATAAATTTGTCAGAGAATTTGCTTTGAAATTTTATTTTTGATCTTAAGAACGTTGAACAACTCTTATGGTCCTTTTACATGATCATATCAGTCCTCAGTTCAGTTTCAGTCGAACTGTCCGTTTTTCCTATGTGTAAAAAGGAAAAACTGAAAACAGAACTGAAACGGAGACTGACACCTGACGGTATGGGGTTCTTTTCTTCCACCGTTTCTTCAACGCCACACCTAAGGCTACTGCAGTAAGATAGTCCTCATACCTGAGTATGTACTCTTTGGGACAGTATGACAACACGCGTTTGAACGCGAAAAAAACCCAAAAAAAAAACACTTTGAAAGTGTAATTCGGAATGATAACTGAACGGACAGTGTAATAGTTCAGGAAATGAAGCATTTTGGCTTGCAATTTTTTCATCCAGCATGGATTTACTTGAAATTTTCACAGAAGGTAGGGAATAGCCCAAGGATCATTTTCTATATCATGCTGCTGTACGTTAAAACCTTGGGGGTGGTTGCCACCCCATCTCGGGGGTGGAAACTTTTATTACATTTTAACTATAGGAATCGATGGAAAAAGTAAGAAAAAAATGTTCTTTATGTTTTCTTCGTAAAACTAATATTTTTCGAGTTATTCGCGGTTGAAAGTAACAGTTTTTCGACGAAAAAATCGACTTTTTTAAAGGGTTTTTTGCGAATAACTCGAAAAATATGCATTTTATCAAAACAACTCTGAAACAAAAATTATCCGTATATGCCGTAAGACTTCGTAGATACAAAGAACCAAACGAGAGGAAAGATACCAACAGCCTCTTCCGAGGAGGCCAAACACAGTTCTACCGGAAAACTATGCACAGCAAACAGACAGCAGTGACCGAACCACCAAACAAACAAGAACTCACAGATCATTGGAAAAGTATCTGGTCAGAACCCAAACTACCCAATAATAACACCCCCTGGATCAAAGCCAAAGAAGGCAAAGATAAGCATGTGACAGAACAGGAAAATCCAACATTAACTACTGTGGGACCAAAGAGCATGATGAGGCGCCTGGATGCAAGAAGTTCCGGAGGTAGAATGGCCCCCGTTCGGATCTCCGGGTAGGGGGTGGTTCGGAGGCGTCGACTTGCAGACATCATAATTTTAAGATAGATTTTTGCAACATACGAGGTATAAACTCGAACATAAATTCAGTGCATCAACACCTGCAATCAGATAAACCTCATGTACTCGCTTTATGTGAAAACCAAGGTCAGTCCATCGACCAGCACGGTCAACTATCTTTATCCTGGGTACGACTTCTATTCCCGGTTTAGGCGTAACTTTGGAATCTGTCTTTTTGTCAGAAGCGACCTCTCTTGTCAACGAGAAGAAGCTCTGGAGCCCCCAAACTTTGATGTTATGTGGTTAAAAATAACGACTCAACAAACCACAAGGTTCATCTGTATCCTGTATCGACCACCAAGTGATACCAATTTTCGAACACTTTTCGCTTCTCTTGCAGACACCATCGATCATTTACAAAGTAACTATACAAGTGCCGAAATTGCCATCCTGGGCGACTTTAATGTCCACAATATCAACTGGCTCAAATATTCAAATACTACCGACGAACAAGGTCGTGAAGCTGAATCATTCTCAATCAGTTATGGGTTAACTCAGCTTATTGACGAACCAACACGGATCCCTGATCGAGACGGGGAGTTCGCCAGTCTTCTTGATCTGTTTTTAACCACCAATCCGGAGATTTACACGGTCACCGTAAATCCGCCGTTAGGTTCTTCCGACCATAAACTGCTTTCGACATCGAGTATCCTGCCAATCAGTGACAGAGAGGCGCCTAGGCCGCGCAAGATTTGGCACTACAAATCTGCTAAATGGGAAGATCTCATGGAATACTTTCGAACTTTCCCTTGGATGGACGTTTGTTTTCGATCCGATAACCCATCTGACTGCGCCAGGGAGGTCTCCGATGTTATTTTGGCTGGTATGGAAGCTTACATCCCTTTTTCGAAGAAATGCTCCTCCAACGGCAAGCCTTGGTTCGACCGAAAATGCAAAGAAGCTGTTGCTTCTAAACATATTGCCTACCGACAATGGCGTGAAAATCCTAACACCTTAAATCGAAACATCTTTGTTCATGCCCGGAACAGATGCAAGGGAATTATCGACGAAACCAAGGAGGCACACAATCAACGATTTAGAAACAAACTTCTCGCTTGTCCCAACAATTCCAGGTCCTTCTGGGCAGTCGCTAAGGCAGTTAGTCAAAATTGTAGCTTTTAAAAAAACAAACAAAATCCTTTTTTTATAATTTTTCTACGACCAATACGAACCGAGATACGGCATGTTAATGGTTAGCTTTTTTTTTTCCGTCAAATGCATAATTTGAAAGATTCAAAGCCAGATAACGGAAAAACTTTGCATTTTTCGAGGAAAACTTATAGAATTTTTTTTAAAGTATATAATTAGACCTTTTAAAAAAAAAGTCTCTAGCATGAAAATTGAGCGACTTATGATCAAAATAAGGTCGGTACCTACTTTTTTCTACTAAAAAATCTGTGAAAACAACCCCCTAACTACCCCCTAATTAAAATTGATCTTCACCCTTCTGTGATTCTCTTTATATATGTATTATCAATACACCCAAGAAGTTTGACCAATTTAAAATGCCTAATTTAAGAAAAATTGGAGTTTAAAGAGAAAACGATTTTTTGCAATTTCGTATTTTTCACCCTTTTCTTCAAAATATCTCCGAAAATACTGGAGATACGAAAAAAAAAAAATGATAGAGTACCAAATTGTAGCTTTTTTAATGACTAAAATTTCCCTGTGCGTAGATTTTCTGTACAATGAATATTTGGCGAGATATAGCCGTTTAAAACCTCTATTTACGAGCGAACACCACCTTATTCGAGCCCTTTAAACTCACCCCATTTAAAAACTAAGGGATCTTAAGGAATTTAATTCACACAGTCTTATAGCTCTTGAAAAGCCCTACAAAATCGTTTTTGAAAAAAACTTTCTATCACTAAAAATGAAGGAGCTATGTTTTAAAAAACCAATCAATTTTTTTTTCGAAAAATTCGAATAGCCCGCTTCGGAGCGTAATAATCTACATAACCGGTATATTTGGCAGTAATACGTTATATGTTCCACACTATATAGTCCACCTGTAATCGAAGAAGACGAAGATGACATCGACCACGAATCAATGAGACAGACTTTTAAAAAACGTATATGTATTTGTATCTGTATTTGTAAATTAAGTCGTCTCTGTATGTAAATGTATGTGAATATGCCGTGTATTTTTGTGTTAATAAATTTTTTTAGTGTTCCGTACGGAACACTTATAAGATCACTTCGGGTGTCTGTCTGTCTGTCTGTCTGTCACACCCGATTTTCTCCGAAACTATTTGTCATAGAAACTTGAAATTTGGTAATAATATAGGAATTGATGGCCTCAACAGAGCCATGTAGTTTTGAAAGTTAAATTTTGACTTAAGGGGTTAATTTTGGGGGGTGAAATCGGAAGTGAAAAAAAAATTTTTTTACTAGGTCATCGAGTGTGGTGTCAAATGAAAGGTTGTGAAAACACGAGTAAAAAATATATATATAATGTAATACTTTGTATTATTTTCAAAAAATCGCGGAAAATCGCTGTCCCGCGCCTTATCTCGAAAAGTACTTATCAAAAAATTTTGAAAAAAAAAAAAAACCCTGGAATATTCTCCACGGGAGGTAGATTGAACGAAAATTATCACCTTTAATAATTTATCTGGTATTAAAAAAAAAAAAACAAAAATTTCAAGGTCATCAGATTTCAGTAAAGATTGGAAACAAACTTTGTTGAAAACTCATTTGGGGTGTGTTTTGTGAAGTCACTGATCATTTTATATCACCGTAACATAAATTTTGACTAAGGGGTTCGTTTTGAGGGGTGAAATCGGAAGTAAAAAAAAATTTTTTTTACTAGGTCATCGAGTGTGGTGTCAAATGAAAGCTTGTGAAAACACGAGTAAAAAATATATATATAATGTAATACTTGCGCACACTTTTCTTCGTATTACTTTTAAAAAATCGCGAAAAATCGCTGTCCCCTACCTTATCTTGAAAAGTACTGATCAAAAAATTTTGAAAAAATTCTGGAATATTCTCCACGGGGTATAGATTGAACGAAAATTATCACGAGTGCATTACCTTTAATAATTTATTTGGTATATAAAAAAAAAATAAAATTTCAAGGTCACCAGTTTTCAGTAAAGATTGGAAACAAACTTTGTTGAAAACTCATTTGGGGTGTGTTTTGTGAAGTCACTGATCATTTTATACCGCCCTAACAAAAATTTATATTTTAAAAACAATCAACGTACGGAACACTAATTGTGCAAGTTCAACTTGCACTTGACCGGTTTTTTTTTATGTAATTCTACTTTTTTTTCTATTTAGATCTATTAAATTACTTTATAAAAATTGCAGTGTTATTAAGGGTGGTTTTTAAGGGTTAAAATATTATGATATTATATCCTAAAGCATAAAACAATCATTATTTAACCAATCCAAACCAAATTTTACCCATATTAAGGTTTACAATATTATTTTATAATTTTTGACAATAAGGGGTAGTTTTCACCCCTAAAAATAATCAACGCCCATGAGCATGATATAGAATATGAAGTAGAGGGTGAGATGAGCCTAATCCCAAATTTTTATGCAAATCAATGCAAGACGAAATCATTTTTTTAGGATAAATAATTTTTTTATATTAAGCTCTAACAAGGCTTGATTTTTAAGGGTTGAAACATTATGAAATTGTATCCTAAAGCATAAAATAATCCTTATTTAACTAATCCAAACCAAATTTTACCCATATTAAGGTTTAAAATGTTATTTTATAATTTTTTACAATTAGGGGTAGTTTTCACCCTTAAAAAACAAAAAGCGTACAACGGCACGATATAGAAAATGAACTAGAGGGTGAAATGAGCCTAATCCCAAATTTTTGTACAAATCGATGCTGGACGAAAAAATTGCGAGGTTTTGCCATTTTTTGAGCTTCATTTCCTGTACTATAAAAACAAACTTCCTTCCGAACTGAAATGAACGAAAACTCAAACTGAGACGGAACTGAGAACTGATATAACCATGTAAAAGGACCATTATAGTCCTTTTACACGGTCATATCAGTTCTCAGTTCCGTTTCAGTTTTAGTTTTCGTTTCATTTCAGTTCGGAAGGAGGTTTGTTTTTACACCGTCATCCGTTCAGTTCTCAGTCTGAGTTATCTTTCAAAGTGTTGTATGTTTCGCGTTTAAACACGTGTTCTCATACTGTCCCAAAGTGTACATGTGTAAAATAGCTCATATGAAGACTGTCTCACTGCAGTAGCCTTAGCTGTGGCGTTGAAGAAAACGATGGAAGAAAAAAACCCCATACTGTCAGGTGTCAGTCTCCGTTTCAGTTCTGTTTTCAGTTTTTTCCTTTTTATAGTCCTTTTACACGGTCATATCAGTTCTCAGTTCCGTCTCAGTTTCAGTTTTCGTGTCATTTCAGTTCGGAAGGAGGTTTGTTTTTACACCGTCCGTTCAGTTCTCAGTCGGAGTTATCTTCCAAAGTGGTATGTGCGTTTCGCGTTCAAACACGTGTTGTCATACTGTCCCAAAGTGTACATGTGTAAAATGGCATATGTATGAAGACTGTCTCACTGCAGTAGGCTTAGCTATGGCGTTGAAGAAACGATGGAAGAAAAGAACCCCATACCGTCAGGTGTCAGTCTCCGTTTCAGTTCTGTTTTCAGTTTTTCCTTTTTACACATAGGTAAAACGGACAGTTCGACTGAAACTGAACTGAGGACTGATACGACCGCGTCAAACGACCATTACACATAGGAAAAACGGACAGTTCGACTGAAACTGAAACTGACCTGAGCACTGATATGACCGTGTAAAAGGACCATTACTGAGGTTGCGTTTATTGCTGTTGCGTTTGTCAGAACTCACATAGAGATACTGTGTCATAGGTTTTTGGCAGATCTACAATAAATGGGCAGACTTTTCTATTTCTTGCTATTTTCTTTTCGTTCATTTATTGTGAATATATAGTCTGTAGATGAACTATCTAGCTTCGAATCCGGCTTATTGTTTTATTTGAAATGGCCAATATTTATTCTCAATACAGGCATTCCAATTCCAATTTGGTTTTTACGAAATCCTTTTTATCAGGTCATCGCTTGTATGTCTTTTCTAAGTCGTTCATTATGTTCTCTCCATTTTTTTGTCGTTTTAAAAAAAGGTTTTATTATGGTCAATATTATTTAAAACACGATCATATTCTTGGGTTTATCAACAACACGTCTGGTTTTTATTTTATCGAAAAAAATTCAAACTGCATCTCCCATACACAATAATAGCCGGGCCTAGTCCCGAATCGAAAATACAGATTTCGATATCAACCAGATTATAGCGTAGATATATTCGATAAGGCCCTTCGGCAAAAAAAGACAATGTGTGCCCTAAAAGTCCGAACACGTACTCGAGATCCATTTACTTTGTCGTGCGCACGAGGATTGAAATCGAAATGCCCGTTTTGATTCCGGTTTTATACAATATCGTATATCGCGTCGGCGGACGAAAAAAAACGTTTCGAATATCTCGGAGTGTACGTGACATATGTCACTGATGGGTCTTTACTGAAAATTTTATCGAGGCTTCACAAATAACTCAACTCGATAAAAAAAAAAATGGTAAAACAAAATAAAGGCCAGTAAAAATCATCAAACATCTGTTTTTTTTAGGTCAAATGCTTCGCTTCCTTTTATTTTCCTTGCTAAAGGTTTAAATTGTATTCGTGAAAAAATTTCACTCCGAGATTTTTGCTTCTTTTTTTCACGTTTTAAGGTTCCTAAATCACGAAAAACATAGTTACTCATTCACGTCGGTGTGTTTGTCGCTCTGTTGGCACTATAAACCTCGTGCGAAATGAGGTATCAATTTCAAACTTGGTACATAGATATTAGATAGATTTTGCAACGCTTATTTTGGTAGGCCACTGTCTTTATCTTTATTTAAAGCATACGCCCACCGTTTGTAGCTTGCACAGTAGTAAAAGGAAGAAATTAAATATAAGGGCTGTTATCGTTATTTAAAGCATGCGTTTACCATCTGGAGCTTGCGTAGTAGTGACACAAAATAAGAGAAACCTTTATTAAGGATAGCGATTTCCATTATTTGGGAACGTATTTGAAGTTCGTTATTCTTATCGCTATTATGGTAGGATCCATAGAAATAACTAGGAAAGTACAGTGAAATTGAAATGATAATTTTTTATTTCAAATAACACTGGCAACAGTTAATTAGTGTTCAGATTATGTTGGAATTCTGCAATCTTTGGCACAATAGTATTACAGTGTGCTAATTTCAAATGAATTTTTATTTTTCGCACATTCGTATTACCTTGGAAATATTGAATGAAGTGATAGAAACCTGCTAGACATAACTTTAATTTAGAAACTTGTGTTCACCCATCAAATACTAATAACCGGTGTGCTTAACATGAATTTAAGAAAAAAAATCCCCTAAGTTTATAGAAGACAAGTAAATCGAATAAGTGGTTCTCGAGTGATAAGCGTACTAATAGACAGACAGAGAGACGTTGCATTTTATATATATGATATTCTTTGCTACATGATATTGTTCCATATTTAGTGATTTAGGCAGTGTATTGCAAGAGAACGCGATAGCGGCAAACTTTTTTCCGATTTGATTCACTATTATCGTCACTGCTTATTCCTCATGTTACCTAACGTAATAAAATATAGTCGATAACCTGGCCAGAGAACATATGTATGTTTTAAAAAAAAGCACGTAAATCGGATAAATGGTTCTCCAGTGATAAGCGCACTAACGGGCAGACAGACAGAGAGACGTTGCATTTTTTATATATATTATAGATATAGATTATTATTATTATATAACCTGGCTAAAGAATATATGTATGAATTTAAAAAAAGACACGTAAATCGGATAAGTGGTTCTCGCGTGATAAACGCACTAATGGACAGACAGACAGACAGAGAGACATTGCATTTTTTATATAATATAGATTATAGATATTCACTGCTACATAATGTTGTTCCATATTTAATGGTTTAGGCTGTGTATTGCAAGAGAACGCGCTAACGGCAAACTTTTTTCCGACTTCATTCACTATTATCGTCACTGCTCATTCCTTATGCTACCTATCGTAATAAAATATAGCCTATAACCTGGCCGGAGAACATATGTATGTTTTTTTAAAAAAAAAGTACATAAATCGGATAAGTGGTTCTCCAGTGATAAGCGCACTAATGGACAGACAGACAGACAGGCAGACAGAGATACGTTGCATTTTTTATATATATTATAGATGTAGTAAAATGTATATCTATAACCTGGTCAGAGAACATGTGTATGAATTTAAAAAATCACGTAAATCGGATAAGTGGTTCTCGAGGGATAAGCGCACTAACGGGCAGACAGACAGACAAAGAGACGTTGCATTTTATATATATTATAGATATAGATTATTATTATTATTATTATAAAACCTGGCCAAAGAATATATGTATGAATTTAAAAAAAGACACTTAAATCGGATAAGTGGTTCTCGCGTGATAAACGCACTAATGGACAGACAGACAGACAGAGAGACATTGCATTTTTATATATATTATAGATTATAGATATTCTCTGCTACATAATATTGTTCCATATTTATTGGGTTTAGGCTGAGTGTTTCAAGGGAATACGCTAGCGGCAAACTTTTTTCCGACTTCATTCACTATTTTACGTCACTGCTCATTCCCTATGCTACCTATCGTAATAAAATATAGCCTATAACCTGGCCAGAGAACATATGTATATTTTTAAAAAGTACGTAAATCGGATAAGTGGTTCTCCAGTGATAAGCGCACTAACGGACAGACAGACAGACAGATATACAGAGAGACGTTGCATTTTATATATATTATAGATGAATACTAACCTAACCTTGCAATTCCTTCGCGTTAATACTGCGCATGCTTGAGCTAATATTAGGGATAAACGCATATGAAAAATAAGCGTTGCAAAATCTCTCTGTTATCTAAGGGGATGGAGCTTAATATTTTTTAAATGATGTTACTTGAGGCCAAGGAGATGAAAGAGGTAGGTGTCGATAGATTTTAAAATATTTCGATAGTAATATGGCAAGATCTCCTGTTTCTTTTTTGTTGAAATAGTAAATAAATTTTATTTCTAAATATTTATCGTAAAACACATAGGAAATGAAAGGGGAGGCGATTAGAGGGGTTAATTCGTATATATCGTGTTATATGTCCTTTTTAGGGTTTTTGGAGTCGAGAAATCTAAACATTAGGTTGTTTTTCATTGCCTTTAATTTTAACCCAGGAAAGAACTGAAAGGGGTAAGGGTAGCATAATATAATTTTAAACAGAATTTTTAAATGTTTACACGTTTTTTGAACAAATTTTAAGCATATTATTTATAGTAAAATAAGCAAGGTATTAAAGAGGTAGGATAGGAGGTGAAAAGATTTGCTTCATATGTATGGTTTTATAAGTTTTTTTGGAGTCGAGGAATCTAAAAATTAAGCTGTTTTTACATTACTTTCAATTATCATGGAGGAAGAGTGTGAAATAGATGGAGTAGTCCAGTATGGTATAGTTTTAACAGTATTATGGGAATTTTTCTAGGTTTTTGGCAGCAATAATGAACAAATTTTGAGCATAATTATTTATTTACTATAAATAATTATGCAGAAGGTGAAAGAATGGGAAAGGGACAAACATTCATATATTTAAGACAAAAAATTAAAATATAAAAAAATAATTTAAAGGCTCACTTAAATAGAAGAGTCTCGTTAGGTTGGTCTGCGTTCGGAAAGTTACAATCTACATTTAAATTGGACATCCCAAATACAATAAAAGCCATAGTATTCGATCAATATGTACTGCCGGTATTAACATGTGGCACTAAAATGTGGGCTTTAAATAAAAGTATGATAAATAAACTCCAGGTATCCTAAAGAGCAATGGAGAGGAGAATGCTCAATATTAGACTCCAAGATCGTATTCCTAACATCAAGATTCGAAGAAGATCAAAAGTGACAGATGTATTACAACGAATATGTACATTAAGGAGGAATTGGGCGGGGCATATCGCAAGGATGAATGATAACAGATGGAGACGCCATACAGTTGAATGAAGGCCTAGAGAACACAAAATATGCAGAGGTAGACCACAGACAAGATGGACGGACGACATAAAAAGATTAGCAGGGCACGATTGGATGCAAAAAGCAAACAACAAAGCTCGTTGGAGACAATTTGGGGAGGCTTACATCCGACTATGGATCGAATAATAATGATGATGATGATGAATTATGCAACGTATAAGTGATAGGGAAGGGAATTAGAAGGGTGGTTTTGTATTTATTTTGTGATAGGTCTTTTTCAGGGTTCTTCGAATCAGAGAGTCGGAATATTACACCATTTTTTCATTATTTTTAATGATAACAGGGGAAGCAGGTGAAAGGGATGGGATCATTAAATATTGTATAGTTTTAGAATCATGAGAATTTTTCCTGGTTTTTAACTGGATATTTTATAAAAATTTAGCTAATTATTTATAGTAAAAGATATATGCGGTGAAAGGAAGGGGGTTAGAAGGGTGGTTGCATATATATGATATTACACTTCTATTTCATTGTGCTTTTTGATTATTTCCAATTTTAACAGTATCTAGAAGTGATTGAGATCTGGTTATAGAATGATGTAAAAAAATGTTGATTATGGAACGAATTTTAAAAATACAAACGGTTAATGTGACCGAAAATTACTTACCCTTGACACAATAGCTAAATTATTGTTTCTACTTCCCTTGCTAAAGAGATAGGTGTCGAGATGTTGTATGGTTTTAATTGAATTATAGAAATTTACTCTCCCTTCACTTGAGAAAATCAAATTCGCTACTTATTTTAGAACTGCATGTTTGCAAGAAAAGTACTAGAAAAATCACCGTACCATTTTTTTTTTGGAATAATAAAGGTACAGGGTTATCCAATAGAGTCGCCTAGATGCCACCATTTAATACTTGCTGAAACATTTCCAGCTGATGTTTGTATTTTGGAGGCTTCGGTCGGCTTTCATACGGTTGCAACAACTCTACGAACTGACTGTTGGAGTCAGGCGTGTAGTGGTGGAGCCATGTTTCGTTTGTTGTTACGAATCGACGTAAAAAACGTCGATGCGTTGTTGTTTTTGATCAACAGTGGGAGTGAACGGCACCCATCGGGCATCGAACCAGCTTCATCATATGCAAATATTTATGCAAAATATGCCTCACGCGTTCTGTTGATATCTTTACGATGTCAGTGATCTTTCTTACTTTCACTTTGTGGTCATTCAGAACAATATGGTGGATTTTTTTTGTGTATTTTCGGAGTGGGTGCCGGAACGTGATGCATCATTGGTACTTGTACGACCGCATTTAGGTTCACTAAACCATCGACCAGTTGCTTTCGACGGAGCAGATGTGCTCTACCACTTATCAAGCCGTTCTTGGGCTCTGGCTGAATTTTTTTCCCATCAAAAAGCAATGTTTAATCATTATACGAAATTCCTTTTGCCCCATCGTCATGCAAAAATCAATAGGAGTGTCACTCAGACAGCTGTAAGTCGCAAACTAAGAAACAAAATATCATGAAAATTTTACATGAATCTTCTGAGAGTTGATACTAACTGAAATTGATATGATTTTTTTTTGTTTATGCTGCCATCTCTCGGAAAGTCTCGGAACTTTTCACTCCATGTAGTAACTCGAGTGTTTACAATTATAGGAAAGAGTACTATATTGGGGGAATTTCTATACTTGTTAGTCAAAAATAGCGCCTTAAATAATGGATAAGATAAAATCAACAAATTTCAACATGTTTGTTAACAATTTGTAAGACATCGTGTTACATTAGACATGTTGAGTACAACGTACACAGTAGAAAGCCCCATCCTTCTATCATAAAGTACTAAAGGCTGTTGAACAGGTCTTACAACCACCATTTATTTACTAGTTTTCTCGACCAATATCTACAAAAATCATTATTTCTCGGGAACGACCTAACCCATTGTAATCTAATACAGGTTGAAATCTTACAGAATAACATGGTTGAACCGAATTGGACCGTCTCAAATTGGATGAATATTCCTGTATTTCGCCTACGAATACACGAAATATCTTCAGGAATCTGTACCTTTTGAGGGTCACGAATTTTTACCTGATTGGTGTTTATCGTTACAATCTCTGTTAATGTTGGTAGTGTGCTTGACGGTATATCCTGTAGAGTATTGACGTTCAGCTACAACTAATTGTACAGTGTGTTTAGTTTTGATGCATCCTCCATATTCCTTGTTCTAGTTAATATTGAAATCCGAGTTCTTTCAACGTACACCGTACCTGGTGCCCGGATCACATCCCTAACAAACGCTGCGTGCAGTTTTTTTTATGGTTCACTTCCCCGCCTGAGTAGGGATTTTATCCTTTTTCATATCTTGAGGATATCGGCGGGGATGTCGTAATAACCGTCAACGTTGTCCAAGTGCCGAAACATACATTTTTGCATTCTGCGAACAACTACTACCTATGTACGTGGCCAGGCCATATATACTTAAATAAATAAGTATACCGATCTGTCGGGATTGAACCCGAGACCTTATGCACCACAAACAAGTACTATGCCACAGAGCCACGAGCCGCCACACAGTGGCAGTGCGTGTGTAATGTGTGAAATTTTTTTTTCAAACTCGGGGAAAATGCTTCGAAATGCATTTGGGTGCGAAGCTCAGAATCGTATACAAATGTTCTAGTGGTTTTTGCGATTTAGGGCCGGTCGAACTTTGGTGGAAGACCATCATCGGACAATTCTCTGCAGCATCTGTGACGAGCTTTCTATTGGTAAGAGAACGGGTGAAAGCTTTAGATCGAAAATAGTTGCATGCTCATAATACACCGGGTCACAGTTCGCTCTGTCAGCACTAGTTTTTAGCGAAGCATTCCCTGACTTTGGCGAAGCATTACATGACTTACCCCCTGATTTAGCACCGTGTGACTTTGGACTGTTCCCCTAAATGAAGACGTAATTAAAGGATTCGCCGCTTCGAAACGGTAATCGCCAATCTCACGCAGCGCTGGAGGCAATGAAAGCATCGATCTTCCATAAAATGTTCGACCAGTGGAAAAAACAGACGGGACCTAATTGATATTCATCGCATATTGATGAAGCCTAAAATATTACACTTTTAGAGAGAGCATACACGTTGGTATATTGTGCTTTCATTTCAGTAAAAGTAGAGTAAGCAAGCGATCTCGCTGGTTACAACGCCGTCTAAACGATTTTGAATGTGTGATTAACTTCCGCCATTAAAAATCCAGTTGTTTATTTAGCATTTTCCTTGTTAAGATTTAATCCTCTAGTGATTAATAGCACAACGAACGAGTTAGGCGTTTTACATGGGCGGCCCTTGAATGGCTAATTTCGTAAACGGGCCTCGTGCTGCTGCTTTTGCCTTGTTGCTTATGGCAATCAATATTGCTTAATTATATTTAAACCCTGTTTTAGTTTTAATTAACAACTAATAGGGCGTTTGCAAGATACTTCTTTTTTTACTTAAAGATCTAGAGTGGTTTCTATTTACAAGGTGTCCTTTTTTACCTTGTACGGGGGTCGTTTCAAAAGTTCTCGGTCTAACAAAGAAATTACAAGATTAAAGAGAATTTTTTTTTTTAAATTTTCTACATAGTCACCTTGCAAATCAATATATTTACTCCAAGAACCCGTGCCTCCGTGGCGTAGTACTTGCAGAAATGCAATAATGTCGGTGGCAGCACTACTACGTTGTTTAAAAAGGTGCCGTGAAGTACAAAAATCTATGTTTGGGCACTTGTTCAACGTTGACGGGGTGATACGCCATCTTAGGATATAATAACCGGTCAAGTGCAACTTGCGCAATTAGTGTTCCGTATGTTGATTGCTTTTAAAAAAAAAATTTTGTTACGGAGGTATAAAATGATCAGTGACTTCACAAAACACACCCCAAATGAGTTTTTAACAAGGTTTGTTTCCAATCTTTAATGAAAACTTATGACCTTGAAATTTTTGTTTTTTTTTTATATACCAGATAAATTATTAAAGGTAATGCACTCGTGATAATTTTCGTTCAATCTACACCCCGTGGAGAATATTCCAGAATTTTTTCAAAATTGTTTGATAAGTACTTTTCGATATAAGGGGAGGTGACAGCGATTTTTTAAAAATTATTCAAAGAAAAGTTCGCGCAAGTATTACATTATATATATATATATATATATATATATATATATATATATATATATATATATATATATATATATATATTTTACTCGTGTTTTCACAAGCTTTCATTTGACACCACACTCGATGACCTAATTTCTTTCAAAACTACACGGCTCTGATGAGGCTATCAATTCCTATATTAGTACCAAATTTGAACTTTCTATGTCAAATAGTTTCGGAGAAAATCGGGTGTGATAGACAGACAGACAGACACCGAAGTAATCTTATAAGTGTTCCGTACGGAACACTAAAAAGGGGTAAAGTCCCTACTCAAGTGGAGAGATTGAATTGAATTGAATTTGAAGGGGGTAGAGCGCATCGACTACTATGGTCATTTAGCGCCTGACGACTATATTAGGAAGTAAATTTCCTTTTTTCCATTACATTGACATATTTATTTCATTTAGAAATTCTATGATTTATTTATGTTTAGTTTTATATGAATGGATGACAGATGTCAAATTAGACGGGATTTCAAATTTTACTCGTGATTCAGAATAGTGCTGGGATTTGAAGATGTGTTTGATGGTGAGAGGAGATTGACATCTAGGACAGGAAGGAGATCCTCCTTTTTTAGAAGATAAAAGTGCGTCTGGTTTGTATGTCCTATGGGCAAGTCTTCTTAAAGTGGTATTTTCCTTTCTATTCAGAAAGTGGAAATGTAAATGAGAATGGACTGATGATTTGATCTCCCAAAGTTTGTCCTCTAGGTGCTACTGCAATTGAAATGCTTTTCTGAATTCGAGTTTTAGATGATTAATGAAACCTTTGGATGGTTTTCTCGCAGAATAGGAGCACCGGAGGAAATCACAATTTTGGCGAACTGATCAGCTCTGTCCATTTCCTTTGTTGCCAATGTGTCCTGGTAGTCATAAGAATAAGACGGTTTTTTGTCTCTGACTGGCAATATATGATCTTTGATTTGCCTAATATACGCTTCCCCCAGGTTTGCAGATTGGATGGATTTTAATGCACTCGGTGAATCAGACAATTAGATATTGTTGAGTTGATGTAATCGCGAGTCTTAGACTTTCTTTCATTGGAAATTCTGCAGTAGAGATGGAAGAGTGACTGGGTAATTTCAAAGATTCTGAGAAAATTTTGGGTGACAAAGGCAGCACCCAGCCCTATTGGTGTTTTGGAGCCATCAGTGTATATTATTGTAAAACCCGTGTAAAGATTGTTTATTCTTTCGATGAATAGGGAATTAATTATATTTTTGGTATGATTTCTCTATTGATAGAAGGGCATAAGGAGAGTCATGGAGGGAAGGAAGTGATAAGAGGATAATCAAATAGAGGGGGAGTGAGTTATGGAAGAGCATTAGTTGTTTAATTCTGGTTGGAATGGAATTAGGAGGGAAGAATGTTGGGAGAGAGCGATGTATGGAGGATAGGTTTAACGAAGGTTTGAAATGGGATCGATATACTGAGTTACTATTAAACTTCCTTATAGAGAATTGTCTAGTTAGATAGAGGGGAAGTATAGCGGAAGCGCACTATAAGCTTGAAATTGGAGAGGTTCTGAAGGGACCCGTGGCCAGCCGCAAATCTTGGTTCTGAATGGTATCAATCTTTTTTTTTGATAGAGGGACTAGCAGAGTCATAGATAAAGTCGCCATAATTCAGTTTAGGTAGGATGAGGGATTTATGGATTGAAATTATTAAACTGAAATCAGAGCCCCATTTTATGTTTGCTAGAGAGCGCAAAAGGTTGAGGTCATGAGCTGTGCGGGTTCTCAGAAGGTTTATCTGTGAATGCCAGTTCAGTCTCGTGTCAAATTATAAACTAAGGATGATGAGTGATTTTTAAGTAGGAAGGGTTGTCTTAAAGGTGCTGTGAAATACAAAAATATATTTTTCGGCACTTGGACAACCTTGACTGGTATTACAACAGCCTCGCCGTTATCCTTAGGATATGAAAGAGAGTAAAATGACTTTCTAACTTATTAATACCCTCATTATAATAAGATAAGCGTAATTAATTGTTTTGAAGACAATCACAGGTAAAAATTCATAAATAGCGATTCTTCTTTTTTCTCTGAAAGAATCCATAATCCATACTTGGCAGTTTATTAACCATTCAAATAGAGATTTAAAATTACAGACCCCTCTTGTCTAGTTATTTTTACCGCCCGATAACATACTTATAATTACGTAAATTAAAATAAAAATATATTTATTCTCGAACTTCTAGCTCTTTTATAACAAACATCGCTACATGATACATTTGATTTTTGCATTCATTAGAATCATTCAGAAGTGATTATTAATTCAACAGAAGATGGTGGTTACTCAAGCGAAATAGATCAATTACAAACCTCGGGCTAGTTTAGGTTAAGACAACCAGTTAAATGGACAGTAAGTAACTTCATCGTTCGAAGTGAATCTTCGTCCAGTCAGCCATTTTTTGAGATTTGGATATAATCACTGGGATCCAAATCTGGGAAATACAGTGGATGTAGCAGCAGTTAAAGTGCAGATTATACAGTTTTGTAGAAACAATCCGAGGAGTGTGTTAAGGCAAGATGTGGACATCTCGCCTGAATAGCAACCTTTAACTGGTCCAGTAGGGAAGAATACTACTCTTCGGTGATGTTTCTACCTTTTCTTAGGTAGTCTAAGAACACAACACCATAAATATCCCAAAAAAACCGTAGCCCATGTCTTTTCCTGCAGATGGAACCGTTTTTGCTTTCTTGGGCGCACTTTCACCTGCTCCAACCCACTGTTTCGACGGCTCCTTCGTGTCTGGCGTGTAAAGATGAATCTGTTTCATGTACTGTTATAAAACGTCGAAGAAATTCACTGGAATTATGTTTAAACACAGAAATGTTCATTCGAATGCGGTTTTGATCGATTGTTAACACATGTGGCACCCATCGAGCGGTAAGCTTGGTGATACCTAAAACATCGTGTAAAATGTGGTTAACACTTCCTATCAGAATGTTTATGCCAGCGAGCTTGCGTACCTTCAGTTGGCGGTCATGTAGTACGCCATTGTGATTTTTGTCGCAATCTCGTTGGTTGTAGAGGTTTTCAGACGTCCTGAGCGTTTATTATTTTGAATGGATGTACGACCACGTGTAAACTCAGCAGCCCACGTTTTAATCGTCGAAAATGAAGCGGAAGAATCATTTAATGTGACGTTTAACTTTTTGAATGTCCGTAGGAGTTAACCCTTTTAAAACGAAGTATTGTATACCGGCTGTACACAATCGCTACAAAAATACAACTGAACACAAGTATCTGAAAGTTTACAGCATGCCACCTAGTAGATAACACTTAAGGGGGTATTCTGGTCTGGCGGTCGAGATGTTATGCTATTTTTCCAAATTTTTTTGGGAGAGAAGTATAAGGGTGTAATGTGTGAAATTAGCCCCGCGTTGACAGCGTCATTTTTTGGGGTGTCAATTTTTACTTCGCCCGCACCTCGAGGCGCAATTTTGCAGCCCCGTTTTAATTTCTGAGAATGGATTGAGTGAATACTGATTTTTAAAAAAACTAAAGAAATTAAACATACACTAGCTCAGTTTTTCTTGGTAGAGTAATATGGGTAAGAGATAATTTTTGTACGACTTTTTGGAAATAGTCTCTATCATTGTTTAAACAATTTTTGTTTGTACTAATTTTGGGCACCATTCATTTTAAAATAGAAAGGATCTAACTTCAGCTAAAAAAAATGAAAAAATACTGAAGGGTTATGCAGTTGTTAAAAAAAAAAAATATCTGGTACAACCCTGAAAAGTAGGATAGGTGTATAGTGAAACACTAGCCTTAAAACAACAAAAAAAAGATTTATTAATGATTTAAGTTAAAAGTTCTAACTTTTGCAGTTCTGTTATTACAAAAACTTTAGCCTAATAGGTTGTTATTACTAAATAAAGTTCTTAAATCAGACATTTTGCTTTTAAAAATTGAAGATTCGTGAGGTTCACTTCACGAGTTATCAGTTCAATTCGATGTTAAATCACTTATCTGCGGGAAATAGGTATACTGATGTATATTCTGGTGAGTTACGGTTTTCCTACGGGCTTCTAGGCCTTGAATTGAGCACTAAAACCGTTTTCACACACTCCATCACTAATCTATCAGTACGGCTTTATGATGAGAAGAGCCTATAACGGCTACTCCATGTTAAAAAAAACAAAGCCCACTACGGCTTCACGTTGAAAAAAAAGAAAAGCCTCGTACTCGACTTGGCTCTCGATAAAATTGTAAGAAGCCTCTACTGCGGCTGGATGGAAAAAGCCTGGCTGCGGCTTGATCGGAAAAAGCCAACTACGGCTACTGGTTGAAGAAAAGCCTTCTGTCGCTACATGTTGGAAAAAGCCTAGATCCGCGTTCTCCGGACCCTTAAATATTCCGTAAGAATTACGTCTCCAAGATGACTACTTCCCGGAAACAAATATCTGACCAATCGACGCGTACCACAGATTGAATAAATTCGGTCAGAAACCCGCAATGCACACTGTAATATGAGCGGCTTAGAAATCCGAGCGAACTACACTGCTTAAAATTGGAAAACACTGCTCGATACAAAAATGAAAAAAATGTAAATTATAAGGCCAAAAACAGTAACATTACATGATCTTAAAATCTAGGAAAAAATGAATGTTACAAGGGTTATTGCAAAATGATTTTTTACAATATGTTTATATATGTTTGAAATTTGTTTGCAAATTTCTATACTGCTTGTTAAAAATATATGAAAAGAACGCGAAGGAAAAAACGGTCCTTGATGACGACCAGCAGTTCTATTCATCTGAGACAAAAAAAAACTATCAGTAACGAATATTATATACAGGTGGTTGGTGCCTTTAAAAGTAGAAATCGCAAAGAAACGGCCCCAAATGAACAAAAAGAAAGTGCTCTTTCATCAAGACAATGCATCGTGTCACAAGTCAATGGTTACGATGGCAGATATGCATGAATTGAAGTTCGAATTGCTTCCTCATCCAACGTATTCTCCAGATTTGGCCTCCAGCGAATATTATCTATTTGCAGACCTCAAAAAAATGCTTGATTTGGCCCCAGTGACGAAGTTATCGCCGAAACTGAGGCTTATTTGGAAGGTAAAGGCAAGTCCTACAAGAAAGGTGTAGAACTGTTAGAAAAGCGTTGGACTGATTGTATCGCTCTTGGTGCTTTATTCAAAGTATGCTCCATTACTTGTTATTACATTTTTCCCATCTTTCGGGCAATTTGTGAATATCACGCCAGTAAAAATCTTCCCCTTTTGCTGCGAACCATTCATCGAGCCATTTTTTCACATCTTCGTACGAACCAAAGCGCTGCTCAGCAAGTGCGTGACCCATCGATGCAAGCAAGTGGTAATCGGAAAGAGCCAAGTCTGGTGAGTAAGCCGCCTGGGGTAGAACTTCCCAGCAGAGTGCTTCCAACCTGTCGCGAACTGGTTTTGCCGTATGTGATGAAGCATTGTCATGAAGAAAAATGACTTTGTGTTGCCTCTTTCGGTATTCTGGCCTTTTTTTCAAGCAGCGAACGGTTCAAATCGGTCAATTGTTGTTGGTAACGTTTAGTATTAACCATTTCCCCAGGTTTTAATAGCTCATAATAGACCACGCCTCTCTAGTCCCGCCAAACACAGAGCATCGTCTTTCTGCCAAAGCGATTCGGTCTTGCGGTCGATGTGGATGGTGCGCCTGGGTCTGCCCATGATTTTTTGCGCTAGGGATTCTCAAAATAAATCCACTTTTCATCTCCTGTAACTATACGATGCAAAAACGACTTCCTTTTGTACCGAGCGAGCAAAATGTCATACGTGTTTTTGCGCTTTTCCATTTGCCTGTCGTTCAACTTATGTGGTACCCAACTACCAGTCTTCTGAATCTTTCCCATCTCTCGTAGCCGATTGGAAACAGCTTGTTGACTAACGCCCAACTGCTCAGCGAGTTGTTTTTGTGTTTGCGAATCATCTTCGCCCAACAATGCTTGCAATTCCACATCTTCGTATTTTTTTGGCGGTTTTCCACGTTCCTTGTCTGCAACATCGAAGTCATCACTTTTGAAACGCCGAAACCATCGTTCACACGTTCTTGCGATGGAGCATGTTCACCATAAGCTTCTCGAAGTAATCGGTATGATTCAACAGCAGGTTTCTTCAAATGAAAACAACACTGTACACACTTCCAATTTATCACTCGTGCGCGCCTGACACTTGTTGATGACACAACAAAATAGCGCAGTGTGAAATCTTTACAGCACAAACTGCATTGGTGCACCATCTGTTGTCTGAAATCCGCATTTCATACTTGTACACCTGGTATATTGATGAATAAAGTCGAATTTTGCAAGAAAAAATTAATAAATTTAAGTAGCTAGACCAAAAATTTTTCAGCCTACGTGTTATTTGATTTTGTTCTATCCAATCTTTAATTTTTTGTTCTATCCAATCTTTAATTTTTTGCTCGATGACAAATATTTTGGCTAAGGCAGTATATATGTAATAGAAAATGCCGCGAATCTACTTTTTCCTAAATCACTTTTTAACAAGCAAATTGAGTTTTATGTGAATAAAAAGATAAATAAGCGATTAACAAACTTTATATAGTTCATTGATTAAATATAATGGAAAGTCTCTAACTTGTTAGTATTCCTTTTTGTTGCTCAATAATAACTTATCTTGAAGAAAATAGAGGAAATTATATCAATACGCTCGTTCCAGTCGGTATAGTGGAAAAGTTTGCTTCGAATGGCTGATGAATTAAATTTAAAGTTTTACAACAAAGTGGCCTTTTCAAAAGTTCAAACTGCTTTGAAAAGATAAGATTTTCGGGAGAAACTTGAAAAAGTTTCTCTTGGTTATATTTATCACGATTGTTTATAAGAATGGTAATACTTTTTAAACAATTCTTACCCAGAGAAATGTATTTATCAAGTTGAATTGAATGTTTAGTATTAGCCTAACAAAGAAAGTATCAAATTCTCAGTAGAAAGGCTTGTCAGCTATAAACTCCTTATACCAGTTAGGGTTTTAACGATTGGTTATTACTCATTTCCAAATGAATTGATATCAAATATCACTTATCAAGTCTGAGTAAAAGTTGATATTGGTTAACGTACTGTTATACTACACCAAAAACGTTATTTTTGCATTCGACGCGCGTTTCGCTAACCATCAGGAGCTATGATTGACTAAAGCTAAACTACGCATCTACCCTATTTATACTTAGTCTAACACCTGAATTATTCAGACGGAACTAATAGCATAGGCGAAGCCATCAGATCCTGTCAAGTAACTAGTAGAGGGGACTATAAGGAATAGGCCCTCTGTCTTTATTTGAACTACTTTTACATTTTATAATTTCCATACTTTCGTATGCGTTCAACAATACATTTTTAATTAATTTTAGATTATCTAATGTTACAGTATGATCAGCTTCAAGGGCATGTTCGGCAATGCTCGACTTTTCGGTTCTACTATATTTTAATTGTACTAAATGTTCTTTAAATCGTGTTTTAATTGACCTTTTTTTGCTCAACATTCTTTTTGTCCCAATCATTACAACTAATTTCATGAATTCCACTTTTCTTACAATTAGGGATTTTATCTTTGGGATTTCTTAAGATATTCCTCAGATTGTTTGATGACTTTTAGATTAAGGTGAGGCCTACCTTATTAAATACCTTCTTGAGTCCCCTGCTATATTTCGGATTATATGGAGACATTCTTGGTATTTTTTCTTCGCGTGTAAAAATTATAGTCTTGCAAGAAATTTAAAATTTTTCCTAATTTTATTAAGATTAGACCTACATTCACTTTGTTTTGTTAACATTTAGTTTTAGCCCGTAATCTGCGCTTTTGCATGCAACCATATTAGTTCAGGTATGGTATGGAAATATAATTTTTCTTAATTTTATTATTACTTTGTTTAGATTTTTTATGATTATTGTATAATATACATAATATACAATTATCATAAAAAATCTAAACAAAGTAACAATGAAATTAAGAAAAAATTATATTTCCATACCATACATTCCTTAATTATGTAATAAGATCAAAAAAGTCCTTAAACCACATAACATCAACATAGCAAAAAACCGGCTAACAACTCAAAAAATATTTTTACCAAACTTAAACCAACAATACCAACAGAACAAACAAACTTAATCTACAAAATAGACTACATGAACTGTCCAAAAACATACATTGGACAGTCAAAACAATATTTAAGGAGACCAATAACAGAACATAAAAATAGCATAAGAAACACAAACCAAAACCATCCTGCCCTATCAAAACATGCCCTAGATGAATTGCATAATTTCAATTTTAATATTGTCCAAATCCTAGACTTTGAAAATAATCATAAAAAACGAAACATAAAGGAAATGATACATATACGAAGAACAAATAACACCTTAAATTATCGAAATGACACTGAAAGCCTAAGTATTGTATACAATGATTTAATAACCTAATAAAACCAATTACTAGACTAATAACAATTAAAGTAACAACAATATGAAAGCAATAAATAAATTTTGGATTTACCCATTTTACCTGTACAAATAGTAAAATAAAATATGTAAACCTTTTAAATTTAGTATTACGAAAACTGTGAAACTATTAACATGTAAATCATTTAAACCAAAAGATCCAACTAGATATAAGGTAGGAAAAATATAATAAACACTAATATTTATTCTCTATATATATTTCTGTATAAAACAACACTAATCATCAATTTTACATCTTAAAAAAAAAAATAATTTTTTTTTCTTTCTTGTAGTTCTGAAGATGGTTTAAATCAAATAAACCGAAACGTTAACCAAAAATAAACTTGTTTCAATAAAAATTGATCGCAAGACCAAGAACAAAAAACTGTCCTAAATTTATATATATACGTATATATATATATATATATATATATATATATATATATATATATATATATATATATATATATATATATATAATAAAATAAATATATATAATATATATATATATATATATATATATATATATATATATATATATATATATATATATATATATACATATACAGTCCCTGGCCAAATTATTAGACGCACTGTATTTTTTTTAGTAATTTTATGTTTCTTAAGAGTTTTTATGCAATAATGGTATATTTTAAACTACAATATTATTGATTTTTATTTAAAAGAATTGTTGTAGACTACATATTTGTATTTATTTTTAACATATGGCAACACTGTGTTGACAAAGTGATACATGAACGTAAACAAGTACAAACCTGTATCAGTCGCGATCGGAATCGAGTCAGGTACGGACGTGTTTCTGTGGCTTTATGGACTGTGATTGTTTGTTTAACAGTTTTATACTACTCAGTTATTAGTTTATTTTGTATGCAGTGTTTTAAAAAAAGTAATTGGACTATTTTCATTATGGGTAGAAAAGGCGATCTTTCACCACGTAAAAAAGCTGAAGTGAAGGCCCTTGTGATTGCGAAAACATTTACAAACCGAGAAATATCACGAAAATTGGAGGTTTCTGAAGCTAGTGTACGACGCATAAAAAAGAAATTGAGTCGGGGAAGGAATTAAGCCCGAAAAGAAAGAAAAGATGCGGTAGAAAACCAATTTTCACTCCACGGTCAGAGAGATGGTTGAAGAAAATTTGTGCAGAAAACAGATTTGCTACCACAAAGGTAATAAAATCACAACTCCAGGATGCTAGCGTAAATGCTTCTGAGCGCACTGTTCGAAGAAAATTAAAGAATTAGATTTTAAGGCCTGTCGCCCCGCCAGGAAGCCCAAGTTAACAGCTGCAATGAAAGCAAAGCGCCTGCTGCTCAAACAATGGCAAAGACAAAGATGTGGACTTCTGGAGATCGGTAAGATACAGCAATTTAATCAATAATTGATACATTATTATCATTTTCAGTTAAATAAAGCAAATAAACATGGAAGTTTATATATTTTTCCTATTTTTGACAGGTCTGCTTCAGTGACGAAAGCACATTCGAAATTTTGCAGAATAAAGCTCATTATGTGCGTCGTCGTCATGGAGAAAAGTTTCATCCTGATTGTGTCGTCCCGACGGTTAAACATCCCACCAAAGTGATGATTTGGTCAGTCATCAGCGGCAAGGGCACTGGACGTCTGTACGTCGACAAAGGAATAATGAGGCAAGATCAGTACAAAGAAGTATTACAAAATCGGTTGATTCCGCAGCTCAGAGAATGGTTTCCAAATGGGGAACCATTCACTTTCATGCAAGATGGAGCTCCCTGCCACACTGCTCGGTCTGTTAAAGCTTTTTTGGCAGAAAAAAATATCCCTCTGTTGGATTGGCCGGGTAATAGCCCTGATATGAACCCCATTGAAAATGTGTGGGAGCTGATGAAAAGAGAAGTGGCTAAAGATGTGATTACCAACAAAACCCAGCTCCTAGAAAAGATTATTCATGTGTGGAATCATCATCCTCAAATGCAGGAGACAGTACAATCTTGCATTGATAGCATGCCGCGCAGAATTAAAGCTTTGATAGCGGCTAAAGGTGGCTCAACTAAATATTGACTTTTACTAACATTAATTTCACTTTTCTTTAAAACTTAATAAACTTATGCTTTTCTAAATTAATGCTGTTTTATTTATGTCAAATAAATAGGTAATTGATTGGATAATATAAAAATAAAAAACAAATCAATTAAAAATAATAAAACGGTACAATATCACTCGGTAATTAATATTTTACATGAAATCTTGCAGTGCGTCTAATAATTTGGCCAGGGACTGTATACATATATATATATATATATATATATATATATATATATATATATATATATATATATATATATATATATATATATATACGAGGCTGGTTTGAAAAATCCGTGCAAAGTCCGAGAGATGGCACCACCGGCACGTATCGAGGTCATGTTTAGTTAGTAGCATCTCTTGAATGAACGCACACCAAGTTTCAGCCATATTGGTCTATTTCTTTGTGTTTGGCATTCGTGTGAGAATCAAGGAAGTCGAGTGATTTTCAAGAAATGGACGAAAAAGAATTTCGTGTGGTGATTAAACATTACTTTATGAAAGGCAAAACGCCTCAGGAGACTAAAGAGAAGCTTGATAAACATTATGGTGACTCTGCACCTTCGATTAGAACAGTTTATTTATAAGTGGTTTCAAAATTTTTCGGACTGGCCATATGGGCACAAGTGACGCTGAACGTTCTGGACGGCCTGTGGAGGTTACGACTCCACCATATGGTGATGGATGACAGAAGAGTTAAGGTGCGTGAGATTGCTAGTGCTGTGGGCATCTCGACTGAACGGGTACATAATATTTTGCATAAACATTTGGACATGAGAAAGCTATCCGCAAGATGGGTGCCGCGATTGCTCACGCTTGACCAAAAACGGAATCGTGTGCAGTGTTGCAAGGATGGTTTGCAGCTGTTCCAGAAGAATCCGGAGGACTTTAAGCGTCGTTTCGTCACTGTGGATGAAACATGGATACATTACTATACTCCTGAGACCAAACAACAATCTAAACAATGGGTTACCAAGGGGGAATCTGCACCAAAAAAGGCGAAGACCGTTCCTTCGGCCGGAAAGGTTATGGCGACTGTCTTTTGGGATTCGCAAGGGATAATCCTCATCGACTATCTGAAAAAGGGTAAAACTATCACAGGTGAATATTATTCATCGTTATTGGACCGTTTGAAAACCGAGCTGCAAGAAAAAACGCCCGCGATTGGCCCACAAGAAAGTCCTTTTCCATCACGACAACGCACCAGCAGACACCTATATATATATATATATATATATATATATATATATATATATATATATATATATATATATATATATATACATATATATATACATATATATATATATATATATATATATATATATATATATATATATATACATATATATATATATATATATATATATATATATATATATATATATATATATATATACATATATATATATATATATATATATATATATATATATATATATATATATATATACATATATATATATATACATATATATACATATATATATATATATATATATATATTATATATTATATATATATATATATATATTTTTATTTCTATACTCAGCGAAATGCAGCAGTGCTGTTATTAATCAAGTTTCCAAAAAAAATATACAATACACAAAAAAAAAGAAGTACAACTCAAATACAATTTAAGAAGTTACAATCAAAACTTAACTCTACTTACTCTAAAATAAAAATGGAGAAAGAAAAAAAAAGTAATAGGTTGTAATTGATATTAATACCCATATACAAACAAGCCCGATCCCCACCTTACCCTATAAAAAAACATAATAATAACAATAAAAAATTCATAATAGTAACAATAATCGGTATCTCTGAAATAAAATTTCCTTTAGCTGTCTTCTGAAAGAAAATTCAGACAGAGCAAGCAAGCCTACGGGAATCTCGTTCAGAAGTTTAGCAGACGTATAACAGAAAGAGTGTTTAAAAAGACTTGTACGATGCCTAGGTATTTGAAAGCGGTCGTTGTATCTAGTATTACGCTGATGTACCGAGCTTCGATAATGCATCCTTCCACACAGATCTCTCTCTGGCACTCGGTCCTTAACGGTCTATACCGAAAGCAACCCACATGTCCATCCTTAATACGCAACCATTCCAACTCCTTCAGCCTGCCACTCACAGGATCCCTCTCTCTGCATCCAAAAATGAAAACGCACACAGGAGTTTCGAATTTTCGACAGCTTATTCTTCGACATAAGGTTCAGATACGAACTATTAAACAAAATTACAGTAATTAGAATGAGAAAGGACAATAGTCCCGCACAAATATTTTTTATTATTACGTATTACATCCTTGGCGATATCCTTAGGATATGAAAAAGAGTAAAATTCCTACTCAGGGGAGGAGATGAACGATAAAAAAAAATATTTTTTAAAGGTCAAATTGATGATATGCCGATTCTTATATAACTTATGTAGTGAACAATACGCCCTTTGAGCCACCAAAGAAACCTGAGCTTACAAATAATCCCAAATTTTTGTATTCAGTAACAAAGGGAATTCTCTCCTGGACCATACTTAAATTAAGATTAGTCGAAGCCCAGTCACTGTTTGTTCCAAAATACATTACTGCCGACTTCCTTGGATTTATCCTCAATCTATTGTTATTAGAGTAGATAAAGATCGAATTTAAAACAGTGATTAATTTCCTGTTCCGCTCGTAATGCGTCAAGCCTACTAAAGCTCCTAAGAATTTGACTATCATCCGCATATTACCTTAGCCCACAATTATCAACACAATAATGCATATCTGTTGTAAAAATGACAAAAAAACAGTGGTCCCAAAATCGACCCCTGGGGTAGGCCCCTATCTAATGCAAACTTTGTGATACTCGGCGACTAATCAGTATACGCTGTGATCTATTCACCGAATAGTCCTTTAATAAATTTATTGTTTCTTTCTCTAAAACCATAATAATGAAGTTTGGCACATAACAAGCGGGGATCTAGCGTGTCAAAGGCCTTGCTGTTGTCTCTCATCTATCCGCCGCCACGAGGATATCATGTTCTTCTTTGGGGGAGATAATCATGTGAAAGGATATGTTTTATCGAGAGGGCTGTATTACATTGTTGACATAATGGAGGGGGTTCCCCTTTTAATAGATAAGAATGGGGTTAGATTCGTATGACCTATGGATACTCTTCTCCATAAGATATTCTCTTTTCGTGTCAAACTTGAAAGGTGAAAAGGTGGATATACTGAAGGCTTTGCTTCCCATAATTTGTTTTCCTCTTGCAAGTCCCAAGATAGTTGAAATAAATTTCTGATGATATCCTTGAAATGATTTATCAGGTCTTTTGGTGATAAGATTGGATTTAAGATTTTTCCAGAGGTGATTGCCAACTTGGCATTATTATCCGCCAAATCATTTCCCCTTACGTTGATATGACTAGGAGTCCACCACAATACTATGTTGTTCTTCCGGATATCACTTATATATAAAAGTCTATTATGTCTAACACTAATGGGATGGATGTTTTTGAAGATTTTATGGATTTCAGAGAGCTAAGAGAATCAGTTATAATGAGAATACTACTATATTTGTTCTTAAAGCTGTTTTAATAGCTTCTCTAATAGCTAATAATTCGGCTGTATACACTGTTTGAAATGTTATTTAGTTTATATTTATGAGTAATGTTTGGTGCAACCACTGCTGCACCCACTCCCAAGTCTGATTTAGATCCGTCTGTGTAATATTGAATATGATTTTGATATTTATCATGAATCAGTTGGAGGAACGATGATTTTATTCGAGAAGAGGAACTTGATTCCTTATTATATTTAGCCAAGCTGATATCTATATTGGGAGCAGAGGCTGTCCAAGGGGGGAATTTGGGTTGAAACGGGTTGGGTTGGGTTGATATGTGTATATATATATATATATATATATATTATATATATATATATATATATTATATATATATATATATTATATATATAATATATATAAAATGCAACGTCTCCTCTGTCTGTCTATCTGTCTGTCTGTCCGTTAGTGCGCCTATCACCGAAGAACCACTTATCCGATTTACTTACTTTTTTTTTTTAAAACATACATATGTTCTCTGGCCAGGTTATAGGCTATATTTTATTACGATAGGTAGCATAAGGAATGAGCAGTGACGTAAAATAGTGAATGATGTCGGAAATAAGTTTGCAATACACAGCCTAAACCATTAAATATGGAACAATATTATGTAGCAAAGATATCTGTAATGTATAATCTATATAATATATATATAATCTCTCTGTCTGTCTGTCTGCCCATTAGTGCGTTTATCACGCGGGAACCACTTATCCGATTTACCTGTCTTTTTTTAAATTCATACATATATTCTTTGGCCAGGTTATATAATAATAATCTATATAAAATGCAATGTTTGTCTGTCTGTCTGTCTGTCCGTTAATGCGCTTATCCCTCGAGAACTACTTATCCGATTTACGTGATTTTTTAAATTCATACATGTTCTCTGACCAGGTTATAGGTATATATTTTATTACATCTATAATATATATAAAATGCAACGTATCTCTGTCTGTCTGTCTGTCCGTTAGTGCGCTTATCACTGGGAGAACCACTTATCCGATTTTCGTACTTTTTTTTTTAAAACATACATATGTTTTCCGGCCAGGTTATAGGCTATATTTTATTACGATAGGTAGCATAAGGAATGAGCAGTGACAATAATAGTAAATGAAGTCGGACAAAGTTTGTCGCTAGCGCGTTCTCTTGCAATACACAGTCCAAACCATTAAATATGGAACAATATTATGTAGCAGAGAATATCTATAATATATATAAAATGCAATATCTCTCTGTCCGTCTATCTGTCTGTCCGCCCGTTAGTGTGCTTATCACTGGAGAACCACTTATCCGATTTACGTGCTTTTTTTTAAACATACGTATGTTCTCTGGCCAGGTTATAGGATATATTTTATTATTATTAGGTGACATAAGAAATAAGCAGTGACGATAATAGTGAATCAAGTCGGAGAAAAGTTTGCCGCTAGCGCGTTCTCTTGCAATACACTCCCTAAAGCATTAAATATGGAACAATATCATGTAGCAAAGAATACAATATATATAAAATGCAACGTCTCTCTGTCTGTCTGTCTGTCCGTTAGTGCGCTTATCACTCGAGAACCACTTATCCGATTTACGTGTTTTTATAAATTTATACATATGTTCTATATAATTCGATATAAGCCTAGATAATGGGAGATAAGGTGAGATAATGGGACATAAGGGGAGATAAGTCGAGATAAGCCTCGATAATGGAGATAAGGTGAGATAATGGGAGATAAGTATAAATAATGGGAGATAAGGAGAGATAATGGGAGATAAGCAGAGATAAGTCTAGATAATGGAAGTTATGGTGAGATAATGGGAGATAAGGAGAAATAATGGGAGATAAGCAGAAATAATGGGAGATAAGTCGAGATAAGCTAGATAATGGGAAATAAGGTGAGATAATGGGAGATAAGAAGAAATAATGGAAGATAAGGAGAAATAATGGGAGATGAGCAGAGATAAGCCTAGATAATGGAAATTATGTAAAGATAATGGGAAATAAGGAGAAATATTGGGAGATAAGGAGAAATAATGGGAGATGTTTTATTACGTTGGGTAACATAAGGAATAAGCAGTGACGATAGTAGTGAATCAAGTCCACGCGAGCGCAGCCGCGGGCCCGTCTAGTATATATATATATATATATATATATATATATATATATATATATATATATATATATATATATATATAAATTTTACTTGAAAATAAGATTGTATTTCTATGACTTTTATTTTACACAATCTTGAGTCTCGTAGTACTATGATTGTTCAGTAAATTGTGATATTAACTAAACTTTGGTAAAATCATTGCTTGATGTTTAGGTTGAAATGTTTTACAAATTTTAAAAAAATTTATTTCGTTCAGAAAAACATTTTAAGAATATTTTTTTCTAACAAAACCATCATAATCATTTTCAACTCCTTTAATTCTTATTCGGATCCCTTACCTGGAACAGAACTATTAAGAACTTTCCTCAGTTCGTAGAAAATAAAACGAACTGAAAATTGCCCGCATCTAAATGCTTCTTGGCATCGAAAGCATTATCAGGGTAAAACTTATTTCTTGTTATAATGTTATTCAGAAAGTCGAAATCTCTGCGCTCTATCTCGGTGTACAATTCACGTAACCCAGATTATCCGACCACCACCTACGAGCCACTTCTAACTACAGATAAGGGAACGGAAACAAGCTGGGCGAAACACCATTTAGAGAAACTTTTTTTATCTCAGCGGAGCATGTAATTTTTTTATATGGATTCTATGCTAATGCGTACAGCCTTTATACATATACAAATATAATCTGTTCTTAAAAACACACAAATACTTGCTAAGTAAAATAAGATAAAACCGACATGATTATTCATTGGTCTTTTTGTAGGAAGCGCACTTGCATAAATGAAAATCCCCAGAAAGAATGACTCGTGGGCGAAAGTAGCAATATTCCTCGTTTTTATTTAATTTATGTTGCAAGGGCGAATTTTGGACACGCATACCCTTAAATGCTCTTTTAAGGATTTTAGCTGTAGTCCACGTTTATTTTTAATATTACTCTTTGTAGAGAATCCTGATGCTTCTAACAAAACTTATTTTTCCCCATTTCAAATGCAATACAAGCGCTAAATTTGAAATCGAAGCAGAGGTGGACAGGCAGAAAAATGCGAAAACATGAGAAGATTATTTTTCAAAAGTCTAATAGTTCTCCCAGCGAGAAAATTAAAAACCTTGTTTCCTACCCGATTATCTGATGTTTTGCTCTCAGCTAGTTGAAATATATCTTTTTCGTCGAGAGTGAAGCCGCCGAGCTAAGGCAAGGTGAACGGGGAATTAGAATTTTAGAGTTAGGTGCACTAGAAGGTACATTATGAGGGATTATTAATGGAATTACTGCGGTTTAGTTTATGTTTCTACAAAGCTCTTTGTATATGATATGTAGACTAAGAATTTCTGCGCATTGTTGTTTGACGTTATTTATCGTATCATAACTCCACTCATTTTGAAAGTTTGGGGAAGTATTGATTGCGTCGAATTCTGTGGTTCTAAAGGAAAATGTGATATGCCTATTTTTCATGTGATCGATGACCTGTAGTTACTGAAAAAGTGAGTTGTGAAATATTGCTAAATTTAATTATTTTACAGTATTTAATGTTAAAAGGCAAGTTCAAATTAAACGTTAATAATAGGTTTACAAATTAATTGGATACCTTTTGTGCTTTACGAACAGAACGCAACTTGATCTCCTATATTTTCCGACCGAAATCAATAGTAATCAGATGAGATCCAGTCCGAAGAACAAACCGCGTGAGAGAGAACTTCCCGTATGTATGTGTGTGGTCTGGCGTTGTCCAGAAGGATTAAAGGCTCATTTACACTATTTCCTAACTATATACTAACTCCACAGAATTGAACCGAAGGCATAATGTAATAATGAGAAGACTGGCATTGGGACACACCTACTCCACGCATGTACATCTATTAAAGAGAGATCCCCCTCCACTCTGTCCTAAATGTGACTCCCCCTTATCAGTGTTACATCTAATCGAATCCATTCAACATCAAAACTTGAGAGACACCCACGGCATCCCATCCAACATCACCATCCTCATAAAATCTTTTGTCCCACTTAAAGAAAAGATAACCAATTACTTAAAAGAATTCAACTTCATAGTCTAATCTATTTATACCAAACTAACTCTAGTGGGCGCTAAATGATCTTAGCTGTCGATGCGCCCTGCCCAACAGAAACAAACAAACAAACAAACTATTTCCGTTCGTATGTTCATCTTGATGAATCATCCAAAGTGACACATATAAATTAAGTTTTACTTTCAATTCGCTCAAAGTGTGTATCAAAAGGGAATGATGAAAGAAATTTCCTATTTTTCCTATTTTCCCACTTTCTTATTTTTGTTGAAAACCACGTTCATCAAGCGGACGATTCATCGAGAGTGAACGTGTAGTGACATGTGTAAATACGTCCGAGTCAACTTCAATTTATTAAATCAGTCTTTCTCGCCCGGCGCTGCGGCATTGGGTTTTGTTTAATGTTCAAAATTCAAGATTTTATTTTTATAGACTAGCCATGCTCGTGGCTCCGTTGGACTATTATCGTCACTGTAACCTGGCCAGAGAACATATGTATTTTTATAAAAAAAAACACGTAAATTGGATAAGTGGTCCTTGAGTGCTAAGCGCACTAACGGACAGACAGACAGAAAGACGTTGCGTTTTTATATATCTTATAGATTTTTTTTAATAAATATTAAGTTAAGAATTAAAAAAAAACACGTAAATCGGATAAGTGGTTCTCGAGTGATAAGCGCACTAACTAACCAGACAGACAGAATGACGTTGCAATATATATATATATATCTCTGTTTCTCCATCAATTAAGAAGAAGCAAATCCGCTGGGGTTGCTTCTGGTTGTTGTTCGATATACCTCAAAGCTTTTTCCAAATCTGCAACTGTTACCTCACCTACTCCATAATCTCGTGCAACAACTTTGATTGTCTCTCCTGCTTTAATTCTTCTGATGGCTTTTAATTTTTCTTCAATAGGAACGACGATTCTTTTACGCTTGTTTTGCTCCATTATAAAATTCAAACAAAGCAGTTCGTATTAATTACACTTAACTACCAGAACTCCAACCAAATAAATTATGTGAGTATACTTCTACTTCTTCGTAGTAAACGCTATAACGCACTGCATCCATGCAAATTTACATGCTGAAAAAGTCCAAAAACATAAATAGGGGATCCCCTCACACGGGCCAGGGGGATTCCCCGAAGGCCCCGACGATTTTAAATGGAAATACGTATATATTTTAGAAGCTCGGTTAATACGCAGCATAGACGCGCGTACCTCGGATAATCAGGTTCTTAGATTGGCTCGGTTAATCCGGAGCTGGGACAATCGCGACTCGATTAATCGGGGTTCTATATATATATATATATATATATATATATATATATATATATATATATATATATATATATATATATATATATATATATACACATATATACACATATCGTATTCTTTGTTACTTTGTTACATGATATTGTTCCATATTTAACGGTTTAGACAGCGTGTTGCTTATTTCTAATATTATCTAACGCAGGGGTGCTCAAACGGTCGATCGCGAGTGCTTTTTGAGTTGATCTCGAGAAACATATTCCGATATAGAACTATTCACAGATTTTGTTTTAGGTAACTAAAACAAAATGTAATGAACAAACTACTAAAATTTATTCGATCCACAATTAGCCCCCTCATCACTTTCTTTTATCGTAATAACCCCCTGCTAGCGGCAAAAGGCGGCTTTATCAAAGGAACGCGCGGTACTTGTCAAAGAAAAGCCGCGTTTTTGATTCCCGCCGATTTTTCTAGAAACTTCGGGCGGCGTGTTTGACGGGAACATTCGAGACTTCGTTCGCGCCGATATAAATGTTGCGCCTGCAGGAATAGGGGTCAGTCTGAGTTCTCTCTTGAAGGCGATACATCGATACAAAGTTTATTAATAAATAGTGATGAGTGAATGAGTGCGGCGAAAAAACGTAAAAACTTATCATTTTAATAACGATTGGGAGGAAGAATTTTTCTTTTGTATGGTAAAGGATAAGTGGATTTGTCTCATTTGCCGTGCGTCAGTTGCAATACCTAAGCGTGGGAACTTAGAGAGGCATCATAAAACGGTTCATAAAAACTATGAAAAGGATTTTCCGTTACAGAGTGAATTAAGAAAACGAAAAGTACGTGATTTGATAACGTGTTTGAAAAAAGAACAAACCATGTTCACAAGACCAGCCAAACAATCAAAAGCTGCAACGATCGCGTCATTTAAAATATCTCATATATTGGCGAAACACAAGAAACCATTTGATGATGGATTGGTTGTGAAGGAAGCATTTATTGAAGCGGGTCCGACTTTATTTGGAGATTTTAAAAATAAAACAGAGGTTATGTTTGCTATTAGAGAACTTCAGTTATCTCATCCGACTGTCACAAGGCGTGTTGAAGTCACGGGTCAGGACATGGCAGATAAACTAAAACATGATATCATGGCATTTACATACTTCTCTTTACAGTTCGACGAATCCACCGATATGACAGACACTACCCAGCTGTGTATTTTTAATCGAATGGTATTCAATGACATGTCGGCTAAGGAAGAGTTTTTGACAATGATTCCTCTGAAAGGAAAGACCCATGGCGAAGATATATATGACGTTTTCTTCAATTTTGTAACAAAACTACAAGCTACCAATATATAAACTAGTGTGCATTACAACCGATGGAGCACCAGCAATGACTAGAATCAAAAACGGTTTTGTGGCATTGTGTCGAGCTAATGATGATTTCCCTTCATTTTTCTCCTTCCATTGCATTATACATCAACAAGTTTTGTGTTCAAAAGTTCTAAATATGGAGAAGATTATGGGCATTGCAATAAAAATTGTGAATTCTATCCGTGCACGTAGCTTGCAACGACGGCTCTATAAATTGCAGTTGGAAGATAGTGAGTCAGCTGAACACACTGATTTAGTTCTTCACACGGACGTCAGGTGGTTGAGTCGCGGAAAATTCCTAGAAAGATTTCAAGAATTATTGCCCGAAATAACAGCTTTTCTGGACGAAAGAGGTGATGACACTCAGATGCTGAAAAAAAACGAAAATGGCTGACTGATTTGGCATTTTTGACAGACATCACAATGCATTTAAACACCATTAATTTGGAGCTTCAAGGTAAAGGAAAAACTATTATTGAGATGATTAGCGCAATAAACGCATTCAAAAGTAAATTGCAACTTATGATAGATCAACTGAAAAGAAAGGATCTGAAAAAATTTTCCGTCTTTGAAAGCAAGGGTTCCTCAGTTGAATTATGATATTTATGAGGCAGAATTATCAAATATTTTGGGCCAATTCGAAATACGTTTTTATGATTTCAGTAAATTGGCAAATATCGCATCATTTATGAGTTATCCTTTTTCGTGTAAAAACATTGAGGAATTAGCTACTGAAATAGCAAGTCAGTTTAACATGGACTCATGTTCTGTTGAAAATGAGTTAGTGCAGATTACAGCATCTGATACAAAATTCTGGTGTTTTATATCTGAAGATAAATATCCGAATCTAAGGCAAATCGCCCTTCAACTGACGGCAATGTTGGGTCAACTTACTTGTGCGAGTCTGCATTTTCTGAAATGAAAATAATTAAGTCAAAATATCGCAATCGACTAACTGACGAACATATGTCATCATGCTTGCGATTAGCACTCGGTAATTACGTACCATCTTATGAAAAGTATGTTGAGGACATGCAGTGCCACGCTTCAACATCCAAAGTCACTCTTTAGTTAAGTTTAGACACTAGAACTCGTTTGTTTTGTAAGAACCAATAAACTCGCAATTTTGAATAATTATGAGTTTTTTCATTGACATTTTCGAGCAGACCTACACTTACCTTGACTAAAAAAATGCATATTGTGCGGAAAAAACTAATATCTATGCTACGATACACCCTACCTAGACGACAATCCTGCATCACACTTACTTGCAGCCTCTCAGAGTCGATCGATCGTAGTCTAACAATATTGAGGTAGATCGCCAGCAGTTCAAGTTTGAGCACCCCTGATCTAACGTAATAAAATGTATCTTATAACCTGCCAGAGAACATATGTATAAATCTAAAAAAAAAACACGTAAATCGGATAAGTGGTTCTCTAGTGATAAGCGCATTAACGGACAGACAGACAGAGTGCCGTTGCATTTTATATATTATAGATTATAAATTATTATTATTATATAATCTGGAAAGAGAACATATGTATGAATAAAAAAAAACACGTAAATTGGATAAGTGGTTTTCAAGTGATAAACGCACTAAACAAACAGACAGACAGAGAGACGTTGGATCTTATATATTATATTCTTCGCTACATGATATCGTTCCATATTTAATGGTTTAGGCAGTGTGTTGCAAGAGAACTTGCTAGCGGGAAACTGTTTCCGACTTGATTCACTATTATCGTCACTGCTTATTCCTTATGTTACCTAACGTAATAAAATATATATAACCTGGCCAGGGAACATATGTATGTTCAAAAAAAAGCACGTAAATCGGATAAGTGGTTCTCGAGTAATAAGTGCACTAACGGACAGACAGACAGACAGAGAGGCATTGCATTTTATATATATTATAGAACATTATAGCCCGATGCCCGATAACAAATGTATGAATTAAAAAAAAAACACGTAAGTCGCAGACAACAGGCAGACAGACAGAGAGGCGTTTCATTTTATATAGATTAATAACCAGTTTATATATAGATTATAAAACAGTTTATTTATAAAAAAAAAATAAATTAGTATAATTTATTAATAAAATGTCTTTTACGTGGAACGATAATGATATGCTACCTTTTTTGGAAGCTCATCAAAGACAGGAATGTTTGTCGAATCAAAAAATAAGCGAATACAGCAAAACAAATTTTCGGGATAAGGGATACTCTCAACATTGTCTTGTTGGATATTTATTATTTATTTATAAATACACACAAATTTTTTCCAGCCAAAATGTTGAAATTTACGAGACTTATGCCCCAGTAACGAGACAGGTGAAAAAAAAAGTAGCTGCCTTGAATTTCCTGGAATAAAAAAAAGCAAATTGATCATTAAAATAGACATAATTTTCGGTACCATCAGCCATGGATTTTAAAAAATATTGAAATTTAAAGAATGACGGCGTTTAGAAAAAAAAAGTATGAAATTTTCGCCAAAAAAGTGTCCGTTTTTTGCATGCCAAATTGACATTTTTGGTCCAATCAAAAAATCCATGGTTCATGGTACGACAAAACATGTCTTTAACATACAAAAGAAAAAAAATAAGTCGATACAATAAATTTTTTTCGAGTTACAGTTGCAGCAAATTTTAAAAATGCAGTTTTGAGAAAAACACGTTTAAAGAATGACTAACGTGTAATACATAAATAATGTCTGGCTACGTATCTACCTTTGTGACTATTTTCAGTTCACTGAAGTATTAGATGTTTAACTTTCATTTACGTGATGACTTCACGGCATTGGAATTTTAATACCTGCTTCGATTCACGTTACGCTTCCAAAAACGAGTTTATGGCCCCCCGAGCAGCTCTGTATTTTCAAAAATAAACATTGGCCGACTTTAATACTTCGACTTCTTATTCTATACATATAGAAGCATCGAAATATGTAAAAAAAAACGATTTTTTGATATTATCAGACTGGTGTAGCCAATGAACAATGCGCCACACGTTTTACTTGATGTATTGTAACTTAGTCACAAGACTACTTAACGACTTCAAAATTAAGTAAACGGGTTCATTAGCTATAAAGCCAAAATAATTTGAATATTCTAAATGTGAAGTATTTTCCTCCTATCTGAAAATACTTATGGATTTTGTCTGCCCTCTTATGTTGAGATTTTGAACATATATTTTCAATCCCTTTTAAACCTTTTTTTTTGAATTTGTGAAGATAATCTTTTTAAAGTCTTTTATATACTGTAGTAGATAACCAATTCACGAATTATAATTTAATTAAGTAATAATATGATATGACCCTAGAAAAGTTCCGCAAGATCTGCAAAAGTTGCCTGTATAAATCCCATAAAATCGAGACCATATAAACCTTATCTTCCCTGAGATGAAACACCGGCGTATAGCGCTAAAATTCTACTAAAAAAGGCAGGCACTTTAAAAGTTAAGAGAGAGAAAGAGGCTAAAAATGGATTTTAGAGGAAATAAAGTGAAATTTACAATTTAGGGGAATTTTACATGTACTGCTTAGCGGTGATGATCCTGTGACGTCTTTTCATTCTTATATTTTCCTCTCAGAAAACCTTATATTCATATACAGTGCGACCTCGATAATTCGGGCTAATTAAAACCGCGGTGATCTGAGTTAGTAAATAATTCGAATTACTGAAGCAGGACATTATTTATATTAAAAAACGAATCATTTAATACGAAACAACTAAAAAATAGAATACATACATACATAGAATAATATTTAAAATAGAAGCATATCTTATCAAGTTTTATCTTATTTTGTAAAAAAAATTGTAATTTCTGTTTGCTTGACCCTTCTCTGATTCATCATAAAAGCAATTTCTTTTAATCTTTGAAGTACAAGAACATCACTTAGAGGGATATCATTTTCTTCTGACCATCTCATGCACACATTGAAACTTTTAACTGCCTCGTCATTCTTCACAGTGTTCTTAACAGTCTGGTTTGTATTAGTATTTAACTCTGAACCTTCATTATCACTCTCGTGTTGTTCATCTGTATCATCTATGTCTTCCAGTGGTAACAAATCTTCATCGTTTTCAAGCCAATTACATATTTCCACGTTCATGAGATTCCTGAGAACATTCAGCATATCTGAACCATCTGTTAAATATTTACGAATTAATCAAAAAAAATACTAAAAGAAAAATTTCAGGCTTTACCTTTCATTTCTTCATTCGTGGAAAGCAAATTGTGCCGCAATTCACTCAGAGGAATCAGATCTTCAGCATCATATTCAGTGTCTGGGTTGGTATCTGCCACATAAGCCATAATTTTGTGCCAGCACTTTTTCAAGACTTCAGTCTGATTGCATTCTGGTCCATAGGCTGCAAAAAAGCAGTACAATTTGGTGGAAGAAATAATGTGGCAAATTCTCACTAGTCAGCTCTTCTATAGTTCCATGGCTCAAAGCGTTATCACAACGATTAGCAGGGCTCTTTCAGGCAAGTTGAGACTTTTTAAATGACTTTTGACTTGACGAATAAAAGAATGATGAAACCAGTCTAAGAAAATTGCTGTAGTCATCCATGCATTGGCAGATTTGTACTTAACAGGTATGTTCACATTTTTAAAAGCCCTCGGATTTTTTACCTTTCCTGTTACCAACAACTTTAATTTTTGTGATCCATCAGCAATGCAACATGCTAGAGAGGTAACGCGTTCTTTGTTTATTTTTCGACCTGGTGCGGTCTTTTCCTGAGAACGAACCAGCGTTTTTTCAGGCAACATTTTCCAATACAGAGCTGATTCAACTGCATTGTATATTTGAATAGGTCCAAGGTTTAATTCGTTTATCTTATCTGCGAATAAAGTTAGGAAAAGATCGGCGGCACTTCCATCATTGGATAGTTTCGCCACAAACTTTTAAAGCACACCGACCATGTCTTTTTCTGAAGTTAGAAATCCAGCCTCTGCTAGCTCTAAAATTATCATTCCGTAGGTTTCATTGTAAAACTGTTTTGCTTTGCCTGATAAAATTTCGTAGGAAGTTGGGACGTGCCTTGATCGTTGCATACCAAACCATGTATACAAACGAGTTTCCATTTCTGGATGTTCGGCTTTTCGTAAGGTTTTTCTAACGCCAGGAACGGAATCACATTTGGAAATAAATCTAAAAGAAGTTACACGTCCATAGTGAGTGTCCAAAATTATCTTTAAAATAAATCATATATACATACCTTTTGATTTTCCCATGCTTCTTTTTTATATCCGAAATTGTGGATGTTCCTACTCCGTATTCATTTGCCAACACTTTTCCGCTTTCACCAAGAACTAGCCTTTCAAATATATCGGACTTTTGTTTTATTGTTAGTGTAATATGTTTTCTTTTAGAAGGCATTTTAATATGTAGGTACATATACGTAAAAAAAAACGTTTACATACTTATATGAACCACATAAAGTAAAATAGAACGTAGGTATGTTGTACTTGTGACAATAAACAAACAACTACAAAGTCCTTAACCTTCAAACGCGATGCGTTGTAGGCAAATCGAAGGCACCTACAGCTTGTGTGAATCCCAGATGTATTAGACTGGAAGTTAGGAGAATCCCCTCACTATCGATTTTAGTTTTCCCATGTAGTTTAAATTAAGTAGATGTCTAAAAACGCAGGTCCGGATTACCTAGTACTATCAAATCCGGATTATAAAGTACACAATGCAATAGAAAAGTTTGTCCGGATTATTAAGGAGATCCGGATTATCGAGGTGGCACTGTATATTGTTTTTAATTCACATGGAAACATTAGGTTAGAAAGTAAAGTCATTAAACATCGCTTTTTACCTATTATTGTAAACTACACTTCTATGATTTTCAAAAGTCTTTTAAGGATTAAGGCCACTCCAGACCCCAGAAAAAAGAGGCTAATTTCCGTAATTTTTTTCAAGAGTATAATAAAAGCAGTCGAAAATTTGTTTAAAGTGCTTTATTAAACTAATATTTAAGTGTACAAAAATATTCTTTTTATCTTTTTAATTCAAAGTGGCCTTCAGAATCCGACGACAAGGCACCTTTTCCAAATCGGGCGAAATGACAGCTGCCACACACATCTTTATCGATTCGCTTGATTCAGTTTATCCTATGAGGCCGCGCTCGATATGTTCTCGGCTTGCTTTCGGTTCGATAAAGTTTCCTTTTATCCACATTGTTGTTCCGATTCCTCGTCAACAATTCAAGTTGGGTTGGAGTAGTTGATAAAAGTGCATATATAATAAATTAAAGAATTAACAATTCGTCCCAGCACCCCAACCCTATAGAGGCCTTGTCTATCTTGGAAATCAATAAAGACAATGATTAAAAATTATAGCTACTCTTCTAGACAATGATTCAAAAATCATCAAAAAACGGAGGAAACCGAGAAGAAGGATATGGGTACATCCAAGGTTAAAGGCTCTCTAAAAAGTGAAGGTGAATATTATACACTGTACCGTCATCTAACTGACGACCAGGAAAAGTTTATAAAGTATTTTAGAATGGATTCTGAGACATTTGAAATGATATTAACAAAAATAGGACAAAAAATTAAGAAGTTAAATATCACATTTCGAGAAAGTTTTACTCTCCAACAGAAACTAATGATGTGTTTGAGGTAAGTAACTAGAATTTATTGAATTTTTTAAATCAAACATTGTACAGAAGTGACACAACTATATTAACTTTATTATTTTTTACTTTAATTTTGATTATATTTACCATAATTTAAATATTTAGGTTTTAAGTTGGTTTTCTAAAATTACGTAGCATTAAGATATATCTGATGGATACTCCTTGTTGAAACTTGCTGCTTGATATTGTTGTGGCATATCAGATAGGTACATTGAATATGCTGAAGTATTTTCCGTAAAATCGGAATTGGAGCCTCGATCGAAAACCTATTCATACTACCGTGACAAGGCATGACAAGTCCGATCTCGCTCCGACAAAATATTCTTTGAGATGTATCGATATTGGAGCGTTGTAAGATCGAAATCTGAGCGACAGTGATAGTGTGAATACACTCATTGTTTCTTCTGTAAACATATTTTATCGAACCGAGAATATAACGAGCGCGACCTCATATTGTGAATTGAGCCTAACTTTTCAGACACATTGTCTAAGGAAAAGCGTATGGATTGTGCGATAAGCTATAAGCTTCCTTTTTATAAACAATTTTTCGTGAAATTTTTGGGTGAAAAATGAACATTTTTTTTAGTTATGCACCATTTTTCGAAAAAACGATATTTTCAAGTTCCAGTAGTTTTCGACATATAATAATGAACATTTTTTGGTTTGTTTGTTCTAGGTTGAAATCTACGGGAGCAATGGTTTCGCCAGTTTCAGGCAGGATTCTGAAGCGGCCATTTTGAATTAAAAAGATAGAAAAAGAATTTTGTACACTTAAATATTTGTTTAATAAAGTACTTCAAATAAATTTTCGACTGCTTTTATTATACTTGAAAAAAATCCCGAAATTAGCCTTTTTCCTCGGACCTGAAGTGGCAGTATCCTCTAAAATAGGCAAAAAAGTTGGTACGTTTTAAAAACTTTTACGATAGTAAGTTCAAAAGGGTAATAAATTACGAGAAAACAAAGTTGCTTTTTTGCTCTAAAAACATAACAGATACAAGAGAACGGTGCCGCTGCGCCGTTACTGCGAGAAGTTAAAATATTTTCTAGAGAAAGCTGTCGTCAATAGCTCAAAAGTTTTAATCAATATTACAAGTATAATGGTTGTTCCTTGATATTTATAGAGTTTTCCACAGTAAAACTTTTATGTGGATAATTTGCTATAGAAGATTTCATAATGGAAATTTTTAAATTAAATTTATTTTAAATTTTTAATCGGACGGATAACCCGTAATGTTAATAATATTAATAATTAAATAGTTTCAAAGTTATTTTGTTCGTTAAGCAATTTCGCCTCAAGTCAGGGTTTTCCTGCTAATTAATTTATTAAAAATTTGTTATATTTGTATTTTTATATTGTATCAGATTAATATATCCTCTTTTTGGAGATGACATTTAGCTTAATTATATTTAAAAGTGTCATTCTGAAATGTTTTTACCTTGACTAATTACCTACCTATAAAAATGACAGCATACCAATAAATGGCTTATTTATATATACGTATATATATATATATATATATATATATATATATATATATATATATATATATATATATATATATGTATAAAATGCGGATTTTTTTCTAAATAACCGGTCAAGTGCGAGTTGAACTTGCGCAATTAGTGTTCCTTACATTGATTGCTTTTAAAATAAAAAATTTTGTTACGGAGGTAGAAAATGATCAGTGACTTCACAAAACACACCCCAAATGAGTTTTCAACAAAGTTTGTTTCCAATCTTTAATGAAAACTGATGACCATGAAATTTTTTTATTTTTTTTATATACCAGATAAATTATTACTCGTGATAATTTTCGTTTAATCTACACCCCGTGGAGAATATTCCAGAATTTTTTCAAAAGTGCTTTCGAGATAAGGTGATTTTTTAAAAATAATACAAAGAAAAGTGTGCGCCAGTATTACATTATATATATATATAAATATATATATATATATATATATATATATATATATATATATATATATGTACAAGTATGAAATGTGGATTTCAGACAACAGATGGTGCACCAATGCAGTTTGTGCTGTAAAGATTTGCCACTGCGCCATTTTGTTGTGTCATCAACAAGTGTCAGACGCGCACGAGTGATAAATTGGAAAAATGTGTGCATAGTGTTGTGTTCAATATGTCGAAATTTATACCGAACAACGAGCATTCGCGGACAGCATTAATTTTTTGTTTTCATATGAAGAAAACTACTGTTGAATCATACCGATTAGTTCGAGAAGCTTATGGTGAACATGCTCCATCGCAAGATACGTGTGAACGATGGTTTCGACGTTTCAACAGTTGTGACTTCGATGTTGCAGACAAGGAACGTGGAAAACCGCCAAAAAAAAATGAAGATGTGGAATTGCAAGCATTGTTGGACGAATGGACAAACACAAAAACAACTCGCCGACCAATTGGGCGTTAGTCAACAAGCTGTTTCCAATCGGCTACGAGAGATGGGAAAGATTCAGAAGACCGGTAGATGGGTACCACATGAGTTGAACGACAGGCAAATGGAAAAGTGCAAAAAACACGTGTGACATTTTACTCGCTCGATACAAAAGGAAGTCGTTTTTGCATCGTATAGTTACAGAGGATAAAAAAAAAAAATCGGCATTTCATACTTGTACACCTGGTATATATATATATATATATATATATATATATATATATATATATATATATATATATATATATATATATATATATACAGTAATACCCCGCTTTACGCGAGGGATACGTTCCGAAAAAAATCGCGTTAACTGAAATTCGCGTATATCGAGGTTTATGATTAAACATAGTCAAAATTTAATACAAAAAAATACAAATCATTTTAATCAATCACTTTAATTCTAAGAACACTTTATGCAATACATACTCTTATTTTTTACGGAAAAATACATCTATTGTCTTTTGTGTAACGTTTTGTTTACGTTCTTGTAAAATACGTTCATAACACCCAACACTGTTTTTAATTGTTTGACACACGGTCAAGACACGGTCATCATTATTGTCTATACTCTGCAATATGTCCAAACCTGAATAAATTTTTGAAAGTGCATTTTGTATTTCCCCTGAAGATAAAACTTTCTCTTCTACTTGTTCTTCCTCATCGTAGATAGGATTATTCTGTAACTCGATCAGATCTTCATTGCTAATAGGATCGTCGTGCGTTGCTACAAGTTCTACGAGATCTTCTACCGTGACATCTTCAAGTTCAGACCCCTCAATCATTGCAGCAATGTCTTCAAGCACTTGTCTCTGCATCTGGACAATTCTTCTAGGTGCTTCCACTACATCTGGCCAAAGATTACGCCACACCCCATTCATACAACTCATTTTAACTTCCTTCCAAGCCTCTTCTATGTTGTGAATAGACTTCATAATGTTGTATGACTTCCACCACTCTCGCATAGACTGTCTTCCTTCCCCGTCAGTTTCATGAATTAGTTGGCTAAAAGTGCGGCGATGGTAATAAGCTTTGAAGTTTGCTATTGCTCCCTGGTCCATAGGTTGTAATATTGACGTAGTGTTTGGTGGAAGGAACTTTACGTACACTTTTAAGTCTCTGGGCGTATCAAGTGAGGTTGGATGTCCTGGGGCATTGTCTAAGAGTAATATAACTTTAGGTTCAAGCCCATTTCTGTCACAGTATGATTTGACTGATGGGCAAAAACTATTAGAATACCATTCTTGAAAAATTTCCCGTGTAACCCACGCCTTTCTGTTTGATCGCCACACAACTGGTAGACTTGTCTTGTCTGTGCCTCGCATTGCACGGGGTGTTTCTGAATGGTACACTAGTAAAGGTTTCAGTTTGAAATCACCAGTGGCATTACCACCCAGCAGAAGTGTTAGTCGATCTTTCGCAGCTTTGAAACCACTGGCTTGACGTTCTTCCTTAGAAATGAATGTTCGAGATGGCATTTTTTTCCAGTAAAGTGCGGTCTCATCAACATTGAAGATGAGACAAGCAGGAATTTTCTCTCGTCTAACGAAGTCTTGAAACTTGTCTGGAAACTCAGCTGCAGCTTGAATGTCCGCGCTGGCCGCCTCGCCTGTTATGTGGATATTGTGAAGATTAGAACGCTGCTTGAACCGATGGAACCAGCCTCTGCTGGCAGCAAAAGTCGGAGTGGCACTCCCTTCTCCTTCTTTTGTTTTCAGCATCTCATACAAAGATTTTGCTTTTGTGCATATGAGATCTTGACTTAGTGGTGTGTTCTTCTTATTCAAATCTTCGATCCAGACTGACAGTAATTTCTCCATTCTTTCTAAGATAGATGATCTCGAACGAGAAAGTTTTGTTGCACTTATAGGTGTTGAACCTTCGCTGGAGATTTTAATTTTTTCCCGATTTTTATAAATCGTTCTCACAGTCGATTCTGAGAGTCCAAAATCTCTCCCAACAATTGTTGCTTTGCCTCCATTTTCCATTCTTCTTAACACTTTCATCTT